>OY757189.1:41573320-41627644 GCA_963583895.1 Melanophora roralis | reverse complement strand
ACTTTAAGCTTCCGAACAAAATTCGTGCAAATACACAGGTATGCTGTTTTCGACGTACATATATTTAATTTATAGTTATCCTGTTATTGATATCACCGTCGATGAGCACGGTAATACATAAGTATGCAGTAATTAAACTTAATTAAATAGCTTGTTTATTGTTAGATATATCTTGTTTCTTTTATTTTTTCAAAAAAATTAACTTTCTCTGGTTAAATGCTTAAAAAAACTTAATAATAAACGTAATCACAAAATTGAGTTAGTTAAGCCACAAAAACTAATTCCATTTTGTGAATTAACCAAACGTGTGGTACAAAAACAAAATATTCCTCCTAATTTTGTTAATCACATCCAACTTTTAACAAAACTTTTTTTAGGAAAATAAAATATTTTTAATGTAAAAGAAAGGGTTCGTAATATTAGAAGAAAAGGTTTTTCAAAAACATACAATTCAAATATAAGTCTTAATAAAATTTTAGAAAATTAAATTCTTGTTTTTAGAAAATAAAACCAAAAAATATAAATATGCAGATGTTAGTTGTGTTTAATGTTGGCGTTGAAATTTTACACTTTAGCAGCGTAATTTTACGGTCATAAAACACTTTATTGCAAAACCGCACATATTAACACGAACATATTTTACACACACAAACACTTACACGATGTTCTTCTATCGCCAGTTGTTTTCTTTAACGTGTTTAAGTGTGTATGTGTGTGTGTGTGTGTGTTTTTATTATATTTAGTAGTTTTTAGTGCTTTCCTAAAGCTTTAAATTTAACATTTTTATTACTACAACAACCAAACTTCTGCACATACAAAAACACTATTTCCACCAACTTTTTTCTTTTGAATATTTCCGCTTGATAGGACGAATGAATTAAAAAAAATAGTTTCACCGAAAAACAGAAATTCAACAAAAGCAACAAACATATAAAACTTTTCGTTTGTGTTGTTTAAAGTCAAAATAGAAAATTTTCCAGACAGAACCGTGAGTAAGAAAGAACATATGAATTTCAGGCAGCGCTTTTAAATGCTACATGGTTTTGATATTTGTAGAAGTTGGCGTAAACGGATGTTTGTATTTCAGCTGTACAGAGTGCAAGTGCATTTTTCAGCCTAAGAAAGATAACGAACAGAAGAAACTAAAACAAAAAAAAATGCAATTCAACAAACCAAAAATATACTTTAATTTATAGAAAATTTAAATACATACAAACAAACATATAACACACTAAAAACAGACAAATGGCATAAAATGTCTTCTCTATTAGGGATTTGCATTCAAAAAAACCTAAGTTGTGAAACTTTTTGGGGAAGAATTAACAACTTATATATTTAAAGTAAAAATTTTTGTTTATATGCAGCGCAAAGCATTAAAACTTTTGTGTTATATTTTCATATATTTTCCATGTGCAAATATGTGTGATGTGTAGAACCTGACTGCCTTTAGATAACCTACACACTGACTTTTATAGTAAAGAAATAGCCTGATAATTAATTAATCTTACTGGTTATCCTTAATTTGAGCATTAAAAGTTTAAGAATTTACCTTACAGGAGAGCTTACTAGAATCTAAGTGCAACGCTTTGAAGCTGACTTCAATAAACAATTACCAGCGGTGAATTGACGAAATTCTTACTAAATACTACTCAGCTGGATTGGCGGTATAGCCTTAAATTTTGGTTGAAGGATTATCGGATGTCGATATAAAGGGTTTTTATGTTTATTTTGATAAGACTTTATATAAGTTTGATTCATACTTGGAAAGTTTAGACGCCTGTTTTTAAAATTTCCCAAGTGTTTAATTTGAAATACCCTGATGCGTGTCTGTTGACATGGCTTTTTAAAAATTTTTTTTTTTTGGAATTTATACTACATTTGACATTTAATCTGCAAACATAACATGTCTTTTCAATTTTCTTGCCAGCAAATAATTAAGTGAACGCTTTATAAAACTAATTATTTTTTAGCAATAAAAACAACAATCTTGACCTTTTTAAAATAAAATCTTTTTTGCATCAAAATGAAAATATTTTTGTTATGTGTTTTCAAATTATTGTAAAAGAATTTCACAATCATTATTATTCATATGAAATTGAACCCAGACTAATTCCTGAAAATATACACGTTATAAATATTTGCAACTTTACTTGCCCACCTTTTCATTTATTTTATATTAATAATAACAAAGCATTTATTAGAATAAAATACATATAATAATGATACATACATTTATTTATAGACCTACGTATGTTTGTGAATTTTCCTTATTATTTTTTAAAAATTCTTTAATAAAACTAAAACTTAAAATACTATTAAAAGTGTTTATTTTGTTTGCTGGAATTAGGGGAAAATACATTCGAATATCGAAGTTTGAAAAGCGTAAAATTTAAGAATATATGTTCTTAAAATAAGATATAACATTATTAAATCAAGCATGAAACAATCTTGAAATAAGTTTAAATTAGGCTTATTTTAAGATTTCAACACTATTGAAATAAGTTTTTTAGGCTTTAAAAGTAGAACGAAGCAATCTTAAAATTGGGTGCCCCGGTAGATCAGTGGTAAGTGGGTTGTGGGTTCGACTCCCCCCAAAAACCCTGGTAAGTTTGCTTAATTTTCTGTTTTTTCTTTCTTAGCCTTCTCTAAATTTCTTCTTTTCTTCCATCTCAACCTATTCTATCTGCCTCTCCAGGTAACACAAAGGGACCGAATTACGCGGACCCAAGTGAGCTGTATCCTTTCCTTCAACAGCTGCCTGTTCTACCTAACCTAACCTAATCTTAAAATAATCGTTTTAAAAATGCGAATATATTCTAAATATAAAGATTTCCAAGCTTAACAGACTTTTATGACGTTTTCGGCTTATTTTAAGCCCATTTAGCTTTAATCTAGCTCTTTTTTTCCCTGAGTGTAGATATGCCATTTAAATTAACTTAACAAAATTTCTAATTTATATCAATTAAATTTCATACGGTGTTAAAACCCCATTTACCCTAATTTTTAAAACTTCCACTTAAAACCCTTAGCTGCACAAATAAAATATCCTTTTTCCACATTTGTTTTGTTTCTATTTACTCTTTTATTTATTTCGGGGAACAAAAGTTACCTTCATTGCGATAGCGTTCCAAGTGCTGGCAGGAAAGTCTAATGAAGAAAAAAATTATATATATGACAGCCGAAAAGGAGAAACAAAAAAACAAATATATATATATGTATATAATATCACAACTATCTTGAATGTATAATTCTTTCTTGATATGATGACTTTTGTTCTAGTTGTTGCTTTTGTATGTAGCACTGGGTGCAAGTTAAAATTGCATTGCAAGGGTAAAATTATCTACTTCAAAATTTAGACCAAATAGAAAAAAAATCACGTAATGAAGTGCAGTCGTTTGAAAATGTCGCAACCAAAAATACAAGACAACAAAAAAAATATAGCAAAAAAAATTTAAAGACGAAAGAAGGCAAGTGGTAGTGGGACATATCAGCAGCACTAGACAGTGAAAGATAAACAGACAGGAAAACTGAAGGACAGTTAAGTTGCAGCAGTTAAATATATTGTTGTGGGTACTAATTAACAAATAGACAAACTCTTATGCCGAAATTTACGAAACATTTTAGTTACTGTTTCTTCAACGTCATCAAAAAGAAAATGATGTAACAAATAAGTTACACTCACTTGTAAGGTATTTTAAGTTCAAGTATATGATTTATGCGATTTGTAACAAAAATTTTTTTCCTTACACCTATTTAATAATTAATTGCCAAAAGGATTTCTTTAATAGTTCTAAAGGAATTCATATTAAGTAAAGAGTAATTTAACAGAGTAAATTTTTACAAGGAAGACTAATGTTGATCCATAGATCGCACCGGGATTTTATAACACCGATCTGGTACTGAAGGGACACACAAGGTACCTAGAAGTTATACTAGATAGTGAGCTGTCGTGTAGAGTCAGTTTGGAGGAAATAGTCAAGGAGACGACTAATGCGATGGATGCTTGCAGAAAATTGCACTGTAGAGGCTAGACCTATCTTTTTTTATATTACTCAATCGATACGTGTGGGGTAGATTTCACTCGTAAAACAGGTTATTCGCAGGTGCAGAGGCTATCAGGACTGTGTACAACTGGTGGTCAATTTAAGGTCCCCACAGCAGCCTGGATGTAATTTTAGAGCTGAAACCAAATAGTCTGTTGGCAGGGGGATTTTTAAGGGGTTCTGCTACTCGCTTAGGGTCAACGGAAAAATTTACCCGGGTGGCATATGGCCATGGCAAGACTATTGGCAGCGCTAAATATAGAAATGACTACATGATCCCAAAACTGAGCTTCACACAAAAAAAATTACAACAAACTAATTTTTGTATTAACAACCAAACTGAAAATACATTTATTTTATTGTTGCATTGGCTCGAACACCTTAAATTATAAAGACAATAAAAATTTTTGTTACCAGCTACGGTAAGTAGATTTTTGGAAGCTTTAAAAAGCCATAGAGAAATTCAATAATACATTCAAATACAACTGGATAAAGAAAAAAAATATTAATAGTTTTAGTTAATAACTTGATATCTCTTGCCATTTTCTTCTATATTACTTAGAAGCCGGGTATAAATATCGAGGTATACGGTTGGTTGGCGGGCTTTTTCCCCGACCATATATTCTGTAGCTTCTGTACACATGAGTCTTAGATGGAGAGAGATTGCAGCTGAAGTCTTTTTACCTAGAACTGGGTATCAGGGAGTCCTTTTATCTTCCTGATCACTGTAGTGTATTTCAGGCGAAGATTTTAGAAGCCATATTGGCTACCGACTTTTTTTTGTCCTCTCATATATACAACTCTCAGGTAAACATATTTATTGATAGTCAGGCAGTAATCAGGGCAATCTCCGCAAACATTTCTTGCTCCTTAACTATTCTGGAGTGAAAAAATCTACTGGTAGATTGAGTGCCGTGAGCCAAGTGCACATTTACTGGGTTCGTGGAGACATGGGAATTGTGGGGAACGTGATGACAGGAGAGCCGGCAAAACAAGTAGTCAATTTGCCTATAAAAAGGCTTATGTATTATCGCCCTTCATTTTAGCTCTTCAATGAGAGTATAGATTCTGAGGGTCAGTAGAATTCAGGATTATGTGGGGATCTTATGACGCAAAAGCGACGAGGTTTCTTTTGTGCTTATGAAGGAGTGACTGAAGATTTTAAGTAGGGATTTTAAAGGGTCTTTGTTAGACAGCGGTGCATGAAAAAAAAGACAGGACGACTGGCCAGCGGTGATTGTAGTTTCTGTGGTGTACAGGGGGATAAGAAGACTTGTGTTTCAGAGCCAAATATCTGTAGTATTGTTTGCTTCGAAATCAGGAGCAAGTATCTGGGGTTGAAAAGACAAGGCTTATGGCAATTTTCAAGAGAGTGTGTAGTACCCTGATTTTTGTTACATCACATTGGTGAAACAGGTTATCGTTTTTTCTTGTCTGGTAACACTAAATGCCCAAAGGGTCTATGTGGAGTTTTCGGAACCAACGAGTTCAACCCAATCTAACAAGTAAAGACCATCAAGACTCCTCCTTATTCAGGAGTTTCGCACCAATACCAACTTTAAACAAATCAATCGCTTTTGATATTCCTTAAGCACTAATTTGAAAAGTGTCTTATTCAACGACACGCTAAAAAAAAGAAAAAACTTAGTAACAAATAAAAAGAAGCAATACTTAAAAAAAAACTATTTAAGAACCATTGTGAAAACTTTTCAATAATTATCTTTTTCCTGGCAACCTGATACCCATAAGCCCATATAAGTTTACGCTGTATTCCATCGGCTAGTTCTTTGTAAAATAATTTCATTATTCCACATCAAATCCTCACCCCTTAAGATTGCCAGAATTTCAGCCAGAAATACACATAATGGTCAAGTAGTCTGTAAGATGGTGTGATGTTTCTCTCATGAAAGAGACTGCTTTTGTTGTGCCGATATTTATCTTAGATCAATCAATACAAACTGTTGTCCCCAAACCAACAATTTCTTGCAGAAATAATTATAGGTGTTTTCTTTTTTAAAATAACCTCCGTTGAGTTCATCCGAGACCCTCACCTAAATTTAAAATCATCAATACTAATGTCTGGTAATATCCTTGTTTGGCCAGTATTAAGGAAATTTCTCAACCTTGAAATTCCCAGTCTGACAAAGATTCTTATCGCTACTCTCAGCACCCGGTACTCAATAGGTTACGTATGATGAATAAAGACTTGTACCGTTGGGGGTGTGTTTTTCACAGCATTAGTAATGTCAAGCTAAAATATTGTCCTCACACTTTGTTGGCTGACTTGGGTGATATTTGTCCTTCATGACAAAATCACAGCTTCTAATTGGCGCAAGTAGCATGTTTTAGCCAATAGAATATGTAAATAAAATTGGTACTTAAGATGAAATATTTATCATTAGTTTAAAAAAACTTTTTTATTGAGCGATAGAAGGAGAAATGTTCAAACGGCTTGCAGAAAGGCACATACCTAAAGTAGAGTTTTTTTTAAAACATTATGCCATGATAAGCAAAAATCAAACAAAATTATAATATAATTCTTAGACGAAACATATTGTTTAATGTAAAAAAAAAAATATTTTGTTCTTTATCCCCTTTTTGTCAGAAGTAAAAGATTTTGTTTTTTTATTAGCAAAACTTAAAGTATGTTCAAGGTTTATACATACCGAATTACAATTGTATGTATATTTCACTGATGTGTGTTTACGTCTTGCAGTCTGTTGAAAATATTCGAATTTAAAACAAAATGCATTTTGAGCCTATAAAAGTTTTTAAATGAAGTTGTGTCTGTGTAGATACATAAATAGACAAAAACGAAGATACATTGAAAAAAAATTAAATCATACCACGAAAAAGTTAGGTTTTAAAACCAAACAACTGCGCTGCATTTCTTTATATTCAAATTTTAAATTCTTTTAAAATTTAATCATTTAAATGGCATAAACTAAATATTGAAATTTTACTATTTTTACATTAAACGATTTTTTCTCTGTGTATTTTTGTCATTTACATGTTGATAAAAAAAAAGAGGAAGTAATATACAATTATGCTGCCTGTAATTCAGGGTGACATTTTGGTGATTTGAATGCAAATTTATGGAAAGAAATATTTAAATTTATAAAAATTGTCTGGCATTTGTAGTGAAAAAAGTAAAATGTTATATTTCACAGCAATTTAAAGGTGAATAATTTTAAAGTTTCTTACATTTAAATTTGATGACTTTATATTTAAATAGCTATTTGATGTAAAAAGGTAACTTATTCTATCTAGTGAAATCTCTTAATCTCCACATGAACTTAGAAAATCAAAGCACTCTTGCATTTACCCAGATATTTCCTGCGGGTTTTGGAAAAGATAAAATCCTTGGAAACTTTTCAAGGAGCACAAGAACGCTCGTTAATAATAGAGTACACGATCAACAGTCTCTTTTAAACCATTGCATCACAGAACTTGCAATCAGTTTTTTTTGCCATGAACCACTGTCTAATACCGAGTTTTCATCCCTGCTAGAAGTCTATACTCATTCCTTTGCAAAGACAGAAAAAGCCTCGTCTTAATCGGGCTATAAAATCCTAATGTTGTCTTGAAAACTTTACACAAAATAATATTTAAGCAGACCTTATACCCTTATTTTAGAGCTGAAGTGAAGGACGAACGTTCATTTCTCTTTTAAAAGGCAAATGTGACCCCCTGCTTTGCCAGCTCATCTGCCATCGCATTCCACTTTATGTGTTCAAACCCAGTAAAAGTGCACTCAAAATTCGAATAACGAAACTGTCTTGTGGGGGTCTTGAAAGAAGTCTCGAATATTTTCACTTAATAATAATAATTCTTAATTGATTTAATGAGGTAAATGTTTAAAGGCAGAATACATTCATTTTTTTGTAAAAGTTTGCTTGAAGTCTTTTGATGATTTTGTTTAAAAATCAATTAAACGCATATAAAAACTTAACCTAATACAAGGTGACCCAAAAGAAGTTATCCGATGTTCTTTGGCACTCACTTTTTCGAAATTAAAAATTTCGGTTTTGTTTTTTGATTATGATTACTTAAACCTTTAGAATTTTACTGGTAAAATGAAAAGATGATATTGGCCAAATGGGCGTCGCGACAATTGCTTGCTATACCAGCTCAACATATGGCATTTTTTATCACTTCGGCAAGAGCTTCAAGCGACAGATTCTCGCACTTCAGGACATCCAGGGACTTGGGCTTGTCCACGTAAGCACGGGACTGAAAAACCCCCTAAAAAATGTCTGGAACGGTTAAATCGGACAATCGTGCGGGCCAATGTACATCGCCAAAACAAGAGAGGAGGCAGCCCAGGGACGCCAACTTTAAAATATTGATTGTGGCTTGCGCAGTATTTGCCGCTGTTCCGTCTTGTCGAATCCATATATCTTTCAGTCCTAATTCACTCAATTGCGGCAAAAAAAAGTCGGCTAACATGACCTTCTAGCGCGCATCGTGCACTGTTGTCGTTTAACCAGTGGCATCCTCGAAAAAAATGGCCTGATGACCCCTCCATCGAAAACAGTGCACCATGCGGTCTTTTTGAACGGGTATAATGGCTACTTTTTCATTGTTTGTGAATTTTTGTTTCCCCTAAAAGTGATAGTTGTGCTTATTTACGCACTGGCTTAGGCGGAAATGACGCTGTATATGGTTTTGGTCGAGAAATTGTCAAAATTGGCTTCGAGATTGAGGATGGCTTGGGCGTAGGTTACACGCGTTTGGCGGTCAACAGGCAACTAATAAGGCACGGACTGGACCTTGTACGGAAAAATGCGTGGATTTCTGACCAAAATTCGCTTTAGGGACGACTGGCTGTTGGTTTATTGCGAGGCACGGCGTTTGGTCGACGTTTTTGGCGATAGCTTTAAATCCTCGCTAACAGCTGCAGTATTAGCCGCAGAATGGGCACTCCGGGGCCAGCTATTCTTTGCAACGTCTTCTGTGGTACCATTTTCCTTAAGGTTGGTGGCCAGACGGCGCAGAGTTTGCACAGTTTGTGCAGACGACCAGGAAATCGGCGCTGAAATTCGTGCTGCGCTAACATTCCAGTCGAATTGTTACGCAAAAAAGAGACACGGTTATTACACGTTCTTGGGGAGCGTATCGCTCCATGGCTTGTTCACTTGCATTTTACATAAGTCAAAACAGCCCATGCAGAAAAAGACAATCAAACCGATTCTGTCCTGACGTTGGGAGAGGACTCTCAATTTCAAAATAACGTAAATTTACCAAGTTAACAATGCTGTCTCGAAGTTAAAATGATAACGCCAAATGGGCGTCTTTCGACTCTTGGTTTTTATGCCTTAGCAATACTGTAAGTTTAAATTTCCGGTATAAGAATAAAATTTTTTATCTTTTCTGTCTTCGGAGTTTGACCTGCTTTTGTTAAAATAATGGGCATTTTAGGCTTTTAAATAAGAGATTTATTTAAGTAAATATGTTTATATGTAGCAAAATAAAACATGCAAAAGACTTTCTAACGAATCTTAAGAGTTTTTTTTAATTTTTTCTTATGTTTATACATTTTTTTTTTAATTAATAATATAAACATTTTTTATTTTGAAAGCAAATTTGACATTTACAAACTAGGGTTGCAATTTTGTGTTTACAGTACTGTAATGGTACAATATTTTAAAGGGTCGAAATTGTTTGCTTACAAGGATGTGGTGGTACAACATTTTTGGACCATCTTTTAAGAAACGTACATTTCTGCCTGGGAGGTTTGACACTGGCCACCTTTATTAATCAATTAACAATTTAGACAAGCAGGGTAATAAATTTTATAAAATGATGTTAAGAAAGGGAACAGATAATAAAATATCAAGGTGGTTTTGAAAATGCATTCTATTTGAACAATACCGGTAAAAAGACTAGTTTTTAAATAAGGGTTTCTTTCAAAAACTAGCGCCAAAGAATAAAAGGCTCAAAATTATTAATTTTTTCATTTTCCGAAAAAAGACAGAATTAAGTGGGGCCTGAACTTGTGCTTAAAAATAAAAGAATTGTCGAAAGGATCTTTTTAATAGGACCTTTCGGAGTAGGGCACCGCTTTTCTCTCTTAGTTTGCTTAGTAGTGTATTTGAATAAGCTTGCTTTAAGTTAATTGCTTCTAGGTTAAGTAACTGTAGCTGTTAAAAGTCTTAGCTTGAAGCAAAATTTTACCAGAATTTTTTTCGTTTGTGTTTTACATTCATCCTCCAATTTGTAAATTACCTAAATTCTACACCATTAATTACAAAAAAAAATAGTACTTAAATTATATGAAAAATTAAAAAAAAAATACCAAATAAATATTTCTTAATAAAAAAACATAATTCACTTAATTGCATAATTAACAACGTGCATTATAAAAATTTAACGTAAAAAACTTTTTGATTATTAATTTCAATTAAAAAAAGGAACCTTGGATACTTACCCCTGAACACACATAATTCAAGGTAATTTATTTAATGTTTTTTCTACTTTAAAATTTTGCTATTTTTCACTGTCTTTGTTTTTTTCTTGTTCTTTTTCTTTATGTTTAATTAATTCCTATTATATACATTTGACCTTGTAAAATTTTACTTTATTACAAACAAATTTAAAATTATGGGGAAAAAACTTACAAAAGACATGGTGGCATTAATGTTTGAAAGTGTGTAGGTGCATGTACGTACATATGTATGTACGTATGCAAAAATTTATAAAAAAATTATGAGTATGTGTAAGTAAACGTAAACTGCATAAACATATTTTAAATGCAAGTAAGCAACGGTTTTTCTTTTTGTTATTTTTTTAAGGTTTTTTTCAATTTTAGTTTACTTCAATTGCAGACGTTTATGCAACATTTGCAACATTTCATTAAAGTGGTGGCTCGTTCTCTCTTTTGGCAATGCTAAAAATATTGGTTAGAGTTAACCTTTTTTCTATTTTATACATTGATTTTTTTTCTAACCATATGGTCTTGACTTTGAATATTTTAAGGCAGTTATATTTAAACAGGTGTCTTTGTCAATAGTTTTTTTTCTTATGCTACGTGTGTTGCATTATTTGTAGTCTTGTTGGTTATACCTTAAAATGCAGATAGACCCATTTACTATTTTTGAAATAAACAAATGTTGCAGTTTGTTTTTTTTTTAATTTTTTTTTATTTTCTAAAGTTAAACATATGGTGGTTTTCCTTTCTTCTTTTTCGCTTTTTGCTTTCTGCCTGTCATTCAACCGTTTTTACTTTTCTGTTGCTTTGGTTGCACTTGTTGTTGGCAAATTGCCTGTTTGTCAGATTTATTTTCATTGATATTTGCAGACGTGTTTATAGCACAGTCGTATGCGTTATTAAGTAAACTACAAGTTATTTTGTATACATTAATACCTGTGATTTCAGCCATGTACACACGTAGAGAAGACATTTTTGTATGACTAAGTTTAAGTTTAAATTGTTTTGTTTTTGGTTATTCGTTTTCAAATTGCTGATAATACACTACATGTACTTTGTGTTTTAAATAATTGCAATATTTTTTTATACTGTGTAATGTTTGAGTAGTGCAAATGCATCTTAAGGCGGAAAGAGGGAACAATATTTTCTTCTAATTTTTTAAAAACATACATATACATTAGAGGCGTTATTACGGGAGGTCAACTGATCTCTTGAAGAAGGGTAATTCCAGCTGATTTTATTGTGAGTAAATTAAAATTATTGTGAATAATTAGATAAATTTTTGGTTATATTTTTATTCTACTTGAACTTTTTATTTATTGTTGGGAGATTTCATGAAAATCGGCGCAAAATTCGAAAAAATAATTTAGTTATTTTTTTTAATCGATAAATTTACATCTAAAATATAAAAAAAATATTTAAAGTACAATGACTGACACGAGGGTTGCATTTTATATTTCGAGATAAGGGAACAAAAACAAATACTAATCATTGAGAATCCCTTTATTGTTTTTCAAAATATTCCTCATGAAGATATAATTTTTCATGCTTTTGAAGCAATTATCGAATCACTTTTGCCACACTGATTGAGGTATTTTCAAAACATGCATTCTGATTACAGCAAACGCTTCTTCAGGTGTCGAAAAACGTTGACCTCTAAGTTTGTTTTTTACGCACGGAATAAAAAGAAGTCACTTGGTGCCAAGTCAGGACTATACGGCGGATGACTCATGAAATCAATGTTTTGGGTAATAAAAATTGCACTTTATTTCGACCAATCGACACGAGCTCTTTTTGAGCGATTGACAAATTATGTAGGATCCAACGCTAACAAATTGTTTTCATAGTCAAATGTTTATGAAATATTGAATGTATGCTAATCACACTTATGCTTAAAGTTGTCTCAATCTCACCATAGCTCACATGATGATCTTCCGATATCAGTTTATGCACAGCATCAATGGTTTTCAGAACAACAATAGATTTTGGATGACCTTCACGAAATTTGTCTTGAAGTGAACTAAAACGACGATTAAATTCACTAAACCCTCGATATACACTGGCTCTTGATGCAGTTTCATCGCCAAAAATAGTGCAAAAAAACTTTAAATGTTGTTTAACATTCAGCCGGAAAAGGTGAAAAAGAAGAGCCGAAATAAAATGCCAAATGCAATGATCGTGCTAACAAAAGAATCAGATGGAACTTTATTTCTTAAGTCGGTTTCTTAAACTTTATATGCTTGACTTCTTGCCACAGTCAAACTAAAGAATGGAAAAGTTAAATGGAAACTTATAACAACTTCAAAATTCTTCACAAACTTTATTTAATAACATTTGTCGTCTGCATTCTTATGATATTTATGTGCATCGAAATTCAAAAAATAACATATGCCATCTGTTAAACCATTTTTTTTTCATATATTTATTATTGAATCTTCGCCTGTTGCGAACTAACAATAAGTGTTCAAATCTTATAACTAGGTAGTTAATATAAGTCCAGCCAGTGCCAGACTAAAATTAAGGTTCTCATATTAATTATCAAGCTTCATATAAGCGCAATAGTATCCCTCCTTTTCAGGCGGGTGTGCCCACTATGTTGCAGGATGTTTCGGGCGAGCGGATTTGGGTGAATTTCCAGCTTATTTAAATACTTGTCCACATAGTTCAGGATTTCACATTTAACTAGTGGAACTTGTAGATCCTTGTGGATGTTGCTGCTTTTAACATACCCAGGAGCACCAGCTATCATTTTCAGAATTTTGTTTTGACGACGTGTTATTTTTTTTATTTTAGAGGAGGAAGCAGTGCCCCAAAATTGTATACCGTAGCACCGAATTGGTTTAAAAATTTATTTGTAGAGTAGAAATTTACAATCAAGACGAAGCACAGAGTTTCTGCCGAATAGCCAATGGATTTGTGTAGCTTTAAGTTTCATTTGCGTCAACTTCGCTTTTATATGAGGCTTCCATGTGAGGCGGCGGTCTAGGTGAATACCAAGATATTTTATCTCGGTTCGTTGAGGCACCATATGGTTGTTAATAAGAATTGGAGAGCACGTTTCTTTGCGTAAAGTAAAAGTTACGTGAGTAAATTTTTGCTCATTAATTTTTATTCCCCATAATTTTGCCCATTTCTCTACTTGGGTTACGTGTTGTTGCAATTAGCACGAAGCCTCTTTAGGATCTTTATGAATACTGAGAAAAGCGGTATCATCAGCAATTGCAGACGTATGCGTAAAACAGTTGGTTGGCATATCTGCTGTGTAAAGCAAGTACAAAATCGGACCTAGTATACTTCCTTTGAGGTGCACCAGTCCCAATTGGTTGAGAAAAACTTATATGATTTCCCTCTTTGATCATGAATTGTCGACCGGTTACGTACTTTTTTAAAAGGTTGAAAATATTAGCTGGAAGGTTAAGCTTTAGTTTGTTTAACAAGCCTTCGTGCCATACTCTATCGAAAACTTGAGAGACATCAATAAAAAGCGTGGAGCAGTACTTTTTTTCCTCAAAGGTTTCTCTTATAACCTGCGCCAGTCTGTGGGTTTGTTCGATTGTGATATGTTGACTTCCAAAGCCGAATTGGTGATCTAGAATGCAATTGTTTCCATTCGTGATCAAAGTCAGCTTGTTTTCAAAGAGCTATTCGAACAATTTTGACAATATTGGTAACAAACTTATAGGCCTATAAGACTCCACCTTCGAAGGATCCTTACCAGGCTTAGGAATCATCTTAATTAGGGCAACTTTCCATATTGTCAGGAAATGTTCAAACCGAATTATGGCATTAAAAATAAAAAGAATAATATTTTTAGCGATAAACGGTAGCTCTAAAAGCATTTTGTTGCTTATTTTATCAACACCAGGAGCCTTTTTATCATTAAGGTTAGCGATAGCCTTTACAACATCTGAAAATCGGAAACGTATTTCCATAGGGCGTCTAGAAACAACAGGCGGTAATTCTCTCACGTCAGTACACGTGTTGGGAGTGAACACGTTTCTTAAGTGACTTGCGAACAGTTCGCATTTTCTTTGTCATGCAAAGCCTAAGATCCTCTCAGATTTCGCAGTGGAGGTTTTGCGATAACGGGTCTTTTTAGACGTCTGGCAGCTCGCCATAGAGAATAATTTGTCTGGAAAGTCGCGTCTAGGTTTTCTAAGTATTTATTCAGTCATTCTGTGCACCTCTCACAAGTTTTTTAATTGGTTTGTGCATTCTTTCAGTTTAATTTTAAGTTAAGACGATCTATGTTTTTGCCATTCTCTTCGGGTTCTTCTTTTTTAAAATAAAAGCTTTTCAACATCTGCAGAAAAAATTTTGTTGTACTTGGCCTGACGATAAGTAGACAAAGCATGTCAAACGGCTTTTATAATGTTTTCATTAAGGCTGTTCAGACAATCTTCGATGTCTCCGGGAGTTTTTAGTGGTTGGCTTTCCGAGCAGTGGGTGCTGATATATTTTTTATATTTTAACCAATCTATTTTCTTAGTTAAGAAAAAATTACTAGTTGCTATTTGATGAAGACTGCAAATAGTGATTATTGTTATTGAGTGGTCAGAAGATAAATCCAAGGAGGCTTGGGCCTCAATAAGCTCCGGGGATATGCCTTTTGCTACGCAAAAATCTATTACGTTTAGTATTTTATTGCGGTCTGTTGGCCAATAGGTTGGTTGTCCAGTTGAAATAACGAAAAATCCCACCTAAGATACGGACTCATACAGGACACGACCTTTCGGACTAATAAGGCGGGAGCCCCAGTACGTGTGCTTAGCGTTATAGTCTCCAGCAGCTATAAAGCGGGGCCCTAAAGATTTGTAAAAACTGTTGTACTGATCCTTGTTATGGAGAATCTGGATGGACAATAAACTGACGAAATAACCAGATTATGGTAAAATTCCGCAATGCAGACGTTTGTTGCTTGTATATAACTTTCGGAGAGACCACCTATCCACTGGTGTTTGATTCTTGATTTAATTAATCTGTTGAACCATGAATAGTAATTCTAAAAACAAATAATTTAACAGTGTTGTGTGCAGTAAAATTAAAAATTAAACAAAAATTTTTTTTTTTATTCAAATATTACCCAACAATTTTTAAATTTCCTCATTTTTGGACAATAACCATATTAGATTGATTTACTGTTGATGTGACGTATACTTAACATCTAATATTATTAACATTGTGTATACGCTTGGCTTATCTTCACGAAGCTCTATGATTGTAACAAAATCATTAACGCAAAATTTTTTTTTAAAACAAGCATCTCCTACCACTTGGACTCGCAGTATATTGGCAATAATTTTTATAACTTTTCTTGGTGAAGCAAAATAACGAAAAGCCAAAAAATATTCGTTTTTGTATTTGGCAAAAAAACAATCCGAAACACCAAACCAAAATACAAACCCAAAACATAAAACCAAGGAAAACTTTTTATATTAAATATAAACAGCAACAACAAAATACTGTAAAATGGTAAAACGAATCGTCAACTTCAAAATGAAGTTGTTTTGTAAACAAATGTACGTGACGTAGCAACACAATAACATAACAACAAATACTCTTTCATACGTTCTTTAAATATCAGGAGTGTAATAATTTGAAAAAAGCTACAACAACACTAAACACACAATCAGAAAATAAAAAAAAAATTAAAAAAAAAAAAATTATAAATAATTTCATTTTATGTTACATGTAAACATACTTCTAAATGTTTATTTGATTAAAAGATGTAGTTGCAATTTACTACCAAAAAAATTTAGCCATTATTAAACACATGGAATTGTGCACCAAAGGAGCAGAAAAGTAAAAGAAGCCAACAAAGAAGTATAAGTTATTGTACATGTGTTTGACGTACCTACGTATGCAAATTTCTAAAATTGTATTATTGCGAAAGTTTGATTAAGGACATTAATTTATAACTTAGTATTTTGGTTTTTTTGCAAAAATAATGAAAATATTTTTTGTTAACTTTGTTTAAAGTGTGTTTCAGAGAAGAGTTTTCTTAAAAAGCATTGTTATTATTTGAATAACTTTTGGCAAGACTTATGTAAAAGAAAGGATTTAAGGAAGATGTCAAATTAAAAAAACTTAATTTTCATAAGTCTGATATTTAAAATATTTAAAAACACTTAGGACTTAATTACGTAAAACATAAGCCACAATAACAAAAACAATTGTATGCATTTTAGGAAATAGGGGAGTTTATATTCAGTTTTTTTAAACTTTTGTTAAAATTATTGAAAATCATACTTGGAACTAATCAACGGTTATTTTCCAGAGCCAAATATTTTGAATGATAACGAACATAAGATCACTGTTTTCTATGATCAAATGTGCTTAGGGATAATAATTTCACAGTCACTCTGTTGGTGCCACATAAATGTTTCATAAAAAGAAGGAAAGAAAGATGTTTTTGAACATTTGGTTTGGATTTATTGATATAATTTAGGAAGAAAAGAAAGTTTGTTCTTAAGAACTGTGTAACAAAACTGCCAATCCTTTCAAGTTTTTCTGACCTTGCTCGGGGAAATTAAGTGGTTCCTGCTTGGCTGTTATAATCAATTATCAAATAAATAAATATAAAAAAATGTTTAACATTTAAAACCAATTAATAACTTTGACAATATATGCGATATTAGGTATATTAAAAATCTATAGGAAAAGGAAAATAAAACTATATTTATTTGAATATCTAAGATAACGTTAATGAAGTGATTACTGCATTTGACAATAGTTTTTATTAAGTATGTAATACCAGACTAACCCGACAAAATTTTTAAAGAAATATAAACGTACTAAAACTAAATAATATTGGTTGACAGTTAAGTAATTGCGAATTTTTTGTAGAAACTCAAAGACAATTTTTTAATGGAACTGAATAACTTCATTTTGTAAAGTCTTGTCTATTTTTTATCAATAGCCTTTTTCCATCTTTCAGGCAGCGTCATAATCCCACGTTCATAAAATTTCTGGTTTTTATTAGCAAAAAACTGAATCAGGTACGATTTGACATCATCATCATTATTGAAATTTTTACCCTTCAAGGAGTTTTGTAAGGATCAAAACAAAAATTAATTAGATGGTGGAAGGTCAGGCCTATATGGTGGATGTGGCAAAACATCCCAACTGAGCTCCAATAATTTTTTCCGAGTGGCCAAAAATGTGTGCGGCCTTGCTTTGTCATGATGAAATACAACACCTTTTCGATTTGTCAATTTGGGCCGCTTTTCTTATCTGCATTGTTTAATTTCGTTAGTTGTTCAATGAAGACATCACAATTGATCGTTGGGTTGGGTGGTAAGAGTTTAAAGTATAAAATTCCTTTTTCATCCCACCTAACTGATAACAAAACCTTCTATTGATGAGTATCAGCTTTTTGTATTATTTGAGTTGGTTCACTATGCCTGCTTCACAATCTTTTCCGATGAAAAACATGGCCAGTTATGAGACGTTTTAAAAATGGATCATTTTTATTACGTTTCTTTAGCTAACCGCAGCTGGTAATGCTTTTTGTTAAATGCGTTTCTTTCAGTTAGTGATAAACTCACGTATTAAGTTTTTGAACATAGCCAAGTTGTTTTATGTCATTTTCGATACATGTATGTGATACATGTAGTTTCTCTGCAATCTCACGTGTTGTATTGTGATGATCCGATTCGATCATTTCTTTGATTAGGGCATCATCAACTTCAACTGGACGAGCAGAGCGTTTTTCATCTTTGAGTGAAAAATCACCAGAACGAAATTTGGAAAGCCAATTTTGACACTTCTTTTAAGGTTTCGTCACCATACGCAGCAAATAAGTTTTTATGAGCTTGCGATGCGTTTTTCCCTTTTCGGAAATAAAAAAGCAAATTATGACGAAAATGCTCCTTTCGGTTTTCCATTTTTAAAAGAAAACTACGCAACCGATCAAAAAATTTGTATTATTGGTTGACAGCTGAATTTCTAACTATCAAATCACAAAATGTGTTTTACATTTGTCATACGTCTGCAAACCTAAAAATTCAACTAAAGCCATCTATTAGTGAAATCCGCCATTACTTAATTGCCAACCCAATAATTTAGAACGCATACAAACTGAACCAATCAATTATGATTAACAAAAAAAAATCAATTATATGTATATATGTCACAAACCAAGTTTTTGATATATGATACAATTATTTTCTAATTTAAAATCTTATTTTTTCGACTTTTGTTTTCAATATTTTCAAATTTAACCGAACTTGAGATCAATCATTTTTTATACCCTTCACATAGTGATAAGGGTATATATCAGTTTGTCATTCCGTTTGTAATTTCTTTATTATTCCATTGCAATACCATAAAGTATATATATTCTGGATCCTTATAGATAGGAAAGTTGATATAGCCATTTCCGTCTGTCCGTCTTTCCATCTGTCCGTCTGTTTAAATCAAGTTTCCAGAGTCAAATAAAAAGATACAGAGCAGTAAGTGGTGTCAAACTATTTGAAATATCCTGGAAACAATTGCTATTTTAAGTCAGCAAAATCGGTTTACTATTGACCGAGATATAAACGAAAATCCAAAATAACCCATTTTTTTAGAACAAAATCCGTGCATATATCCCTATATATTTCAGTAAATATAGTCACTCTTACAACAAAACTTGGCACGGATACTCTTAAAAAAAAGGACCTAAATAATGGATAGGATTAGAGGAAGTGGTTTTGTTCTTCAATTGCACCAATTGGGTAATTATTTTATGCGCTATATCTCGGAAACTATAACAATTATTGACATCAAATGTAATCTAAAAAAGTAATAAGACAACAAAACCTACGCTTTAAAGAAAAAAATTTTGGTTAGGGGCAGGAGAAAGGGTAGCTCCCATACAAATTAACAATTTTTATGATACGCTAAATCTCGGAAACTATAACCGAAATTAGATTCAAATGTTCTGCAAAAAGTAACAGGATAATAAGACCTACATTCGAAAAAAAGTTATTTTGGCAGGGGCAGGGGAAGAAGTAGCTCTCATACAAACTAACAATTTTTATGAAATTTCCGATACGCCACATCTGGGAAACTATAACAGCTATCGATTTTGAATATCTACAGAAAGTAGTAATCAAATAATTCATACATTTTTGAAAAAAAAAATGGAGAGGAGCTAAGGGACTAGAACATCCCTTTAAAATTAACATTTTTTATTAACCTTTAATATGAATAATGTCGAAAACTTTTATAACTGTCGACCTCAAACGTTCCTCATCTATTATCCACACGAACGTTAAAATTTTGTAAAGGTTTTTATGGACTTTAAAATTTGCTTGGTATAGTAAACTCCAATGTGAAGGGTATATAAGATTCGGCACAGCCGAATATAGCGCTCTTACTTATTTTTTTCGTTAATTAACTTAAATTTAATTTTTTCCGATATAAAATTATAAGAAGGGATATTTTCAAAAATTTAATATGTAAATTAAAATATATATTGATTTGAAAGATATGTTTGTATTCTAATAATCAAAATTTTAAATAAGATCTCTTCGCTTTGTTTAAGTTTTACAAAAGGTAAATAGGTGGCCTTTAATTATACCCTTCACATAGTGATAGGGTATATGTATATCACTTTGTCATTCCGTTTGTAATTTCTTTATTATTCATTTGCGACCCCATAAAGTATATATATTCTGGATCCTTATAGATAGGGAAGCCGATTTAGCGATGTCCGCCTGTCCGTCTGTCCGTCTGTTGAAATCAAGTTTCCGGAGTCAAATAAAAAGATACAGACCAGTTAATGGTGTCAAACTATTAGAAATATCCTGGAGACAATCGCTATTTAAAATCAACAAAATCGGTTCACTACTGACCGAGATATAAGCGAAAACCCAGAGTAACCCATATTTTTTAGGACAAAATCCGTGCATATATCCCTATATATCTCAGTAAGTATAGTCACTCTTGCCACAAAACTTGGCACGGATACTCCTAAAGAAGGGACCTAAATAATGAAAAAAAATTTTTTCAGATAGGACCAGGGGAAGGGGTATTTTTCCTACAATTGCACAAATTTGGTGAAATAGTTTATGCGCTATATATCATAAACTATAACAGCTATCGACTTAAAATGTTCTACAAAAAGTAATTGCACGCTAAGGGCTACGCCTTAAAGAAAAACTTTTTTGGGTGGGGGCAAAAAGAGGGGTAGTTCCCATACAAATCGACAGTTATTATCAAATATTCCATACGCTATATCTCGGAAACTGTAACAGATATCGAAATGAAATGTTCAACAAGAAGTAATTGGGCCATAAGGGCTACGCTTAAAAGAAAAATTTTTTTGAGTGGGGGCAAAAACAGAGGTTGCTCCCATACAAATCGACAATTATTATAAAATATTCGATACGCTATATCTCAGAAACTATAACAGATATCGAAATAAAATGTTCTACAAAAAGTAATTGCACGCTAAGGGCTACGGCCAAAAGAAAACATTTTTTGGGTGAGGGCAAAAAAAGGGGTAGCTCCCATACAAATCGACAGTTATTATCAAATATTCCATACGCTATATCTCGGAAACTGTAACAGATATCGAAATGAAATGTTCAACAAGAAGTAATTGGGCCATAAGGGCTACGCTTAAAAGAAAAATTTTTTTGAGTGGGGGCAAAAACAGAGGTTGCTCCCATACAAATCGACAATTATTATAAAATATTCGATACGCTATATCTCGGAAACTATAACAGATATCGAAATGAACTGTTCTACAAAAAGTAATTGGGCAAGAATTCCTACGCTTTCAACGAAAAATTTTTTGAGGGGGGGCAAAAAAGGGGTAGCTTTCATACAAATTAACAATTTTTATGAAATATTCGATACGCTATATCTCGGAAACTATAACAGATATCGACATCAAATGTTCTACAAAAAGTAATTGGAACACAATGCCTACGCTTTAAAGAAAAAAATTTTCGGATGCGGGGTGAAGAAGGGGTAGCTCCCATACAAATTAACAATTTTTATAAAATTTTCCATACGTTTCTTCTGGAAAACTATTACAGCTATCGACTTCGAATATTCTACAAAAAGTAATAATCAAATAATTCATACATTTTGGAGAAAAAGTTGGAGAAGAGCAGGTGGACTAGACATTTAACAAGTTTTATTAACCTCCAAATATGAATAATGTCGAAAACTTTTAAAACTCTCGTCCTCAAATCTTCTTCATCTATTTCTATTATTCATACGAACGTTAAAATTTTGTTATTTTTTCTTTAAAACTCGCACAAGGTTTTTTATTATATTATTTGCAGTACAAAATTACTCGGCTGGGTATATTTAAAGACCAATGTGAAGGGTATATAAGATTCGGCACAGCCGAATATAGCGCTCTTACTTGTTTTATTTTATGCTTGCAAGTAGAACTTTCAATTTAAAAAACTTTGAGGCACGATCATGTAGCAAGACCTTATAAGTCTTATTGTTACAATTATAAGTTAATTTGAAAAAGCATTATAGTAATAAACTTAAAGTTGCGCAAAGAGTTTAATTATCAAGGAAATTTGAAAGTTATGTATGTAACTAATAAAACAGAATTACAATTTTTAAACTCTATAAGGCTCTGCTTGTCATAGGTTTATCCACGCTGATCTCCTTAATTGAAGTGGGTCACAAGTCTTTATTTAGATTGCAGCAAATCCTTTTATTTTAACAATAACTTAGTGAGCTGCTAATGTAAAGAGAAAAACTTAATAATATTTTTTTTAATTTAATACATGTACTTAGACATTGATACAATATTTAGCTCATTTCATTTGGCCTCTGATTTAATAGAAAAAATTTATTTGTAAAATTTATATACTTACGAGAATTTATAATGTTTTTTTAATTGTTTTTATTTAATTATTCAATGACGTAAAACTTATATAACGTATTTTTTTAAAAATAAGTTAAAAATATATATGTTAAGGTTTCCATATATGAAGTGATGATTCATATCGTTTTAACAGTATAACAGCAATTTTAAGAAAAGTTTAAGACAAATACAAATTTTTATAACAAACGTGTTTTAATTATTACAATTGAACAAATGTTAAAAACTGCAAAAAAAGTGCTTCTGAGCTACTTTCTTCACCAGCACACATTTTTACTGGTATTTTTCTAATGAATTTATAACTCAATTTTTACTAGTTCTTGTTGTTCAAATTAAGTTTAGGTTAGCTTCAAGTTTTCAATTAATGATGACAAATTTTAATTAGCTCGCTTATAAAATCAAAGCTCTATTATGGTTTAAAAATTATATATTTAGAAGGTTTCACAAACAAAAATTTTTGTGAAAGAAAAAATTTAACTAATTTTTTTTAAATGAAAAAAGGATTTGGCTTTAAAGTAATTTTTTAGAAGTCTACTCATTCGCACAAAACTTGTTGCAAACCTCGGTTCGGAAGTGAAAAAAATATAAAAGGTTAAATATTTGATTTTACTAATAACAGAATCCTAAACTAAAGACCTCATTTGCTTACTTTAATGTTTACCCTTAAATTTTAATGAATATTTTGATAAAACTGTTAAAATTTTTGATTAAATTGTAAAATTGTTTAGAAAATGTAAAATGTAAATTAAAAATAACTTACAAAACTCTTATTATCATAGTTTAACTAAAATTTAAAAGAGATTTCTATAAAATAATATCTGTACTTCCGTTTTATGGCAAGTTAAAAACGGAATAATGGAAACGCTTTTATTGTCTGTAATTCAATAAAATAATCAAAATTAAATACAAGCAGAAACATAATAATAATAATTACTTAAGTTTTGCAACAAGTTCCGTTGGGTTTCCTGCTACAACACTTTCAATTGTATGTTTGAATTTTCATTTGCAGCAATTAGTTAAAGTTAATAAGTGCGAACAAGAAGCGTTAAACTAAACTTTTAATATCTTTCTTCGTTTGTTTAGTCATTCAAGCGCAACTACAATTATTGTTTGTGCTGTCCCAAAAAAGTCACGTGCCGCATAAGCGATGATGCATGTTATTTAACTAAAAGCCACAAGACTTCTTACATTTTTCATGTCTGTTAATACGTGTGTTTAGGTGTGTAAGCAAAAGGAAAGTTCCCGTCTGTCCTTTTTCTTTTCTGGACGAAGCTGTGAGATTTTTTCTTAACTTTTTGTGTTAAACCGAAAAGTTTTGTCAGATTTTCTCGTATTTTTTTTTTGTTTTTTTTTTTAATAAAAAGTTTTTGTTAAATTAGTGGTGTAGGTCGAGGATATTTTGAAAATTTGTATGCGTTAGCCAAGTTTGACTAACAACCGTTTGTAATAATTTTTAGATTTGAACATGTTGTAGAGCTATGGAAGAGACGAAAAATATGTTTGATGAGAATAGCGGCATTAAGAAAGGGCCAAGGCATATCGATACAAGGTAGCCGCAATAAAAAAATTAAGAGAGTCGTTCTCTTACTCTTAATTTTTTTTACATGGAGTTTGACACTAAACTCGAAAAATTTTTCAATTTTGGTGTCAAACTTCATATAAAAAAAATAAAGAGTAAGAGAACGACTCTCTTAATTTTTTTAATGCGACCACCTTATATGAATATGCCTTGGAAAGGGCATTTGATAGTATAACAGTTTATATAACACTTAATTTTAAATTTACTTTCAAAGTCTGTATAAGAGAAAGTTTTAAGAAAATAATTTAATTAAGTTTTGTTTGAAGGTAATTTAAGTCACCGCATTTATATAGAAACTAATCCGTGTTTGCTTTATATTTTTTTAATAAATAAAGGCGTTGGAAATAATTAAACAAAACATTTATGTAAGTTTTAAAAAATATTATTAATTGAATCGACTTTTGTGGAAATTTTTTTAGTAATTCACCAGGTATTTTTTATAACTTACTGTCATATTTTTTATCTTTTTAAAAACTTTTAATGGGTTTCAAGACAGCTTTGTTAGACAAAACAAAAATCAAAATAAATACTTCTTTGACAATAGCTTTAAATTGATGTTAGTCTAAAATACTTATTTGTTAAAAAGTTTTTTAAATTAGACAATACCAAAATGCTGAAAATTGCTTATGTTTTTTTGACACTGTCCCAAGAGTTGTATGTTGTAAGCCTTTAGGAAAAAAAATTGATTTTAAAATAAATTCACTTGACATTTCAATGGGTTTCTGTTAAAAGTTCAAGAATAACTATTTACAGTCCAAAAAAATTTATTTTTGAAAAGAAAGTTTAGTGTGAACTCTTCTAAGAAAACGCTTTTCAAGCTAATGAAGGTATTCTTTATGAAACTATATTTAAATAATTTTTAATTTTGTTGGCGTGGTATTAAATACTTCTTCTTTAATTGCATGTTGGGATATTGGCTTTTGTAAAGGATATTTTTACGAATTACATCAAACATGTATTAAATGTAGATTAGTCTTTACTTTGTTGCAACGTTTTAAGAGAAAAAGTTTGGAAAACAACAAACCTTAAAAAAAGACCAAAGTTTTAACATCGTTTCCTCCAACAATTTAAATGTTTGATGCAACCCGACCAAATTTAAAATTAAACGATTTTAATAGCTGTGTATGTGTAGGTGAACAAAAATACAAAATTGCAACAAACAACAACTTAACAAGAGGAAAATGCATTTTTCTTTTTTTTTTTGACCATATTTAGTTCCTGCTGTTGTTGTATACAACATAGAATTTTGCGGCAAAGTGGGTAAATAGGTTTGACTTGTGAATCGTTTATTCAACAATGTATTAATCCTTTCCTTCCATGAGGATTTAATTGTGTGTTTTGTTACTTTTTTTAAGATAAGATTGTTAGTGTAGTTGGATAAGGTTTTGTAAGGCAAAACATTATTTAATCGATTTTGCTTATGAGCAATTTCGTTATAAAGAGTGTGAGCATTTTACATACATTGAATTATAACTTAAAATTTTTTAAATTGTGTTTTAGTAAAAAGTCTATTATTCCGAAGGATGTTGAAATGTAAAATGTCTCCAAAGAGGAAGAATTAAAAAAATGTTATTTCTGCGGAAAACAACCCTTAGAATACTGTGACGGGTGTGACCCTTTAAATTTAAGGTTTGATCGTATTATGTTAAATAGAAATGTTCGAAACGAAGAATATATTTAAAATATGTTGAAGAATAAAAAATATTTTAAGTGGCATTAAAGACATTTTATTTCTAAAGGTAGAGTAGGTGGCCATATAAATGATAAAAAATCAGGCACAGCCGAAATGGGTCCGTTTTTTTTTTTTTGGTTCCTTTGTAATACCTGGATAAAAGAATTAAAGAAATAGGAGAAAAAGGCATTTAATTAAAAAAGCTCAGATAAGAAAACTTTGAGAGAAATAGAGAATACCGTTATTGGTGGCAGTAGTTGCCCAGTAATATTCCCTGTCTTTAAATAAACCTCTATTCCTTTATACTAGGTAGACCAGAGCTTATTGTGTCTGACACGCAGTTTAGTCTATCGGTACTTAAGTGTCTGATTCAAACACCATCCAATGCCAAACAGAAGCACAAGAGGCGCTGAATACTTAGAGTTTCCTCTGCGTTTTGATAGCTCCTACAGAAATTGTTGAAAGGCAGTTCTAATTAGCAGGCACGAGTGCCAAGGCGACAGTAGCTGGACGGTGCGGCCATGGTGTCTTTCATTTGTCCTCATCAAGATCAGACTTGACACTTCTCCGGACTATTCTCGATATTCTAATTTAACATCTTATCTCGTTGATTCATCTGGTGCTTCAATTCTGATGGCGTATTTATCTACGCGAAGTTTACAGAAAGAAAAGGAAATGCTTCAGAAATGGTCGATTTCTCCATTATCAAATTTCGCACTATTTTTAGCAAGTATAATGGCAACACAGCTGAGCGCACTGGTACCATAGCCTCTCGTCTACCCGAGAGTGATATAATAATGCATCGGCATTTAATTCAAGGATAACTGGCATTCGCGGACTAGTTGTGATGTAGAGTATACATCAGCTATGGATCTGAGTGTGGCGTGGCTGTCGGTGAAGGTTCCGATTATCCTGTCGAATATTTTGTAGTACCGTGCAAAGTAACTGCATATCACCAACAGTTCAACCTGATGTTCATTCATACGGAAATTTAAACATACCAATTTTCCTTTTGGACTCATTCCTATATATCTCCAGATCGGCAGGTCCTAAAAAGATTGCTTAATCCGCCACTCCCTGTGAAATAATGACAATTTACTGCGGAGTAGGGATTCAGATGTACAATAGTCAACTAGTTCGGGGATGAAATCCCCTCCTCCTTTAAAACTTCCATGGGCATATGCCATGGGTCTCCATTAACCCACAGTTAACTCAATTTTTATAAAACAACCAAATCTTAAATATTTATAAAATAATTTTTTCAGTCACATATTTAATTTTTTTAATAAATAAAAATAGAAGAAAATTTTTAATATGTTTTTATGTTTTTTTTTGTAATAAGAATTTCTACCCTAATAAAACTCATATCTCCTTAAAAAGATTTTTTAAGTTGCTTTGTAAGCCCTGTCTTATTGCAGGGAATGCTGCTTGTATGAAGCAACTTGTGTTGCCAGTCGAACTCTAAAAGTTTCGGTTAACAAATATTTTATTGCTACAAAACACCCAATTCTAACATCATTGTTCTTATAGTTGTCGTAGTATATTTTAATTTCGTGTGGATCCTTTATTGTTGTCCTTACATTTTGTATGATGTTCTGCAGTAAAGTGTTAGGCTAAAGTACGAAGGCAATGTACGAATTCGTGTTGTTGTGTGGGTGTATTTCTTTATGTTTTGTTGTGTACATGTACGTAAAACAAATCGCTAGTATATATGTATGTGTATTGAAATACTTTTATTTTTTGGTATTGTCTATGTTTGTCTTTTATTCCATACCATTCATTTATGTCCTGTTGAAGTGTCGATATTAGTTTGTGCTTTTGTAAGTCACAATCGATGGTTGTTCGCTTGTTTGTGGCTGGTAGGATACTCTACTTTTATACTTGCAAACAAGTATTCATAAGCAATTATTTTCAGTTGATAGTGGCATGTCGACTGGAGTGGTTGTGTTCTTATCCTCTGCTGCTCTAGTTTTAGCCTCTTAACATCTTTTGGTTAAAAAGAAAAAATTTAAAAGGGGCTTTAAATAAATGACATAAATTTAAAGAAGATTAAATAATAAAAGATGTAATTTAAAAATTTAAGCATTTTATAAAAAAATCCAAAATTGTAACATTTTATGTTAAAGCTGCATTAAGCCGCATTGTGTTGAGTGCTAAGGAGCCACAGGATAAAAACGCAAACTATTGAATATATAAAATAATAGAATAGACAACAAAAAAAAATATATATATATGCTCAAGTTAAAATATAAATTAAATAAAAAATAAAAAAAAGAAATTTAATACAAAGCAAAAAATCAAGACAAACAAAAAACATTTTTAAACCCCAAGAGAAGAGAAGAACATTTTGAAGTGTTTTGTTTTGTTTAGTTTTGTTACACAAACATGTGTTACGATTCTCAACGGCTTAAAGTTTATTTTTGTTAATTTGTGGTTTTTATCGCGTTTAAATTTCAGTGATTAGGTTGAATTCTTAAAGGCAGCATACCCTAGGACTATTAAATAAAAATTTACAAAGAAATTTGTCTCATTTGTTACCTAAGAATAATATTAAATTAATTTGTAATAACATTGACTTGCTGCTGAATAAATAATTTACTGTTGGCGTGTACATTTATTGGTAAGTATTCTTAACATGCGTTTAATTCCAATCAATAAAACATAAATTTTATATCTTTTTTTAAATAATTTCTGAATAAATTTCTTTGTTTTAAATTATAAGAAAAGACTTTAATGTTCAACTTTAATTAAATTAACTAAAACGTAGCTTATTTATCTTAAAACATTTTCAAGAATTTAATGGACTACAGGACGTATGATTATTGTCAATTTTGAATAGTTAATATTTAACACATTCGATTGCAAATTTTTAAACAATTTGTTTATATGTATTTCTAATTTAGATATATATTTTTTTTTTTATATTTTTTACTTAATATCTGGCCTTAATCAAAAATGGAATTTTTGTAACATATAAAAATATAAAAACAATAAAAAATGAATTTTGTTATCCTTAATAAAAGTCAATAAATTTATGCCTTAAAATAATAACAACTAAAACTATGAAAATGAAGAAAAATTTTATCTCAATAAACTATAAAGAAAATTTAAAAATTAAGAATTGTTAAAAATTAAGCAAAGTAAATATTGCTATTAAATGAAACGTCCGCAATATTAAACATGTTCAACAATTCGCTGACGACTAATGATCAGCAGCTTAAACTTTGAAAATAAATTAAAAAGCAAGACAATACTGAAAAATGCAAAAAGGAGATATAAAGCAAAAGTATGGTGATAAGAAGAAGAATAAATAAGAGAAAAGGTGTTGCCACGAAAAAAAAAGTTGGAAGATCATAAATTTTGTTCTAAACCCGGAATTTAAAATTGTTTAAATAATATAAGTATGTAAATCCAAAAAATATTTCTGTTTCTAATTTTAATTAAATTTTGGTTGAATAAAATATATTTAGTTACAACGTTCAGTACCGAACGAAGTGTTGTAGCGGGCTCCGAAAATGCGTTCCATTTGGCAAGTGTTGGAAAAATAGAATTTTAAAAATATTATTGCAATGAAATCAAACCAATCAGCCTAATAAAACTATAAAAGAAAAAATAAAAAAAATAAACTATAAAGAAAAAAAAATCATTAATTTTTTATTTTTGCAAATAGATAACACCCAAAAATAAATATTTTTTCCAAATATAACGCCTTTCACATTTGTTAAAAATTTTTTTTTAAGAAACCGCTTTTAGTAGAGATAAAGTACTAAACACAAGCGACAACACTGAAAACAGCTCGTTAAAATCTTTTTGGAGAATATAGCTTTGAATTTAAAGTTCTAGATTAAAAAGAAAACGTTTAGTAAATTTAAATGCCAAGCAGGATACGCGACAAAAACAAATGTTTTAAAGCATTATTTTATCATCACAAAAAAATATAGATGAATTTTTAGTACTTTTTTTATTGTAAAAAATTACAACATTTATTTTTTTTATTTTTAATTATTTATTAAATTATTTTGAATCCAACACAACAACACTAAATGTCTTGTGGGATTGGAATAATTATGTTTTCATGTTATATTACGATAAACCAATAGAAGGTAGACACTTTCTAACAACTTGGGTAAAAATGTAATAAAAATTGCTTTCGAAAGACCTGTTTCGGTAAAAAAGGATTTTTTGTTATTTCTTGCCCAATAAAGATTGAAACAAATTTAAATTGTCTCCAAAAAGTAGACCGTTATTAGTACTTTCGTGCGTTTTTTTTAAATTATGTTATTATAAAATAACCTTTTAACCGTATTAAATTTGGAGGTCGGCAAAGTTAACGAAAACTGCTTTTAAGATCTCGTTGAATATTTTTTTTCATTTTTAGTCTGTTTTTGTATTTTAGTTCATTTTAGTTTAAAGTTTGGATGTATGAAAACAAGGGCTGTTTAGCTTGGGAAAAATCAGTTAACCCTGATTACTTCTTGTACTTTTTTTCTTTTTTGAGATTGTAAGTTTAAAGATATGATATTTAAGTTTATATAGTCCTTAACTTAAAGGTATTTAAGGAATATTGAACCCTATTGAACTTAAAATTAACTAAATGACCAAAAAGTTAATTTGAATTTTTTTAAAAACTTATATTTACTGAAAATTTAACAAGACTTAGACGAGAATTTTTTTTTGAAATAACTTATTATAAAATAGGCAATTACAGCTCAAGCTTTTGGAGGGTTAAATTTTAAATGAAGTAAGCCGCCTTAAGCGGTTTACTATAACCAAAACTCAACAAAAAATTTAATTCATTTTAAAAATTTAAAATTACAAAAAGGCGAAAAACAAACAAATTTCCTAAGCACGACATTTGCGTCCATTTAAATTTTATTATGTATATGCAATATTGCTAAGCCGTTAAGCTTGTCTGCTATCATCGTTGATCTAAGCCATGTTTCATGTTTTAATACGACGAAGGGTGGAAAATTACCTTTCAGCCGTAGCATTATTAACCGGTTTTAAAAAAATTATAAATTTTTTTCGCAAATTTTAGTAAATGTCTGGGTCACACCTTGCAAAAGCACCTTTTTTAATTTCTGGGCGGTCTTTTCCAGTTTTGTTTCCAAAGAAAAATATTAGCCTTTATTTTCAATTTAAGCATATTTTTTAATTTTTCAAATTTTAATAAATTATCTGTAAAATTGATATAAGATTTTTCACATCAATAAATGTAGTAATAATTTTAGGTCAAAATTGTAGAAATTTTAAACAAATAAAGGACGTCCTTTGAGAAACGTGTTTTTAAATCCTGTAAAACAGATTCAGTTAAGGGTATGTAGCCGTCGATGCGATAGTATACTTCGACCTCTTCAAAATGAATTTTCCTTTCAAATCTAGGCTTTTTAACTTAAATCCCAATGCCAATGCGTATATTTTTTGCCTCTTCAAAAGTAGTTCTAAATTGTGTTTGGTCGTCATTCCTTTAGGTCTTAAGACAATATATCAGGGTTTTTATAAGATATTATGGCTGTGCGACAGATAGAATACCATTTAAAATATGTAAACCGCAAAAAAATTCTTAAGTTCTCAGAGAAGTTCTTGATAATAAGGGTTTTGAAAACACTTCCCTTTCTTTTCACTTGGATATCTTTTCCAATGCCTCTATTATGTGCTTTGTTTTTAGTGCAAGTTGTAAAACTAAATAATGGCAAACCACATATTGTGTTTCGCATAATAAAGACAACTTTTTTCGTAGATATTTCAGAAAAACCGCACTCCTAATTATTTTTAAAAGAATTTATGGTTTTTTAAACAAACAAACTTTATCTCCAGAATCTACACGAATTTGCAGAAGCGAACGGAAAAAACCTTCCTGGATTGTCTTTTTAGAAGGTGTCAACGGAGAGGTATTATTACTTCCCAGGAAAATTATATTTTTCATATTAAGCTAAAACGTTTTCGATTTTTAATTTCTTGCTGAGGTGCAGCCACCTCCAGATGAACGTTCTCTTGTGTCTTCAAAAATATTTTTCCAAACGCCCCAGCATCTTTGAATATGCAATACATTTATTTAATAAAATAAATAAAACGTTTAATTCATGGCTACCAATTTTCAAATTATTAAATCAAGTGTTAAGCCTTTTTTTAACTTATGAAAAATTTTGTCTTGTTCATAAGAAATCTACACAAAACTTTGTGGAGATGTAGCCCATTCCGGGAAAACGTTTGTATTGGGGCATTGTAAAAAAGTAAACCGACAATATCTGTAGTCAATATACTAGTTATTGGCGAAAACTCAGATACATGTCCAAAATTTTGTCCGTGTAGAGCATTATTTAAGCGGGTTTAAGCTCAAAATTCTTGTTTTGCGAGGACATTTGTATAGGGGTCGTGTTTAAAAATTTATTAATCATCAGCAAAACTAATCGGCTAAGTGCCAATGAAACATATCTGTACCACATTTCAATATCTTAAAAATTGCAACTTGTACTTTTTTTATAAGAAAATATGGAGGGACGGCCGAACGGACATGCTTTTATCAATTTAAAAAATGATTTTGAATTAATCAGTTTCCTAAAAAAAAAACACATAGCACTAAAATCACGTACATACACGGACAGTCTCACCTTAAACTTGGTCAACATTGCTCTCATCTTCAAAAACTTTGCATTTTATATTTAAAGACTCTTACCTTTGTGTTAACTCCCTCACTATACGACTCTGATACTGCAAAAGTAAACTGTCATTTACTCAAGTACGTAATAAATGTTCTTGGAATAACATATTGGCATAACGTGGCATATTTACAAATAATTGTTATTAGTTTAAGTATTACTGAAATTGTTTACTTATAGCAAAAACAATAACAAAATTTGTTTTGAAAAAAGTGAGAGAAAAACAACAGAATAAAAAGAAAAAAAAACACAATTAGATCATTGCTATTACTGACACCTAAGTACAATAAAAACATCGTTAAAGGCGGAAGGAGGCCTAATAATTTAAACATAAATAAAAAGAAAATACTTTTTTTTGTGTAAAAGGTTGTTGTTTAGAAGTAGAAAAACAATAACAATAATTACTTTTGCTTTCAAGCTGAAATTACTTAAAACATTTTCTTTTTTACTTGAAAAGTTGTTCTATTTAGCGCGTTATAGTGTTTTTTCAAATGCAAGTTTAAAAAAATTTTGGAAATATTCCAAAAGAGAAATAAGGTTTATTATTATTATTTTTTTTAAGTATTTTTACCCTGCAAAAAATACAAGTATCTGTTTAGAACGTTGTATATAACAAAGATTGATTATTTGATGAGAAGAACTTTATACTCGCATCTGCCCCTTTTGTCTTTGCTTTTAACAAGTTAATTACCATTTTTTACATTTTGCTAATTCTTATTTATTAAATTTCACAAGCTGATAATATTAAAAATTTATTTAAAAAAAATGCTGTTATAACTCTTGAATTTTTGTTTTTGTACAAATTAACTATTTAATGTTCATGGTGTATGGTCCTTTGTTGTCGGGCTGTATTGGCAACAGTTTTCTTCGTACTCAAAAAATGTAATAATTTAAATGTTTGTTGCAAAACTTTAGAAGTATCTGAATTTTTGGCAAAGGAGTTTGTTGTTACTTTTAGTAATTATCTCTTGAAAGAAATGAAAAATTTAATTTTTATAATTGTTAAGAGAAAATTAGTTGTGTAAAACACTTTTTGGTAAGAAATAACATGTAATTGAAATTAAATTTTGTACTTGTGTCTCTTCGTATTATAATGGGTTACACATTTGCGCAGACATGCTTTTTTATATCCTTCGCATAGTAAAAAGGGTATATATCAAGTTGTCATTACATTTGCAATTTCTTAATTATTCAGTTGCAACCCCATAAAGATCCTTATAGATAGGGAAGTAGATATAGCCATGTCCATCTGCCCATCTGTCCGTCTGTGTGTCTGTTGAAATAAAGTTTCCTGACTGAATTTAAGTCGCATAAAAAACTTTTTGATATTAAGCAATTAGAAATATCCCTGAGACAATTGCTATTTAAAATCAGCAATATCGGTTTACTATTGATCGAGAATTTTGAGAGATATTTCATGCGCTAAGTCTTGGAAACTAACACAGCTATTGACGACAAGTAATTGGACAATAAGGCCCACGTTTTTGATTTTGGGAAGTTGCAGGGAAAAAGGTAGCCCCCACATAAACTAACAACTTTTATGATATTTTCGATACTCTATATCTCGTAAACTATAACAGCTGTAAACATTAAATGTTCTACAAGAAGTAATTGGACAAAAAGACCTACATTTTGGAAAAAAAGTTTTTGAATTAGAAGCAGCTTCAAAAAGTTATTGGGCAATAAAATTAACGTTCTGAAAAAAAGTTTTTGGATAAGGGCAGGAAAAGGTGTAGCTTCCATACAAATAAACAATTTTTAGGAAATTTTCGATACGCTATATCTTGAAATTTTATCAGCTATTGACATCAAGTGATCTATAAGAAGTAATTGGACAATAAGGCTTATATTTTGGAAAAAACTTATTTGAATAGAAGCAGGGGGAGGGCAATCCCCTGGACAATTTTTATAAAATATTGCATACACTGTATCTGGGCAACTATAGCTGCTGTCGTCTTCGAATACTCTACAAAAAGTAATGATTAAATTAGTCTTACATTTGTGAAAAAAAATTGTTGGTGACGAGCAGGGGGACTAGAGCTACATATATAAAAAACAAAACTTGTTATACGAATACTGTCAACAATTTTTAAAACTTATGACCTCAAACCTTCTACGTGGTACTGTTATTATACATACGAATATTTAAATTTTGTTAAGTTTTCTATTTAGAATTGCTATGGACTTTGAACCCGGCACAAGGTATTTTGCAGTAAAAAATATCTCGGCTAGAAAATATGGCTTATTATATATATAAGACCAATGCGAAGGGTATATAAGATTCGGAATAGCTGAATATAGCGCTCGTACTTGTTAATATTATTATTTGTTAAATCTTCCAAAAAAGTACGACTTTAAATGTTCTAAAAAAAGGGGCTTCGAAAAACGAAAATTCAAAAAACTGTGTAAAATAAATAACACTGTCGAGCTTATGTTTGGAAAATAGTGATTTTGTATAGAAAATCAAAATTTTATTTATTTATTTATTTATAGTTAATACAATACAACAAGAAAATGTTTTATATTAAAGTATTCGATAGTAATTTGCAAATTTCTAAGCAAACTATATTTTAATTCAATAAAAGACTAACCGAAAAAAATTTTTAATTTAATATTTAGACAAAGGTATAGAATCAAAATGAAGAAACAATAGATGATACAGAAACTTAACAAAAAACATCATGTCCTTATGCATGACCTTAAGTGTCTTAGCTAGTGGAAAAGTTATTGAAAGTGCTTAAAAATAATAAATAAAAAGTGGAGAAATGAGAACATGAACTTAAAAAAGAAAAAAAAATCACTTACTTTGTAAAGTCCTTAAAAAAATTTTAATTAAAAAAAAATATAAAAAATAATAAAATATGAAAAAAACATTTTTGGTAAAAAACGAAAAGTGCTTTGCATTATAAATGAAGTTTAAGGGTTAAATATATCTCTAAGAACTAAGTTCATTCTTCTTAAAAATCCAATATGTTTCAAAAAAGAGAGGTCCATTTCGTTCTCTGAAGTCTTATCTAAGATATTTTGTCTTCGGCGATGTATCAGCTCTTAAAGCCCTTCTAAGTGTATTAGGCATGATCAGTACTACGAAAGTTGTTTTTGTACAATTGTCTACAGATATGGTCGGGACACATGGTTGAGAAACTATGCGTTTGTTTGTAAAGCCCAAGTATACTGGTCGAATCATTTTAAGCAGGTACGTCTATCCATCTGTGCGTACGTCCGACTTCTTTTTTTTTGACAGAATAAATAGGTTTTCGTTTCCAATAATTAAAACCCCAGTGTCCAAATATTTTTTTTTGAATTTCTTGTGATAAAGGTTTTTTGCAAAGCTGGTAAGCAAAGTTGTAAAATAATATAATTTTCACCAAATAAAGAATATTATTGAAGCAATAATAACTGATAATAGACAAAACATTAATTTTGTTGAATATTTTTTTGCTTATTAATTTATAAATAAATTATATATATAACTTTTTTTATACAAATGAACCTTTTTCAATAAACTTGTTTTGAAAATAAAAAAAATTTTATTGAAATTGAAACAAAAATCATTTCTCATAAATCAATTTTTTTTAATTGCAAAAATCATATCAAATTTTGTTGAATTTTTCTGAAGGTTTGTTGCATTTTTAAATTTTTTCATATGCATCTCAATGGTAACAGTTAAGTTTTTTTTGCACTGGCACGAAACCTGTAGTTATTGGTGATAATCGGCCCATTTTTTTATTTACCCCTTAACAAACATCCTCTCAAAATAGATATTTTCAGCTATAATTGAATCGAAGATTTGCGTTCAAAAATTAAATTACTCTCTTTGCTGTGCAAGGCATCTTTAAAAGCATTTTGTTGCTTCTTTTTATCAAGACCAAAATTTATTCAAATTTTAAATTTTCATTGACCTTAATGACATCCAGCAATTCGAGTCATATTTCGTATGGTTGCCTGGCAAGGACAAATAAAGTTTCACTCATGGCAGCAAGTGAGTTGGGAATTAAAAGTTTTTTTTAATTATTCGAAATAAATTTAACTTTTTTCGAAATTTTTTGACTAAGATCCTTTTAAATAACGTAATGAGGGTTTTTAGATAACAGAGCTTTTAAAATCTTTAGCCGAATGCCAAATCAATCAGAGGAATCGGATCTAGAATTTCGAAGTGTTCTTTAGGAGCTTCCAACTAGGTTTGACAATAGGCTTTGCATTTCTTGAACTTAGTTTGAAAATGGAAGCATTCGGTGTTTTGAATTCAATTCGGGCTTATCTTTTTTCAAGAAAAAGAATCTAGTCCGGCGTCAGATAAAAAAAGCGTTCTCGGTATTCAGTTGCTTATAAAATATATTCAGTAAGGCTGTGGGGTCACTTATTGCCATCTTTTAAAACTTTTAACAGTGCGGTGAGTTCTGATGGATCCTTCCAATTCACTAGCAAAAGTTTGGTGAAAACTGCAATTAGGTCATTAATGAGAAAAAGGACCCGACGATGTTTTAACCTTACAAAAATGCAGGAATATACCTTCCATCACATTAAGCCCAATAATGTTTTGAATTATCACGGAAGACTTAAAAACATGGCCCAAAAAACGTTATGGTTATAAGGAATTTGGCTTATTTTATGCCAATTTAAGTTTAGTGCCATCCATTCACCCATTTTGAAATACCCAAAATGAGTGCATTTTATTCAAATATTTTAGCATTACCTTAGCTTATGCCATTTTAAAGATTTCTTTTGATTATACTTTTATTACGCAAATTATGGTAAAAAAATCAATATTTTTATTTTTAAAACCCTTTATGATCCTCGCTTTAGGAATGAAATTTGAATTAAAAATTAGTTTATTACAATGTAAGGAGTAATATTGTGCTAAGAATATCTGCCTGAAAAAACACACATATTTTAAAGTTTTTAAATTTTTCCTTGAAGTTTTTATTAGCCAGAAATATAATAAAAACTTGTTTCATAAATATAAAACATCTGATTTTCAAATATTTTGGTGGACAAACGAAAACTGCTGAAAATAAAATTTAGCTTAATGACAGATACTTAGTTATATAATTTGAGTAATAATATTCTTTACAAATGGATGCATGTATTTGTTCATTGCCATTTCATGTCGAAAATCATAAATATTGCATGCCATTATGCAAATTCAACATCCGTCTTAACATTGTATGAAGACTGCATAAACACAATAATAAAAAATTTTTAACATTTTACTCAACTTTTTGCATTTCGTTGAAATTTTGTTTAACTTTTGATTATTCATTTGCCTTCAAACAATATTCATAACAACAATTAGCCACGAACATCCAGAAATGTAAACTCCAACACAAAGTGCCAATTTTGAAATATCATAAATTTTTTGCCAAAATTAAACAAATTTTATTAAAAGCTTTATGGTTGTAATACATTAATTCTTTCGCTATCGCCAGTAAGTGCCTGTGGTCATAATTTTTCAAAATCATTGTGGTTTTAATTGTTTTATGACTCTCAAATGAAATAATTTTTTAAAACTTTTTCCTTTAACGAATGTGGCTTTTAAGCAGTTGAATATTTTATAAAATAATTTGTTACAAAAATAAGGACAAAGCAAAGTAACGTGTACAGGGAAGAGAAAAAACCGTGCTTCACCCTGAGGAACCAAAGGCCGTCTGCAAAAGGCCAAATACTTTATGGTGAGTACAAAATTATGTTTTAAACAATGTTAGTTTTATCCTGCTAAGTGTAACAGCCCTGCGGGAAATGTGTGTCAATTGGTCGGCGTACTCGTCCTTTTACAGGTAAAAAACATAAATTTGAAAAAAGTTATTGGTCGTGGTCGATTGAAGAGGCACACATAAAGTAACTGGTTAAAAGGTGTTAAAGAAGTTAAGCAAAAACACATAAAAACTGGTCCTTATAGATAAACATACATCTATTTATATATACACACACATGCTTGTAAATACAAAGAAAGTAGCTTTAGAAGGATCTTAAACAATAAATGCAAAAGTTTCTTATATAGGATTGACCTGTAACCCGTTCGGATATATCAGTTTTGAACCAATTGCCCCCTCTAATGAAAACGCAATATAAAAATGACTGATTCCCTTCATAATAGGTGCAATGACCAGCACCACTCCCTACCCTAGGAAACCGTCCACGTCGATAGTCTTAGATCAGTTCACTTCTTCGTAGGGAAGTTTAAAGAAATAAACATTTTTATAAAGGTAGGTGGATAGGTAGAGCCAGCGATGTTTACCGTCTTGACTTCATCTGTTAACAGTTCCAGGTTGCCACTTAACTGACATTGATTGATTTTGCATCGACCGGTAAGAATGCCGGTTAGCAGCTCTTTCTTACCCATGTGCAAGAGTATCTGAGTCTCTTTGGTTAATGGTACTAGCCACAGAGATTTTGATATCCTGCCACCTGTGGCTCCTTTACAGCACTTGATTGCCTTGTTCTTGGACTATCGCTAGATCTTAGCATAGAGTTCGCACAGTGGAAGAAAAATCGAGACAGTTACCATAATTAAATTTGCCTGAGATCCCATTAGTCGCAGTTTATCTGCAGTTTCATTTCCGGGCATAGCAGTCTCTGATCGCCTTTGACCTCACCAGGCTTGAACCCAGTGCCCAAAGAATAGCTCGGCTATCCATATATATTGTAATGCATTATCTGATAACTGCTTTTCTACCGAGAAAGGTGCGTGGCACACGTTATTGCAAATGTCTCTGCTTAAAAACCACACTATAGTTATCATCCAGTCTGAATGACTCCACGATTTCAAATGATTTCCTCTAGATACCTGCCGCAGATCTGGTGTCTATCTTAGTCCTATCAATACACATGGCTGTTCCTTGAAGCGGTAATTGGCCATTTACCCAGGCCAATCTCGGATATAAATACCTTCGCCTTCGGTGTGAAGTCCAGATGTGTTGACAAGTAGTCAGACTAACTGGCTATAATCCGCAGCTGTTTGATCCTTTTTATCTCAGTCAGTACGTTGGCATGTCCCGAAAGGAAACTACAGTCCTGTTTCAGAGTTTTTAACAGAAACGTCTAGAGAAAAATCTTACTTATTATATTAAAAAAAAATGTGTATTATTTTGGCTTTGGAATGATTAATGTTTAATAAAAGGAGTTAAGACTCTACTGTGAGAGTCAATGCCACACTGATATGAGGAAATGCTACTTAGTGTAAAATTTTTACGATCATCCTGTATCCATGGGGTACGATGTATAGGAGCAGAAGCAGATTTGTTGAAGAGATGGGAACTGGTCATTATTGGATGAAAAAATTAACCACTTCGAGAGCTCCGTTTTGTTCCGAACGATAAGAAGTCAGTATAGCTACTTACTGTCCAGTGTTCCGCGCCCCAGTAGACAGTTTCTTTGGTCTTGTCTTTTCTTTGACCTAAACAAGCTTCCTGGAGTTGATAAGATGAGATATTAAGCATTTTTGTAATCATAGCTTAACCTAATAGGATTTTTAAACAACTAATGGTAAAATGCCCTTTATAGTCCGCGAATATGTAAAATCACCTAGAGGTTTGTTGCTAAAGTTATTTTGATCAGCTTATAGTGTCCTAATCACACCAGTTTTCTGGAAGGAAAAAATTACTTAAATTATGTAAAAAACTGGACATTGGTATACTTAACATAAAAAACCATTTGTAAAACGCCACAAAAAGTATTAAATAAAACAAACTTTTTTTTTTCTTTCTCTAATGCCTAAGACCGTCTACAGAAGCTCTTTAAGCTTCCTTTCCAAAATATTTTTGGATACATATTTTTGCAAAAAAAAAACATCAGATTCATATTCCTTGGCCTTAAAGCATATCAGAAACATAATTTTTCAAACATTTTTATTCATATATTAATATTTAAAGGTTAATAAAAGAAAAAAAATGTTTTCATATAAAAATGTGAATAAAATTTGGCTCTCCATGGTAATTATTTTTAAGACAATGTTTTTCCAAAAAAAAAAACTTTGGTGCAAAACTACAAGCAAGCAGCAACGGGAAAATTCTTTATGCCAATAAATGCGAGGTAAGTGTTGATGCGACTACTTTACAGGCACATACGTTCATTAGATTACATACGTTTTTATTTTATCCTATTTATATTTTTATTCATATCGCTTAACGACTGCCATAAGGACTCAAGTAAAAACATGTTTTCAAGCTTACTCGCGCATAAATATGAAACGTAGTTTTTAATTTTTATACCAAAACCGTATCCTTACAACAATCAAAAAAAAAATAGTCTCACAATAGTTTTTAATTTGACTGGCCGACTCAGAATAACTTCCCAAATAGAGTAAAGCATGTCTGGTAGTCTGTTCGCCTGATTACCTGGATGTACATATGATCATGACATCGAAGTACTGATTGTATTTTTCAAAATATTTAAATAAGATTTTTGGTATAAAGCCAAGCCTACTGAAGCTGGTAAAAAATTAGTCGATTATTTTTAATGTCTTCTTATAGGCGTCATCCCGGATTATGTGTTTGATGAATACCTGCCGTAAATATTTTTTTTTTTGCAAAATTTTAAATAATTGATTATTATTAATTAATTAATAAATTTAATTAAATATTATTTTTGCAATATTTTTTAACATATTCTGGTACAAAATACTTAAATTATTATGCTCAGGCGGTTGAACCTATTTGCTTGAAATTTGGAACATAAGCACGAGTCCGTACGGAGGGAGCAATTTGTATGTAGTTTTTTTAAGAAGCCATTCTACGTCCACAAGAATAAAAATGCAATCTGAGATTCTATAAGATTTTGTATGCATATTGGTCGATTTAAATGTAAAATTTTCGAAAGCAAATAAATGGAGAGTACCCCTTTTATATTATTTGTGCATTTTTGTGAATTTAGGTGCCAAAGTTCAAAAAGTAAAATGGTTGTATTCAGCCCAACCGTATTAAACCCTACACCACATTGGTATTTGTTTTGTATTCAGTTAAGTAGTTAGGGGAATTAAGGCTTTTTTTAGAATTACATTTGTAAGAAAGCTAAATCAAAAAATGAACAAATTATAACCACGAAAATCCGGGCATTGCCAAAGAAATAATCTGTGAGGACTTTCATCAAAATATCTTAAGAACTAAAACCTGTATCGTGTTAATAAGAAAAATGGATACCAAGCCGGATGGACATGGATTTAACAAGTAATTCGGATATGATTGGTATGCTTGATGCTAGGTCTCAGACCATTATTTTGGGCATTACAGGCATCTGCACAAACGCATAATACGTATGTGTTGTGGGTGTAAATACTCGATGGTATCACGCTCACAAAATTTATATCTAAACACCTATTTTGGCTGCACTGATTTCAATTAATATGTGAAGCTTCTTAACTTCAAACCCTAAATGCAAAAAACGTGAACAGTGTCACGCTTATAAATATTTTATTCGTTATTACGGTGTTTTTATTTTTATATCCTTTTCAGACTTAGTATAGGTTTCATTAGAATTTGATTTGATCTTCTCATTATTATATCCAAATATAGTTAAAATGTTAAAATTCTAGAAAAATTGTAAATCGAGTAAAGCAAATCTACAGTTGACCGAAAAGTAGGAGTGCTCAAAAGGAAATTGCACCGTTTTTTATGAAAGTATCTAGTTTAGGCTATCACCATTTCAAAAGTAACCTCAGAGTCAAATAAAAATATATTTTTTTACTCACAACTCATTGATACTGCTAGTAAAATTATAAGTAAATTATCACTTAAATTTTGTTCTTCTTTTTTAAAACTAAACGAAACTTTTCTTGTTTTTACGACTTGTAACACGAGCAATAAGTTGAGAATTAAAGAATTTAAAAGTAGTTAAAATGGTTTTAGTTAGAGTATAATTTCCTGACATTTAAGTTTATTTACTTTTATAAGTGGTAAAGTCAAATTCTGCAAAGCGGGCCGGGTAAAGCTGGTAAAATGTTAATCATGGTTGAGGGTATAATTTGAGGGGCATTGATCGATTTGAATTTTCTTAGTAGAGAATAAGCTACTCATCACAGTTTTTTATATAACTGCCTTTGAATAAAATAAAGAACAATGATTAATAATTCTACACCAGCTTTTATATAAGTTTAGCGAGTGCAATGGCGGCATTAGGGACATTTAAAAAAAGTATCACAGTTTCATTATTCTTTATTGATAGGCATACAGTGTTGTATTCCACTATAACAAAATTTTTTTTTAGTGGAATAACGCTGTTTAGCCAGCACGTTATGTGTTTAATATTAGAGCCGAGGGTCCAGTCACCCGTATTTGAGTCGCTACCATAGTCAGTAAACATAAGAAACGAGATATATATTTAATATCTGAAATAAATATATATAACTCTTTTCTAATGATTTCAAATCGTTTAAGAAAACGCCTATACAAAAATATTTAATAGAAAATTTCTTCCAACTGTTATAATTTTGCACCGGCTCCTACTTAATACATGTGTGTGCATTTTGATATGAATGTATGAGTGAGCAGTCATACTCCAACATATTTTATTTTCTTTTCTACTGTTTTTGTGCGTACGCAGGAGTAGTCAACAATTTTCTAAAATTAAAAATTACAAACTCATTGTGTTAAAAATGTAAAACCACATGAATGCACATTAGTGGACATATAAATAGATACACACTCCGTTGGTTTGCACATAAAAGTATACAAATTAAATCCAACACAAACACATGAAAGAATCTCAGTATAGGGGTTCCCTTTTTTAAAAGTATTTAAATATTCACAGACAAGTTAAAGCCCATAAATATAAGTTTACCTTTGAGACCACATGATTAGAAATGGAAAACGTTGGTCGGTTGACAGTTTATAAAACAAAAAAAAAATTATTATTATAAAAGTTGCCAACGCATTTAAAAAAAGTCCCACCTTTTTAATAAGCTACTTGAAGTTTTACTAGTTATTTAATTTATTTAGTTTAATAAAAATAAAAGAAAAATAATCCTTTTTTATTTTGGGCTAATCTTTCTAATTATCGCAGCTATAAAAATCCACTTATTTTTTTTAACGGTGAACTGTTAATTTTGAGCCACCCTAATTTTGACACCCACCATTAGATTGCAGACGATGTTCCTATTTCCTCTCTTGCCACAAGTATGTATACAGTTGTTGGTTTATAAATAAAAATTGTTATGGTGTGAGTGAATGTTTGAACAAAAGCTTAAATACGTTTTACACAACAAGAAATTGGTTTACAAATAAGAGGGCAGGATCGTTAAATGTCTTTACAATGACTCTTCTACCTTTGCATAGAATTACAGTTGCCATAAATCATTTCAACTTGACTTGAACACTTAAGTGCTGAAAAGTTTTTAGGGAAGGAGAGACTTAAGTGATAAAAGGCAGTTCTTAAAGGTGGTGTTAGTTGATTAGTTTCCAAAAATTAATGTTATTAAAAATCAAAAAAAAAAAAAAAAATTGGTAGATAATGTGTAAAATTTAATATAAATTATTATTAATAAAATTTAAACTAATATTAGCGTTAGCTTATATATTTTTCAATTTTAAGAACCACTGGCTTCATTGTATGACTTAATAGCATGCTTTTCATTTAACTTGCTTCTTCACAGCAACTTTTGTCCATGTTGTGTCTGCTTGCATGCATTACTGCCAGTTTGTGTGTGTGTTTGTATGTATTAGTGTGCGTGTATGCTAGTAGTACTTGAATTAAAAATCATATTGAAAACTTCCGCTTTTGTTACTTGAAAAAAAGATGACTACATAAAAAATACTTTTATACAATAACAGTCATTAAATGTTAGACAATGAAAGGTGTACAAAGTCTCACATATTTTAAGGATATTTTGTATTTCTTTGTAAACAGTTTAAAGGATTAAAAGTATTATAAAAAGTAAAATTGAAAAAAAAGTGGAATAATTTGTAAATAACTTGGGCACGTAAGGGAATTGTTAATAAATTTGTGTACAACAGAGAAAAACAACCAGTTAACGTTTTAAAATATTTTTCTAAAACTTTTATTAACTGACTGTAGTGAAAATTAAAAATAACAAATAAATAAAGTTTTAAGAATTATAGCTGTATGTGTGTTATATATTATGAGGACTGTTTTATTTTTTTAGACTCTTAATACTTTTTGCAGGTTCTCGATAGTATAAAATCTTTGAGTATAAATATTCCATTCGTAAAACACGCAGAGATGCGTATTTCTTTAGATTATTTAAGAAAGTTTCCTTGTAAATTCTGATTAAGGCCTAGAAGCTACTTGGAAAAAAAAATTTACCAAAGAAGCAAGTGCGCTACAATTGGCTGTTTTAAAATTTTATTTGCCCTTCTCCTTCGTCACCTAAACCAGCTGGGTTATTTTCAAAATGTTCTTTTAAAAAATCACTCTTTGACGGATTTGAAGTAGAAAACTTTTCTAGTTATATAAATAGAAAATTTCACAATATGAACTTGTTTGTAAGGGTAATGCTTCGACTAATTTTTTAAAACAGGATCAAAAAACTATTATAGAGAATACTTAAAGTAGGTTTAAGGTCGTTTGTTATATCACAGCAAAAACGTTACTTACAAAATAAATAGAAAAGCAAGTAGAATTATTGTCAAGCACTACTTACAGCTTTTTTTTTTTTTTTTTTTTTTGTTCATATATTTTATTATTGAATCTTCGCTTAAGCGAACTAACAATAAGTATTCAAATCTTAAAACTAAGTAGTTAATACTAGTCCAGTCAGTACCAGACTAAAATTTAAGTTCTCACAATAAAATTAACTAATTTCAAAGGTTTCATCTAAGAGCAATTGTATCCCTTCTTTTTAGGCGGGTGTGCCCACTATGTTGCAGGATGCTTCGAGCGAGCGGATTTGGATGTGATTCCAACTTATTTAAATACTTGTCCACATATTGCAGGATTTCGCATTTTACAAGTGGAACTTCTAGATCCTTGTGGATGTTGCTGTTTTTGATATACCAAGGAGCACCAGTTATCATTCTTAGAATTTTGTTTTGACGGCGTTGGATTTTTTCGATGTTAGAGGCGGAAGCAGTACCCCATAATTGTATACCGTAGCACCAAATTGGTTTTAAAATCGAGTTGTAGAGTAGAAGCTTACAATCAAGACGTAGCACAGAGTTTCTACCAATAAGCCAGTGGATTTGAGCAGCTTTAAGTTTCATTTGCGTCAGCTTAGCATCTATATGAGGCTTCCACGTGAGGCGGCGATCTTGGTGAATACCAAGATATTTTGTCTCAGATCGTTGAGGCACATTATGGTTGTTGATAGTGATTGGAGGGCACGTTTCTTTGCGTAAAGTAAAAGTTACGTGGGTACATTTTTGTTCATTTATCTTTAGTCACCATAAATTTGCCCATTTCTCAACTTGGGTTACGTGTTGCTGCAGCTGGTTCGAAGCCTCTTTAGGGTCTTTGTGAATACTAAGAAAAGCAGTGTCGTCAGCAAATGTCGACGTGTGTGTGAAACTATTGGTTGGCATATCTGCCGTGTAAAGCAAGTACAAAATTGGACCTAGTATACTTCCTTGAGGGACACCAGCCTCTATTGGTTGGGGACAACTTATTTGGTTTCCCTCTTTGATCATAAATTGTCGGCCTGTTATGTATTTTTCTAAAAGGTTGAAAATATTAGCTGGAAGGTTGAGCTTTAGTTTGTTTAGAAGGCTTTCATGCCATACTTTGTCGAAAGCTTGTGAGACATCGATAAATAGTGCGGAGCAGTACTTCTTTTCCTCAAAGGCTTTTCTTATAACCTGTACCAACCTGTGAGTTTGTTCGATGGTACTATGTTGACTTCTAAAGCCGAATTGGTGATTTGGAATGCAGTTGTTGTCATTCAGGATCGGATTTAGCTTGTTTTTTAACAGTTTTTCGAACAATTTTGACATTGTGGGTAACAAACTTATGGACCTATAAGACTCTACCTTTGAGGGATCTTTGCCCGGCTTAGGAATCATCTTTACTAAGGAAATTTTCCATATTGGTGGAAAATGTTCTAGCCGTATTACGCCATTAAAAATAAAAAGAATGATTCTTTTAGCAGTAAGAGGCAGCTCTATGAGCATTTTGTTGCTTATTTTGTCAACGCCAGGAGCTTTTTTACCATTAAGGTTAGCGATAGCCTCTACAACATCAGCAAATCGGAAACGTATTTCTAAAGGACGTCTAGCAACAACAGGCGGTAATTCCCTCACGTCAGTGCATGTATTGGGAGTGAATACGTTTTTGAAGTGATTTGCGAATAGATCGCATTTTTCTTCATCATTCCCAGCCCAGGATCCTCTCAGATTGCGCAGTGGTGGTTTTGCGATAACAGGTCTTTTAAGACGTCTGGCTGATCGCCATAAGGAATAATTTGTCTGAGGAGTCGCGTCTAGACCTTCCAGGTACTCTGTCAGTGATGCAATTCTGTGAGCCTCCAACAAGCTTTTTAGTTGGGTTGTACATTCTTTCAGCTTAGTTTTAAGTTGGGGCGATCTATGTTTTTGCCATTCCCTGCGGGCTCTTCTTTTTTCAGATACCAGCTTTTCCACATCTTCAGAGAAAATTTTGTTGTACCTAGTCTGGCGGTAGGTAGAAGACGCATGTTCAACAGCTTTGTTAATGTTTTCATTTAGGACGCTCAAACAATCATCTATGTCTACGGGAGTTTTTAGCGGTTGATTCTCCGCGCAGTGAGTACTAATATATTTTTTATATTTCAACCAATTAATTCTTTTAGATAAGAAAAACTCACTATCTGCTATTTGGTGAGGACTGCAGATAGTGATTATTGTGGGTGAGTGGTCAGAAGATAAATCCAAGGAGGCTTGAGCCTCAATGAGCTCCGAGGATATACCTTTTGCTACGCCAAAATCAATTACGTCTGGAATTTTATTGTGGTCTGTTGGCCAGTAGGTTGGTTGTCCAGTTGAAATAACATAAAGTCCCATTTCAGACACGGCATCATACAAGACACGACCTCTGGGACTAATTAGGCGGGAGCCCCAGTATGTGTGCTTAGCGTTATAGTCTCCAGCAGCTATGAAGCGGGGACCTAATGATTTGTAGAAACTGTTGTACTGATCCTTCGTTATGGAGAATCTGGGTGGACAGTAAACTGATGAAATAACAAGGTTATGGAAAAATTCATCAACGCAGACGTTCGTAGCTTGGATATAACATTCCGAGAGGCCACCCAACCATTGGTGTTTAATTCTTGATTTGATTAGAATAGCCGAGCCACCACATGATCTATCCCTAGGATCCATTGAATCGTAAAAAGAATAACCACTAATTTTAAAAGTGCTTCTAGATGTCATATGAGTCTCAGAAATACACATAACATCGATTTTTTGATTTATCAAGAAATATTCGAGCTCGTTTTTGTGTTGGCGGATGCCGTTTGCGTTCCAGCTCGACTGTAAAAAATAAGTTGAAAGAATCTTTTATTTAAATAATTTGAGGGTATTCTCCCGATTCTAGCCGAGTAGAATGCATTTTCGAAAGCAGCTACGCAATTTCATCATCAGTACTCTTTGAACAGTAGTAGTGTGTTTTGGCTGTAAACATCCCCTATTTCACTTACATGTAAAAGCGAAAGGAAAACGGAATATCTATTATCCTTCGTCCTAAGAAGCTTACTTTTCCATATACACTATGCTTTTTTGAGAGACTTCGGCGACATTTGACTAACGGTCAAACTCTCTCGCCTCTTTCAAACTAATTTTTTTATTTTAGGCTTTTGCGTATTTGTCGATTTATATTGAACCTATATTGTTGGTTTTCTAAAACCAAGAACTTTATTCTTGAATTTATCCAAAATCCTTTTTGAAATTTTTAAGTATGTCCCGTATGTAATTTTTCTTAAATCAAGTCTAGTCGGGGTTACGTAAAAAAATTTAGCAGAAAAAATTTTTTGTTTTTTAATATATTTTTACTTTTGAAAACAAAGTTTTTCTGTGGATAAGATGATAGTGCGCAGTGTGTTTCATGTCGGAGAGTCTCAGGCTCAAGTCCGTTAGTCGAAAAAATATCTCCCTATTTTTTAATTAATCCATTTTACGCTTACATCAATCTTGTAAGAACGGTTTCAATTTTTAATCAACCCTTTTTTGGCTTAAATGTGGCCGAAAGTAAGAAGAAGAATATTTGACATGGCTCAGGAAAATTGATTTTATCATACGAAAAATAAACAGACAGAAGGGCATACAAACAGATGAACAGAAAAACCAAAAGACAAACGAACAAAGCTTACGTCCCTATCAATAGGAACTCAGAATACATATTCTTTACAGGGTTGCAAGTTAATATTGTAGAAATAGCAAGGAGAATAAAAAAATAATAAATAAGGGTATTTATTATTATTTATTATTTAATATTATTTATTTCACTACTAAAAAAGAATAGAAATTCTTATTGATTTAAAGGAAATAAGAAAAAGATAAGGTCAGAAAAAACCTTATCCTTTGTCCAACAAATTATTATTTTTTAACGCTAGCTTTTATATATTTATATTTTATATTTTCTAAATTATTTATTTTCAACTGTCAGTTCGGTCAAAATGAAAAGCGAAAAAAGGACGAAGGATCAAAAGGTTAATCGTCACACTGTCTAAAAAGCCATTTACCACTATAAGGAATTCTCGACAGCTAAAAGTAAGCCTAAATCAAAAAGAAGGTCTTACACTTATTCGTAAGATAAAACTAGTCGAGTAAATTTTTTAAAGAGCACCGAAGACCACCTCTATCAGAAAGCACTGCGTAAAGTTAAATGTTTTGGTTATTTTGTGCGCACAGCCAAAGCTTCCCAGGCAGAAAAAGACAATTAAACCGATTCTGTCCCGATGTTGGGAGAGGACTTTCAATATCAAAATAACGCAAATTTGGCAAGTTAACAATGCTGTCTCGATGTTAAAATGATAACGCTAAATGGGCGTCTTTCGACTCTTTGTTTTTATGATGTCGCAATACTGTAAGTTTGAGCTTCCTATACTAGAATAAAATTTTTATCTTTTCTGTCTTAGGAGTTCGACTTGCTTTTCTTTAAATGGTAGACATTGTTATTTTAGGATTTTGAATAAGAGATTCATTTAAATATATATGTTTAATGTAGCAAAATAAAACATGCAAAAAAATTTCCAACGCATCTTACGCTTTTTTTTGTAAAAAAAGTTAAAATATAAACATTTTAAAGCAAATTTAACATTTACAAGCTAGGTGATTTTGCATACACAGTACGGTAATGGTACAATATTTTAAAAGATGGAATTTTTGTGTTTACAGGGCTGTGGTGGTACAACATTTTTTAGACCATCGTTTTAGAATCGTATATTTCTGCCTGGGTACTGTTGAGTTAAATTTGTAAAAAGCTTAGAAGGCACTAGATCGTAAAGCGGTAAATTAGAGATGAATAAAATGTGGTTAAATATTGTAACAAATACACCTGTTGTGTGGCGTATAATGAAATTAATGTATGTACTGAGTGAGTTTTCGCAACTACCAATGCAAAATTTTTTTGTGGGTAATGGACGAGGTAATGTTCAACAACAATACGGGACAAAAAAAACAAACCATATTCCCTAGGAACTTTTTTGTGTTGTATTCAAAAATAATGTTAATTTTTTACGGCGGGAGACAAATCTAACTTTACAAAACTTTGGCCTTTGGACCACCAAAAAAACTATAAAATCTTCAACGGAATGATATGTTGTTTATTGAAGGGACTCAAATAATAACTATCTTTTAATTATCAAAGAAAAACGCCAGTACAAAAAAAAATCGGAATTTAAAAAAAATAATAGTTTTTAATAAAAATGTTTTTTTTTTATTTTGGCCTATGTTGTTTAAGTGTTGTATTCTGCTGGGCTATTATCGAAAAAAATAAAATTTTCTTTTTGAAAAAAATATTTCATTTTGATGGAAAATGTTAATTTCTTTTGAAAAAAATATATAATAACCTTAAGCCAAAGTAAAAAAAAAATTTGGCTTAAAACAATAAGAAAAAATAAAATTAAAAAAAAATATTATATTTTTATATATAGTTTTCTTGCAGAAATGTTGTTATTGACAAAAAAAAAATCAGTTTATAAAAATTATTTCTTGACAGAAAATTAATATCAAAAACTTACTATTATTTGTTGCCAGAAATTAAGGAAAAAAGTATTTAGTATTTCTGCAAAAATATTTTACAGTTATTCCAGTCTTCGGCCAATTGGGTTTTTAAAACATTTGAAAATATTTTTATTTTTTCTTTAAATTTTTGTATTTAGCGATTTAATTTATTAAACTAAATACAAGTTTAGATTTTTCTGACTTGGTCCTTCAACAAATATGCCAAAGCTGTCGTTTATCCAGAAAATAATTTTTGCATTTTCATATTATCAAAGAAAATTTTTTATATATAATTTAAAAGCTTTTGGAGCTTAAAACTATTACTAAAACAGTTGGGGTATTCAAACGGTATGCTATCAAGTAATATTGTCTTAAAGTTTTAATATTTTACAACAGTTTAAAAAAATTGTTGTTGTGCTTAAAAGAAAAAAGTTTTATAATAATAAACTTTTTAATCTGTGTTTATTGTTTTGTCATAAACAGTAGAAACCTAAACCGGGCGGCCGAAACTGTTTACTGAAGCCGTTGATATAATTAACAAGTCGCAGTCATTAATTTTAAAATATTTTTTAAATTATTTATTTTTCTGTTTTCTCCAGCAGCTGATTTAAATTTAAAATAGCACACTTAATTATGAGTGGATGCTCACAACAATATTATTTTTTCGTTTTATTTTTTTAAGACATATGATATTATGACTACCTTGTGAATACCCTAATTATGTTAACTTTTTTAATTTTAATATGTATTTTAGAAACTTATTGAGTAGTGCGTGAAACGTAATTGGTCAACTCATATGCCATGTTGTAATGTCTAAATGTTCAGATCCCAAAAAAAATAAAATTCAGTTAAAACACATTTTACATTGCGGCGTTCAAAATTAAAATTAAACAATTCGGCAGATAACAAATTCTTGTAAGTTCTCCCTATATTTTTTTTATATTTTATTTAAGTTCTAAATGAAACTATTATTTTAACTTCCTTATGTAGTTTAAAAACGTTCATGTTCTTCTAATTTTATTCTTTTTTAAGGTGTGCATTTACAAATTATTAGTTTAACTCAAACAAGAAGTTAACTTTTTATTTCTTATTTAACTTCAACTATAATTGGGTTGGAGTTTAAACATATTAGGGTGGTCCTCAACATATACGGGGAAAAATGATTGAAGAAACAATTTTGTATTTTTTTTAAATTTTTTTGTGCATAACATAAGCCAAAGCTCTTTTTAAATTTCTGCATTTTGCAAGTTTTCAAAAGTAAATGGGCATTCAATTTGTAAGCATCTGGTTTTCAATATGGGAACGACCCATACACACATATACAAACTTGTTTACTATATTTTAACGCTGAAAAAGTTTTAACAAATTTTAACCAAGAAATTTAAGGACCATCCTTGACTTATACAACTTATATTTATTTAACAATTAAAAGAAAAGAAAAAGTAAACTGATAGTGAATTGTAATTATATTTACTTCACTTAACTAAGACACCACCTTAAGAAGAAAACTTTTACTCCTCACTTTCTGTTTTATTTCTCCTTCTATTTTCTTAACCACTTTTTCTCTTTTTCTTGTTTTATTTTTAGGTATGTGAAGGTAGAAAAACACACGTCAGTGACTTTAAATGTGAAAATATATTTTGTGTTATTTCCTTTGCAAAAGACGGTGGCAGAGAGTTAAATAAAAGTTTTGTTTTTCTTTCTTTGTCGAAAAGTAAGTAAATTGCAGGTTATGTTTTAATTACAAATCATGTCGTTCATATGTTCAACCATTATCATTTAAACACATAGTAAAGTTGTGTTTTAATTACATTGCATTTTAATTAATGACTAGTTTTAATTTGGTTTCTTAAAGACTCAAATATAATTGTTTTATTAATATTAATAAATTGTTAATTGATAACACTATAAACTAAAATGATTAAGGAATGTAATACAGTTAATTAAATTTATATAAATGTAAAGAAAAAAGTTATAAATAAACCGGCGTATTTAAAGGTCGTGCAGTAGTTTAATTCCTTTAATAATATGTTAAGTTTGTCATTTACATAACTATGTGTACGAAGGTTTAATATTTTAAAGCAAATTTTTTGTTTTTTGTATATTAGAAACATTTATTAGCTTAAAAAAGATCAAAAATATTTGATAAGTCTTTTCTATTATAAAGTGTTTGAAAATATTTCGTGATCAGGACAAGCGGAGGCCACCGGTTATTCGAAAAGCATGCCAGCAGAATGCGATTACCTTTTCTTGACTTTCGCAATACCTGTTTAAATGCAAATCCTAAAAGTACACACTGAGGCTAGAACCAAAGTTCAACAATATAAAATATCAGTATATTCCATTTTGTGGCTTGAAGACAAGACAGACTTTCAGATGTAGCTACAATTAGACTAACAAGTCTATTGTCTTTTATTAAGGATAGTAGAAGATTTACGGATAAGAAACAAGGTCGAGTGACTATTGCCAATTATAAAAATTAGCATCTTTCACAGACTATCAAAATTTCTTAATTTTTACTTAACCTTCATAAGGTCCTCAAAATTACTTACGTTAACGTTCTTTGGGTCAAATTTGACCCAAAGAGAAAACTCCATATATAGGTAAAAATTTTCTTGTTTTATGTGTGTTAATAAAGTCTACATATTTTTAGTATATGTTAGGTATATTTTTCATAAAAATTTTTGGCAAACATTTGAGTACCTTAAATATATAAAAGTATGCACTTCAAATTTTCGAATAGTTCTTGTTATAATTAATTTTACATATAGTTCCTACTAAAGTTATCTGTTTTTCTCGTAATTTTTGTCCCAATTGACATGATATAAAAAAATGTCCGCAGTCAAATTATGACCTTTCAGACGAACTGTCAAATCAAAAACTACACGCATACCTTGTTTTTTTCAGGTATAGCTCCTTTTTTGCCTGTATATGGTTAAAAATTCCAGGCATAACTTGTAGAGCGATCGCAAAGTACCCAAAATTTTGTACCATATTTAGCTGGTTTTGATGGTATTTATTAACGTAGTGGACATCTTCCTCTAAATACGACTAGCTGCGCATCAATAGTAACACTTTGAGATGGATTGTAAAGGTTTGTTGATTCCGTTGATTCCACAATTCACGAATTGGTGCAAACTTATTTAAAATTATTCATTCACTGCGAGTATCCTGGAAGTCAAATCTTCTTACTCTTGAAAGATTTTTTAATGTTTTCAATGTCATGATTGCCCAAAAGATCGATCTACCTTTCTTAGAATCCCACAAATTTTCCAAAATTTCACTATTTGACCTGTACACTTCAGGTAACAAAAGTGTTTCAATAAATGCAAAAAATTCTGTGTCATCAACATCAGCCCGATCATTACCATAAACACGTTTACCTTCATTATTGGTATATTTCAAAATTATGTTTATTACGGGAGGTGGGAAAAATAACTGAAAACTGGAAATCTCTTCCTTTGTAATTCTTAAACAAGAATATCGGGTGAAGCCCAGTAACATGCTGACAATATTTTTTGTTCGGACTCTTCCATATCTTTTAAAAAAAAAAATCCTTGAAATATTTTATTTTACCGTGTTTTAATATCATCGCCTGAGAAGGCACAATCCCACTTTCATTCTCGCTAGAACTCTCGGAGAATGCTCGGGATATTTCAGTTGATCTTCACTTTCTACACAAATTTCTTCATTGTCTGACGAAGCATTATTATCCATTCATTTGTACACGAGAAAAAACAGAGACCACAATTTCAAATTTTGAAACGTTTTAGTTTATTTGTCCCGTGTTTATTTGTTGAACGATAATTATTACAGCGTAATCAAACAACAACAACACGTTAGTTTCGTATAGCAAAAGTAAAAAAATATACCGGTGATCCCCTGTTTTCATTACTACTAGTGTAAAGAGAGCACAAGAGACAGATACGTTATAATTTAGTGGTGCCCAATATATAAGAAAATTTAAATTAATTGGTACTAAAGCTTATTTATGTCACACAATGTGCTGTTTAGCAATG
>OY757189.1:41279748-41573120 GCA_963583895.1 Melanophora roralis | reverse complement strand
TAACATTTTTCGTAAAATGGGTCAAAATTGACCCAAAGACCTTATAAAGGTTAAGTACGTATGTACGTTAAAGGCTTAAAAATAATAATATAACACCACGCTTAAATTAACACGATCAGCTCAGAATGGCTTCCAGAGTAAATTAGAGAATATTTCCGTGTTTGGCTATCTCGCTTGCTGGGTGTGGTTGGGCCTTTTAAAAATTAATAATTTGTTCATATTTAATAAAACGTATACGGAAAAGCTCTTGTTATCATAACAAGTCATATTGAAACTAAGTAATTATGATCGAACCTCGATAATATAACTAGTATTTAAAAACACATGCTTTATGGTGCCTACTTTGGCCCAAAAATTAGGAAAACATAGGAGTATATGCAAAGATAACAATAAGCTACAAACGAAGTTACATTTGATGACCACAATATTTATTTGATGTGTCATGTTTTCCTAAGTGCAAAAACCGTCAAAATTTTAAATTGTGTTGAAAAGCTTCTTTTTTATTATTTTTTTTCAAATTCTAGAATCAATTGTATGGTAGCTCTGGAAACATTTATCCGATTTAGTGTTGTTGGTTTTTATAGGGATTTCTTCAAAAAGTCAAATAAATTCTTTCTGAGCTATGTTAGATACATCTTTTTTTTTTAACTTTTTAAAAACAATTTACTCATAGAATTTTAAATTTAACAATAACCCACCATAGAAATATAGCGGTCACATCAAATGCCACGACAAAGTTAAAACTTGTTGCATTGTGTAATATTACACAACTTCAAATTTAGTTTTCCCTTGTACAGTGATCTAAATTCTGTAGTCTATAATTGTAAAAATGATATCAGTAAATGACTGACTGGCTTACTGACTGGTTCATCCATCTTTGTTCAGCCTAAACAAGTACAACAATTGACCAAAAACTTAACTATGGCACCTCTTTTAACGTGCAGATGCACTTAAAAGGGATTTCAGATAACTGGGATCTTTAGGCTGTAAACTATAGAAAATATTAAAAAAATTAAAAAACTACCGTACTGTACTTAAAAACCAAACGTATTAATGTCTGGTAGTTGTTTGCTGTTTCGGGACTTAAGCCGAAAAGAAGAAAATTTTATTTGATATTTTAAGGATCCGTTTTTTGATTTTGAAGCGAAAACAAAACATAATTTAAAGGATTTAAAAAAAAATTTAGATATTTTTAGCACTTTTAGAAATTTTGGACTTTTGTATTTAGCTTCTTTTAAATCCTTTTTGTTATTTTATAACTAATAGATTTGCAATTACAATTAAAAATAGAAAAAGACAGACTTAAAAAAATATAATTGTTTTTTTATTTATTACAAATTATTTACACTTATGGGTAAACAAAAATTAAAAAAATAGTTGTTAAAGCTTTTGTGCCAAATAAAATTTGAAATAAAAATTTTATTGTGTTCGACAAGCTAAAAAAAACGTTTATATTTTTAGAGTTTTTTTTAAGCTTAAAGTTCTTTACGATAAAAGGTAGTTTAGGACGTACACCTTAGCCAGTAGTGCGCTTTCAACAAGGAAAAAGGAGTCTTGGAGTAAATATTCATAGAAATTCAGTGATGCGGACAAATCTCCTTAACACCTTTCATTCCATACCTCCAACCCATATTTGGCAAAACATCGGGCGTAAAATATCAGAACCTGGCCTGTGCAAAGCAAGAGCAGTGACACAGGAAATGCTTCATTGTTTTGATATCCCATCTGCGTGCCATGCACTCGCTTTTTCAGCAACTTCAATCCTAAAGTCGTAGTCATTTGCCTGTTCGTTTCTGACCACTAGCTGAAGACCGACCAGGAACCCTATAATGTGAAGCTGGCCATATTGCGAGTAATAGTTAATTATTTACTTGCAATTCAATATCAACTTAGATCCATTATTGCCGCACAAATTTGCCTTTTTTAACGTTTTTCTTTCTTTGCATTTCCGTTGGCTCTACGTGTGTCCTAGACTAGGACAGGCATTCCATGACTGTCCAGGCCTCTGCTTGTTTAGTTATAAAGCTGGTAGTAGATCTAGGTTTCCGGGCTTTGAACAAGGATGCCTTGTCCAGTTTGTCCACCATCCTAGAGCCATCCAAAAAACAACACTTATTTTCGGGCATCTGTTCCATAGATCTAACAAACCAGAGCTTTTCATATGGTATAAGCGTAGTGCAACTAACCTTTATCTTCATTGTAAGTATATGATTAGACAACTCCAATTTGCCTGTCCCAGTCTTTTCCGGGCTTATATTTAGGCTAAGCATAGTCATTTGCAATATTGACGGCATTTTTGGCTCTTCTACAAAACTGATTTGGATCCTTTTCCCCCAGCAAATTGGGCCAAAATTGCTATCAGTTATAGTCACCAGGAGACCGTGTATTGCAGTACCCCACAGAAGAAGGGAAAAAAGCCACCTTGTGGGGTTTGTTTTTTCTAAATTGCCATGAATTGTAACAGAATACAATCTGAATTTTATCCTTCTATTCTTTAATCTGAGATTGATCTGGGTGAATGTGAAACTGGTCCAAGGTTGTGATAAGAATGTCACTTTGTACATTATTAAAAACTCAATGCACACTGACAAGGTATACAATTTATTTTCCCTTTATCTGGGAAAAAAGAAAAAGGTTATTTACTCCAACTTGTTACTTTTTTAGGTACTTTTTTGATTTTTTTTTGGAAGTTGAGCATCAAAATATATAAAATGGCTACTGACCCAGATAAAAGCCCAGAAACAACTAGCTTTAAAACTGTGTATTTCTTTCACCCACTCTGAGGGGTAAAAAACGTAAAAAACTATATTTTAGTATCTTCAAGCATCATTTTACATTAGAAGTAAAGCAAGATTATTCTAATTTCGTTCAATTTTACTTCTTAATGCTTATAGTACTGCCTCGCATTAAGTTTCTACCGGTTTAGCTGCAATTTGTATATTTTTATTTTCATATCTTACAACCGAAAAAATCAGGTTTTTAAGCTTTCAGGCTAAGAAAAATTATTTTTTAAATAAACAGATAAAGAAAATGTTTTCAAAGAAAATTTTAGAAAACACAAAAACCCAAAAAAAAAAGCTTTAAAGAAAATAAAATCTTAATAATTTCATATTTTATGAAAAAAGTAAATTTTTTTGGATTTTCCAAGATAACCGTAAGTGATGCTTATACTACACTACACTGTATACTTTCCGACTATGAAAGCTAAAACAAACTTATTGCATCATAATTTCATTAAAATAACATTTGCTCTTGTTTTAGAATTGGTTTTTGTTTTTATTTTGCTGTTAACTTCTTTCTAATCTATTTAATATGAAACAACTGCAAATGCTTTTACCTGTCAGTTTAAATCCTTATTTTTAGTTTTTGTTTTTTACTTCAACATCTTTTATTTAAAAGCATAAATAGAAAATGCCTTTAAAAACCACAGATAAAACAAACATTCATTGCAAAAGAGCGCAAATACTAACACAAGTTACTACAGCTTCAATATTGTACAGGTTGTACAGGTGTGGTTGTACAGTTGTGGTTGTACATACTTGCACTTGTACATTTCTCTACTTAAGTATGAAATTAAGGGTGTTTGTGTGGGAGTTTGTATATGGTAATTTTTTCAGAGTCTACTTTTAACTAATTTAACCAATTCAACAGTACAAAGTTGGGTTTGATTTCATTTTTTTTTTGTGTGTTTTTTTTATCTTCTTGTGTTTAAACCACAAAATACACACGACAGCTAAGTTGGAAAATTAGAGACTTTGCCTCCTGTTGACGGTAGAAGTAAAAGAATTTGTTAAGGATTCTAAAAATGGTATATGGCGGGAAAGTTTTTACAGAGTTCCCTAAAAATTAAGACCATGATACAACTAATCAGGTAATCTCGTCCCTGCAACAACCACAAATTAGTACCAAAGTGTCTCCACAGGGAGAACATATTTTTGACATTTTGGCACTAATCAGCTGGGTCGACGGGACTACCTGGTTCTTTGTATTATGATTGAGACCCATATTTAAAGAAAATTTTTTAGGTTTATAAGCGGATTTTTTGACAATTATTTTAAAGAAGTTTGTCAAAATAACTCTTAATAAACTTATAATAATTATTAGTGTGCTAAATTTTGTTTTTGATATAGATAAATTTTCCATTAAAAAATATTTTGAAAATAATTAAAAAAAATACTTATGTATATATTAATATTTTTATTTAAATTGTGAGTTTTGGATAAAATTTTCCACAAAAGAATTTAAAAAATTTCTTTTTGAAAACATGCAATAACTCTCTCTTTGTGATATGGTTCGATTCATTTCTTTGCAAATAAGTTGGCAAATTTTGTATAAAAAAATTTAACAACATTTTTTTTAAATTATAGTTTTTACAATTTTAGGCTGAACTTTGATCCTCATTTAATTTTTATGTTTTAAAATTAAGAAATTAATATTTATTTATTAATATTTAGGCGGGAGCAACAGTACGTGTGCTAAGCGCTATAGTCTCCAGCAGCTACGAAGCGGGGACCTAAAGATTTGTTAAAACTGTTGTACTGATTCTTTGTTAAGGTGGACAATACAGTGACAAAATAGCTAAGTTATGGAAAAATTAATCAACGCAGACCTTCGTTGCTTGGATATAACATTCCGAGAGGCTACCCAGCCATTGGTTTGATTGATTTGATTAAATTAGGCAAGCCACCATGTGATCTATTGGGATCTTTCGAATCATAAAAGTATAGGCACTTATTTCAAAAGTGCTTTAGGATATAATATGAGTTTCGGAAGTCAAAATTTTAAAACTTCTGTTGTTTATTAAAAAAAAACATTTGAATTTATTTTCATGTTGGCAAATGCCGTTTGCGTATAAGAAACAAACCCTTAAACAGTTCATGGCCTTTTATGCATGGACTGCAGAAGGGCAGAATGAATTTTTTCAATTCTTTTACGATTTTATAGACATTTTTATTTTTCGGAAAATTATATAAAAACGAGAAGCAAACAAAAGCCCATATTGTCTTCTTTCTAAAAAATAAAAAAAACTAAATATATATTTTACATAAATATGAATATAAGTTTAATTTAAAATCTGAATTTGGGTTTTGAAAGGTTTCGAAAATTTTACAACTTTTTTAGAAAAGTAACGAAATAACTTTTTATAATTTTTTTTTGTTTATCAATAATTGTCATATACTTAAAAAGAAACCATATTATGTTCATCCTCACCTTCGTCATCATAATCTTTGCTATTTATACTCTCACTTTCATTAATTTCTTGAAAACTAATAGGCGATAGCAAAAGCTGTAGTTCGGAATTTGATTATTGTTGCTTTTCTTTCCGCTCATTTGGTTAATTAATACCAGATATGAATGGATCTGAACTGAGAAAAAATCTATTTAAAATATCTTCATTCGACTTTTCTCGGCTGCATCTGCGAGGAAAGTTTTCCCTATAATTTTTAAAATCCTTATTTCTGGCTTCCTCAGCTTCTTCTTAAGGTTCTCCAATCGGTAAAAGGGCATACTTTTTGATTTCGAAACAATGAATTCTGAGTTTATGTATTGTAGAAGTCATACAAAACCATTTTAACACTCTCGTGAATAAAGATGACTGAAACTTGTCCACGCACCTATCTCCGACAACAATAACAACGATAGTAAGCATTGAACGAACGTTAGTTTTGTTAAATACATGACTTTGAAAAAACACGACTTCAAACAGAAAAATGTTAATAGCAAAAAATGGAGCAACAAAACTGCAAATTTTCTTTTTTGTAGTATCGAGTTAAAATTTCATGCTTTTAGAAAATAAAAGATTTAAGACCCAGCCTTAACTAACTTAGAAGGTATGATTTACGAAACATCAAAAATAGGCCAATTTTGGACCTTTTTCAAAAAAAAACGTAAAAATTATTTTCGCACATATTTTCAAAAACACTTTATCATTTTTGTACACATTATTTACCTTAAGTTGAAGGTTCCATTCTTAAAATAAGACCTTGTTAACGTTAAATTTGGAAATTACGGACTCGTTTAATGCAAAATTTTACTTTTTTCGCTTTTTAAAAAAATTGCAAAAAAATTTGTATTTTGACACGTCACTACGGAGTCAGCTGACAAGATAGATGCTTGAAAATTTACACAGTGATGTAGAATTTTATTTAATTTTATCCAATACCACATATTAATACAAAAATTTAATTTTGAAAATTCAATTAAGTGTCACTTTCGAACCATTTCAACCCAACGTGCACTGTACGGGCTCAGATCGCTTCCAGAGTAACTCTAATATATTGTTAATCACATTTAGGGCTAGTTTATTTTTTTTTAACCCTGGAGTACTAATATATTTTTTGGGTACACTAATACTAATTGTTAGTCAAATCGACTAACATAAGTATATATCCAAATTTTTCAGATCTATGTGCGACAATTGGAAAATTTTTTCTTAAAAGCAATGTCTTAAAGTCTTCTACATGTACAAAAATTAAAAAAAAATTAAATATTTCATAAGAAGTGCTACTTTCAATATTGTTTTATAAAACCCAAATTTTAAGCATAGTTGTGGATACATGCTTCACTTTATTTAAAAAAAAATAAATAAAAAAATAAGTGCAGGATTTCAAAATCCAATAAAACTTTAAATAATGATGTCTACAAATACTATTATATAAATACTAGTTTATTTTTATAATTTTATCACAATTTGTCAGACGCTTAGAATCCATGGTAAATAAAAGGATGTTTTAAAAGCAAATCAACAAAGAAATCAAAAAAATTAATGTCAAAATTATCTTAAAATTAATAATTCAATTGAGAAATACGATAACTAAAATAAATAATTCAATTGTAAATAAAATATAACAAAAAAATTCATTTTCAAAATATTTGCTTGTATGTTGTATACACTGTATCACTAAGCATACTGAAACTTTCATCTTTGTCAGTCTCATCACAGTTTTCAAAAAACTTTGTAATGAAATATTACTCAACCTTTTTTTTGAACTTTTTTTGTTGTCTGTAATAAAACATTTAACAAAATAACAATTTTGATTCCAAAACTGAAATGTTTTTATATATATCAAAAAGTTACGTTGTTACTAATTGTTAGTCCATTTGACTAACATGACCCTTATAACTAAAAAATAACAATACCTACTGTTGAAATTAAACTGTTCACAGCAAGAGAACACCATCGACGGAAATTACAAAAAAAATGAGAGCGATCGGTATGACAACAAAGAAGCTATGCACGAAAAGATTAGTGTTAGTCGAAATGACTAACATTAGTACTCCAGGGTTAAATAGATATCACAAGGCTTAAGCTTCTTTCGGAATAATAGTTGCGGTTATTTTTCTCGGTTTTTTATATTTGATTAAAAATGAACAGTCGATTGTTTATTACTTGATCAATTTATGCCCCTGCCATTCAATAAAATAAAATATTTACCAATTTATTTATGTTGAATTATTATTTTCACTTAGATGTACATACATTCATCGACTTATTTAAAGAGAAGAAAATTAACTTTTCTTTTGGCTGTTAAAAGTGAAATTATCAAATATTTTTTAAACCTTCGTAGTTATTTAAAAACTATTTTACTTAAATTCTTTGTACTACAAATGAGTGTATGTTTACCCATATAGGCATGTGTTCTCTTCTTTGCCTGTATTATATGTGGCATTTGGTAATATCAAACCAAACATTATATCCGCTGCAATGAACATACGTTATCTTATTTATTTACCACGTTTGGTATTTCTGTAAAAACAACTTGAAGCTGATTACGGTGATGATGATAATCCTAATCATTGCTATCATCTGCTACCTTTCAGGTTTAAATATTTATGTCTTATTTCAACTGTTTAGCTCTGCTGTTTTTTCTTATTAATTTTGAATGTTGTTGTATATTTTTTTTTATCAAATTTAAAAAAGGCAAATAATATGTACAGACATGAAAAAACTACAGAAACATGAAAAAACATAATAAGAGTAGAACACGAAGATTTTTAGTCTCTTATGTTTATTTCGTTTTGCATTGAAGTTCTTTAACTTACTTACTCACTTCTTTGCTTAAGTGTCTGTTAAAAGTGGTACTTAAAACAGTTAGTCAAGTTAGCACTCTGTTTAAAAAAAACAGATGGGGCAGAATAAGACTTGTTTAAATGAGAAAAAATAGGTTTAATTAAATATAATAAGTCTTGTAGCAGGTGCAGTCTTACTTTGTAATACTCTGCATCTGTATTATAATTTATTTATCTAAAAGTTAGCAAATTATTCGAAATACCCATCAAGTGGTATTGTGTAAGATAACTGGTATTAATTTAAGGCTTTTTATACATTTTTCCTAACAGTATGATTACTTTTGAAGTCATAAATAGTAAAATTTACCAAAGAAACAAATGTAGGTCGTTTAAACTTGTCTTAAAGTTTCTCCACAAATTTTTGTTAACAGTTAAAGTAGTTTCCGTTTTATACGGCTGTAGTTTATATAATGCAATTTTGATTTTAAATATACATTTTTATTAAAAATCAAGAAAGTCCGCTTTAAGGCAAGTGCAATGCATTTTTGAAACCAAATTTAGTTTTTTTGTCAGTGTCCTTCTGTTCGGTATAACTGTAGGTTTTTCTAGATAAGCAAACTTTAATTAGAATTTGTATACTGGAAGGATATCAACAGCGACATAATCATAAAAAAAGTTAAAATTTAACGTTGGTTTTTCAAACGAAATTTTCATACAAAACCAGGTCGGTCGAGCTCTTTATTTCTCTTAGGCCATGTCTCTAAAATTTATTGGAATTTTTACACAATTTTTGTAAATTTTCTATGGCATTCCATTTAGGTGATAAAGAAAAGAGATAAGTATGTTTTAGGAATATATTATAGAGAAAAATGCTTTAAGGGCGACTCCAGGGTGTTTTACCCTATTTTTAATTCTAGTATAGCAGCCCTGTTAGGAGCTGAAGATTGGAGGTAAGTTTGTTCCACAAAATTGTTCGGGAAAAAAAATATTTGGAATCGTTGCTACATTGGAAAATAAAAGCAGTTTTTTAATTAAATGAAGATGATTTAGATATCCAGTCAATTAAACCAATTTTTGCTACAAGGCACTACAGAGATATGAAGCGCCGAGGTTCAGCTAAATAACTGTCAAAAAATAGTGTTCCTTCAAGGAAGAACATTTCTTTGATACAAGATCAAAGGAGTTAGAGATACGGAACTTTGAAACAGATACCCAAACTACATTTTGTTAGGCTTTAAGGCGAAAACTAGAAAGAGACTAAGATTTTTGTTAAAGATATTAAAACTAAGAACAACTTTCACCTTTTCGATCACAAGATTTGTTTTTCACCAAATATCCAAGCAATTACAAATATTTGCCCTGGTTGAAAGCAAAATTAGGTCCTTAGAGTATGAATATTAGTGCGGGGAAATTATGGAGGATGAAAGCAATCTAGTCTACGAGCACAATATCTAAAAGAGTGTTTTACTGAACAAAGATAATTAGTAACCAAAAATAAACAAAAAAGTAATATGACAATACGAAAAATCAGAGTTTGAAATAACTTAGCAAAACCGCTTGCTTCAACAAATTCCGAGTTAAAAAAGGAAGCATAATTTCAAAAAATTTTATAAATAATAAAGTAGTAGGAAAAATGACGATAATTCTGTGCGGCAGCGCAAATAAGTATAAGACTAAGATAACCCTAATACTAAGGTAGAGTGAGTTTGCTGTTATACCAAATGAGACTCAAATGCGAATTGTGCAATGGAAAACGTTGAAAAATTTTTTCCTAGTTCTCAAATTTCTGCAAACTCTTGCCTGGCTTCCTTTTTTTCCTCTTTCCCGCAAGTCACTTTCTAAAATCTTTTTCAACAATTTTTTTTAAATGGCTCTTTAGCTTTTTATTTCGGGAGGTTTAAACAAGGATTAAGTGTGGTAGAACAAGCAGCCGTCAGACTAACGTAAGCAGTTCACTTTGGTCCATGTACTTCAGTTTCTTTGTGTTACCTGGAAAGGCAGATAGAAATGGTGGAGGTAGAAGAAAAAAGAAAATTTGGAGAAGGATAAAAAAACGAAAAGTAGAATAAAGCAGACTTACCAGAGCCTCTCCTGTGAATCAAGCCCACAAACCCAAGGCTGGTAAGCTCGTGCATTTACCACTAATCTAATGGGCACCAAAATTAAACTTTTCAACATTGTCAAAAAAAAACAATTTTTTTAATATGTATTAAAGTTTGATTGCCCTGTCAGTCAGTTAAGTAACAAAGCGGCAAGATTTTTAAATGCAGTCTTTTAATTGCTTTTTAAAATAAAAATTCTAATATATGGCCAAATTCTAGTTTCCTTTATTCTTCAACTCTTCTACCCTTACCTTCCCACGTAGCTTGTCAGCGTACCTATAATTAGGTTTGAGTTACATAAAAATTTTCAAAAGTTTTTATCTCTTCAATAGCAGGGTTTCTTATGTGTAATTATGTTAATTATCAGGACTTTTAGGTATTGGATGCTTTCATCGATTTCTCAAAATTAACACTCTTATTGGAGACTTAGCCAGTAACTCCATATCGGACTTAAACATTATTTAAAAAACAAATATGATTAAGTTAATAAAAAAAAAAAATACTTGATATTTTTAGAAAACAAAAGAGGTGTTTTTCGTAACAAATATTGAAGTTAAAAGTACTTCCCTCCTGTGATGAGATCTAAACAACTTTAAAGAAAAAATATTTAAACTGCTACAAAAAAACAACTACAAATGAACAGTCATAATAATTATTCAATTAAATATTTTTATATGTTTCTAAGTATATGTATTTGTGTTGCTAAATTCTTTTTATGGAATTTTAATAAAGGGTCTATAAAAAAATATAAATATGAAACGTGCTGTTACAAAAATCCATATAAAATAATTTTTTTCTTGATTATTAAATGTGTAATTCAATGCACGTCGAGTTATTTATGTTAGAAGAATGATGTCACTCAATGTCTAAAAATAGATTGTTTTTACTTGGCTGTGACACAATTTGGGGTTATTTGCAAATCTAAATTAATCCCCAGACAATTACAATATATTTCTGTTTCAAATTCAATATTTGTGTGGAACAGTAAAAGTATTGTATTTGTATGTTTGTGTCAAAAGTAAAAGCATTTTCTTTGTATTTGTATGTAAATCAAAGATTAATTGGTCTTGCCTAAATGTCCGGCTTTTTTACGTGATCTGCATAGAAAATTGTAGTGTTTATATTAGATGGTTTATGTATTGGATTTTCTGAACTCTATTTAGTAAATTGAGATGTTATTGATAATGAATAGAGATGGTTTTTTTAAGTCTTTAATACAATCTTAAGTATTATTTTATAAGCTGGCAAAAAGTATTGAATTAATGTTTTTTGTTAATATTCAAAGGAAAACAAATGACTAATGTCTTTTTAGGTTTTAAATAAAATTATAGGTTTTTTAAAAAATTTTTTTTTAATGAAAAACTTTGTGCATTTGTATCGATTTTAAACTAATTTCTTCGCTTAATTTTTTGAGCACAAAGCCTAATTCCTTTAAAAGTGTCGTTAGTTTCTTCCTTTTAATTAAGAATTATTTGTTGCCTGACTTTTTTTAAATCATAGTCTTAATAAAATGATAAAAATACATGAAAAAACTTCAAACACATGGAGTTTAGCCGTTAATAATTAAGCTGCAAACACTTTACGTGTAAAAGAAACATCAATTAATTATAGTTTTGAATTAATATTAAAGTGACTGTCGCAGCGATTAGCAGTTTGTTTTTTTTAACAAAGGTCCTTATTAAAGAATAAAGTCTTGAGTCTAAAGCCCGAAAGCTACATTTTAAACAAACAACTGTTTAAAAGAATTTTTTAAAATGATCTTAGTGACTTTGCAAAAACTAAACGAATAGCAAAATATTTTTTGTAACACTTGGGTGTCAATTGCCCCAACCTCTAAAAAGTGCAAAGAATTTGTTTTATATTTGTCTCTGATTTTTTTCGTATTTCCTATTAACGAATGCCAAAAACGTAAAAGTAATAAATCAAAATTGAGTATTAATCATACGCAAAACTCTCTGATTTTTTAACTTGCCAGCAGAGATTGCGATAACAACAATTTGCCACTTAGTAATTTGGTTTCAGGGTTGCAAAAATTTATTTATTTAAATATATATAATGTCGTTCAAAGAGCTTTGATGATGAAATTACGTAGCTGTTTTCAAAATTACATTCTACTTAGCTAGAAGTGGTAGAACAACCAGCTTTTTTTAAATAAAAGATTCTTTTAAAATTAACAGAAAAATATTAGGTTTTTTTTTAGAAGGAAACTTAATAATGAATTTAAGTCACAATAGCAAAATAACTGGTTTCTAATGAAAATACATAGATAATTTGCCACATAATTGTTGAAAATATAAATATTTTTCAATATAAAAAATGTATTTCTAAAATTATTTTCTTTTTATTTTTTGCCTAAAAAATGCAATTATTTTTAAAAAACTTTTTGTTGGATTTATTCAGAAAGCAATTTTTCATAAAAGTCCCATCGTTAAATTTTGGCCGACATTGATTGCTAGCTTTCTGCGATTAAGGACACAATTTTAGTATGTATTCCTATAAATTTCAGTAAATTTACTTACTGTTTCCAAAAAATTTAGCAACGGAAGTTTTAAAGAAGGTGAGTTAACTAAGAAAGAATGTCAATTAAGCAGGAGCAAAAATGGTGAAAGTCCCTTTGAACATAAATTTTTTTGAATTTTTTGTACTCCATTTTTGTGTCCAATCATGTTACAAATTTTGAATTATATCCTTAAAACAATTCTTGTAGTAGAATATCAACGAATTTAAGAAAAAGTTTGAAATACCTCTATATACTTCATAATAAGCTATATACATATAACCTGCGGTGAAGTAATTTGATTCTACGCAAACTTTTAAGGGATTGCATGGCAGGGAGTAATAGCAATTTTGAAAATTGAAAAAATTTATGAAATTTTTTTAATTTTCTGTGTCGAAAGCTATAACGACTTTTGACCTTAAACCTTCTACAAAGTTATACCACAAACATAAGCCCTTAGTAGAAAAAATTCATTGTCTGTTTTATAAAATCCTTAGGTTAACTTATAGTATATAACAAAAATTATTTGTTACATTTCATTTTTCTTTATTAGAGAAGAGCCTTAAATGATCACATATAAAAAGCTGCTCTTCTGTCAAAATGTTAAAAAAAAAATTTATAATTATGTTTTAAAAACAGTTACAAACATTTTAAGTCATCAAAAAGATTAAGCAAATCTCAAAATCCAAGCCTTTTTGAACTTAAATATTTATAGAGTTTTTAGTAAGCTAAATTTGTCTTTATACATTTTTTTTTAATTGTATAAAATTTTAAGTAAATTATCACAATCAGAATTACAACATATTTTAAGATTGTTTTAATACAAAATCGCTTCTTTCTCGCTTGCCTCTCAAATGTATTTCGTAAAAACCAATAGTCATACAGATGTATTAAGAAAAAAAATTTTATATTAAGCTTTGTAAAATAACAACCGTTCCAGTCTTTTTGTAGCCTATCTGCGCATAAATCATGTTATTTTAGGTACCAGCAATAATAAAATATTAAGAAACATATGGTCCTTGAAAACTTTATTTATTTATGTTTATAATGATAAGATTTAAATCAAATATGTGATAAAATTTTTCAATATTTTGGAAAATTTTGGTAAAACCAAAGCATTGCGTCGACCCTAAGCCTTGTATGTGGATTTATATTATATTGTTTACACATTTATTAAAAATGTTGCTACCTTAAGCCTTAAAACAATAAAATAATATTAACATTTAGGGGAAAATTAGTAAAAAATTTGATAAAAAAAAACTTCAACCCTTGTTTTTTCATTCTTGTTTCGTTTTTTATGCACCTACAACGAATCTCTTGTGCGTATTAATAATAAAAAATAATTAAATATTAATCATACGCAAAATTACTAATGCTTATAACCATTCGCCATTTTTCGATATTTTATTGTTTTTTGATGTTTTTGCTTTTTAGATGTTTTTTTTTTTATTTATGCAACTTTCTAATACTTTCAACGTTCGTCTTACATTAAGGAAATATATTTTTTTAAATAAATAACTAACTAACTAAGTTTTATGGATAATATAAAAAAAAAAACACAAAATATTAACTTAGTACTTTACTTTTGCGAGTATTATTTTGTTCTTATCTTCGGTTATCATCAAACTTTTAAAATAACACTGTGTAACAAAAAAACAAAATACCAATGAGTTAGCTTTAACCCAAAAACGATAATTAAATTTTTATACAAAAATTTGAAATACAAATTTCAACAAAATGTACTAAACCTTCAACTTAACTTTTTTTGCTTATTTTTTGCTACTTTTCAAGTTTCTTTAGATTTTCTATCTTCTCTGCTTATACTTTACAGGCATGTTCTAGGAATCTTTGAAAATGGCCCTGATTAAAAGTGAAAAAAAATGGATAAAAATTTTTACATTGAAAAGCATAACAAAAAAACTTGGGAACATTTTTTTATATTTTTTGGGGTAATTTTTTCTGGACAAGACACAATGAGAACACATAAAATTATGGAGGAGAAATGCTGTTGTTTTTATTGTTAAAAAATCTTGAGTCTTAAAAAGGTTTGTCACTTCATTTTTTATTTCTCTAATTTTATTTGGAAAAATCAGAAAGTGGAGTCAAACCCTTCAGGTATCATTTTGGTAACAAACTATAAAAAAAAATTAGAATGTTTTCTATTGACATCATAAAAGGGCTTGCCTGCTATAAAAAAATAACTTTTCATTCTAAAATTCTTTGATCTTTAAGATTTTTCGTATTTTTTTTCCTGAGAAAATATTAGTTTTTAAATTCACAAAAGAGTTTTAGAGTAAGTCTTAATTTTTAAAAAGAGTGCACACCAACATTTTTAATTTATTTTTAAGTTAATTTAGAACCCTTTAGTATTAAGTCATAATTTGCCATTTTTTAGAGTGATAAATTTTAAGCTTTTTGCAAGTGAATAATAAATAAAAACTAACCAGGCCACTTAGGCCATGACCATTAATAAAACCCAATATCAAAGCCTCTATTAGCTAAATAAATTTGCAGAGACATTTGTCTTAGTCAAAACACTACCATTGGGCTTATAGCTTATTAAAGAATTTAATTACTGCATCAGACATTTTAGCCTCGCATGTTGTTTTGATGTGGCGAAAGAGAATTGTTTCTCCAAATTATTTGATTTATTATCTCACAGCCTGTATTATCTGGCATAGCTGTTTAGGGGCAAAAATGTATGCTGACAAGTGCAGTAAATAAAAAATTAATAAGATCAATGATGCATAAATGAAATATAGGCATACTTGCAGAGTTTCCAAAGTTAGTTATGATCCAGAACTGCGGTCGATGTGATTTGTCATAAACAACTGTGTTGCCCTAAAATTAAAATAACTTTTACCGAAAAAAACGTTTTTTGTTTCAGGAAATCGATTTTTGGTAACGAAGACAATTATTTAATATAGAACGTTAACAAAAATTTACTCTTGAAACTTTATTAAAATTAAAAAAATTTTTACAAAAACTTCAAAATGGTCCCAGTTATTTCAAATAAAATTTCCCATATGTTTTTTAATTTAGTTTTCATATATTAAAAAAATTAATTAATATTACCTTTATACTTAAGGTTTAGTTTAAATCATTATAGTTTTTCTAACAAAGTGATATTTTTTAAAATATTTTCAGCCAAATGAGCAACAGTACACAAAATGTTACTCGCTTAAGTACCCGCGGTCTCACAACATTACTCTTTAACTCATTTGATACTTAACTAAGAGTATTAAAAAATTGTTTTAATATATACATGCTAAGTGTCTTTGGTTTATTTATGTTAACACTAATGCACACGTAATTGCAAAATGACTTTAATTAACATGCATTACTAAAATGATTTTCACAAATTAATTTTATGTATTAATATTATCACATGAATGTGTAGTTGAGATAATAAAAATATTAAATGGTTTGTTTAGTAAATTAAGCATATTCAAAAGAAAATTTATTTAAGAAAGTTACAGTCAAAAATCTATTTAACGCCAAACTTTTTGGTACTGATATATTTTTCTGTGATGTACATTTACCAAAAAAGATAGTAAAAAGGGATGAAAAAATTTTTAAATATCTTTTTTTTATATTAATATTATTATAATTATTATTATTATTATTATTATTATTATTATTATTATTATTATTATTATTATTATTATTATTATTATTATTATTATTATTATTATTATTATTATTATTATTATTATTATTATTATTATTATTATTATTATTATTATTATTATTATTATTATTATAATTATTATTATTATTATTATTATTATTATTATTATTATTTTTAATTTGTTTGGAATTTAGATTTAAAACCGAGGAAATTTTTTTTACTTTAAGAATTAATAACTGTTTTAGATGTCACAAAAAATATCGTTTTGAGTACTTACCAACATCGCAAGTACATGCGAAAATTCAATATTGGAAAATAATTCAACGAACTTACTTTCAATTTCAGGTTTTAAAACTTTTTAGATAATAATCACGAAAATTTTTTGCGATGTTAAAGTAGTTTTTTTGCTCTCCTGTAAAATTCACTTTTTTCAAATAAGTGGTTTTGTCAAAAGTCCACAGAAATAAAATATTCTTTAACAAAGAAAAAAAATTAAGTTTTAGTAAAATTTTTTACACACAATGGTTATAAAATACTTTTTGACCTGCTTTAATTTTTTTATTGCAAAGCAAGGATACTAGTTCCTAATAAATGTCCTTTTTAAAAATGAAAAAAGAACAAAAAAAAAAATAGAAAAACCTAATTTTTTTTTAAAACCTAAAGGTTTATCTGTTATTCTTCAATTTCCATGAAATTCTGTACAAATATTGGTATATAAAAGCTTTAAACCTGTCCAAATTTCTATTGTTTCCAAAGAAGGATATTCTTCAAAAAGAAGAAAAAGATTGTAGTGTGTAACATTCGTATTTATTCTTTTATTGGAAAATAAAATTTTTTAGATATTTTTTAAAGTAAAAGATATTGCATTTTTATTGACAGATTTGAAAAAGTTCTTTCCGGTTGTAATAAAGAACAAGGCTCTAACATTGGCAATTTTCGTGATTCCCCCATACACGTTAAGATTTGTTTCTTCTATCGAGCCCAGGTCTTGTAATCAGCCATATTTTCAAATCGTCGCCCAATTTGTCCAAGAGCCATGTCTCTAGCAACCTTTAAAAAAGTCTTACATTGTTCCAACTTAACCACATTTCCTGGTCTGATTTTCTCCTTCTGAAATAACATTCCTCTAGAACATGGCCTGATCACTGACGTAGTTGGCCATGCTTTCTTTCTCTCTTATATGTTTCCTTCCAATACTATTGCCACCTTCAAAAATTGCTGTGACACTAAAAATTGCATAGCAGATCTCCTGCACCATACCCTCCCTACCTTCGATCTCTCTATAAAAACCAGACACCCTTTAAACTGTTACTTGAATCTTTGTCTGAATCCGACTATTGTATCTGGAATGTAATTTCAAATTCAGTACAAACGACCCCTTGGGCAGTCGAAACTGGCTGCCAGAGAAGTTGATCCCCAACTTTCCCACAGCTTCTTGTTACTTCAATTCACTAAGTCTAACTAACTTTTAAGCCACTTTTCCACGATGCTATTCTAAATTTAAAAAAAGATGTGGATTTTTATACAAAATTTCTTGTAGTACTCTACCTCTGGCATTACTCCCCCCTGTATTAGAAAGAGTTTCCATATGATATTCTTTACCTATTCAAAGCCAAAAAGCAGTTGAGAGCTTCATAAGAAAGACTCGGTTGAGAATTACGGCAGCATCTCTCGAATCTTGTTCCAAGAAGCTCATGGGGCCTTAGCAAAATTATAATCCAGAAGTTCTGATTATGAACATATTATTTGGAATTTATAGGACTTATAAACGATGTAAAAGGATTAGGTTGCTGGGGGTGCAAAACCTTGGTCATACTTTTAATATTAATAAACTGAGGTTTCCATACATTTTTGTGGCTTTTCAATCTATAAAACGTTCTCCTGTAAAAATTTTTTATCATCTTTTAAAATATCTTTTAAACATTTACTTATTCACAATAATATTATTTTATAATTTACTATAAATCCTTTTTAATGCCTGGCAGACATAATTATGTTAAGCACTATATTACAAAAGGAAAAAAATATTTTTTCAAAGAACATTTGCATATCGCTTGCCTAATATAAAAAGATTGTATAAAATTTTTTTAATTTCGAGTTAATAAGATATCAGGGGTGCATGTGAAAACGCAAAAATTTTCATGTTGATCCAGATGTTGTAAATTGCCCCTTAGCCCCCGCAAACAACAAAGTTTTTTAATTATATGTCACAGGTATGTTATTTTGTTTTGCCGCCATTTGGGTAAATATTAGTCTTGGCAAATCATATTTAGCATTTGTGAAGTGGAGACGTTGAAAGTTTATTATAGAAAAATATTTATTATATCAACGCGTTAACACTGCCAAAAAATTTAATCAAAAGCAATCATCGACAACTGTGAAGATTATCATAAACAAATTATAATAAGTGACGATGCACATTTTCGTTTGAACGGGTATGTGAATAAACAGAGTAGTCAGTTCAGAGTAATGAAAAACCCTCAAATTATTTATCAGCCGCCTTTCCACCCAATAATAAGTGATAGTGTAGTGTGAGATTTGGTCAGAAGAAATCATTGGATCTTACTTTTCTGAAACTAAAAACGGTGTAACGGTTACTGTCAATGGGAAGAGATAACGTGATATGATTGAAAACTTTTTAATGACACAACTGCATGCTTTGGGCTTATCTAACATGTGGTATCAATAAGACGGTGACACATCGCATACATCCAGGATAACAATGGAATTACTGCGAGACCTCTTTTCACAACAAGTTTTTTAAAGAAATAATGATGTTTATTTGCCTCCACGGTCGCCTGTTTTGACTGTTTCGTACTTTTTCCTGTAGGGATATCTGAAAAGTTAGGATTACTCAAAAAACCAGAAGCGTTGGAGATACTCACACAAAATATTCGTGATAAAATTACTGAAGTAACATCTAAAATGTGTGAGAAATTAATAAAAAAAACCTGCTCAAAAGTGCTCACATTTGTGGTTAACAGGTGCAGATATTTATCTGATATTGTATTTCGAAAATACATGCCAACATTTATTAAAACATTTATTAATAAAAGATCCATTCTCTTTCATTAAATCAAAAATTATAAGCAAATAAAATAGTATATCTTGCCGACAGATACCCTTTTCATATAATTTTTAATATTTTTCTGTACTCTTAATATTTTTTTGAGGTTTTTTAGTTATGGCAAGCATGAACTTTAATTTTGAATTGCTTAGAATATAGAAGAAATAAAATTAAAAACTTACAACTATTATTTCTCATCATAAAGTTTTTTGAACATACAACCTTTTAATATTGAGCAATCGATATATTACCAGATGAAGTGAATATTTCTAAAGAGAAAAATATTATTATCATTTAATTGCATTTTTTACAACTATACAGTTTTAATACTATAACACACACACACATACGCCAACCATTTACTTTATAATATGTTAAAATGTATATGTTTGTATAAAAATATTACAACTTACACATTCTTAGGCATATTAAAGTGTTTTTGCAATTGTGTGTGTTAAAGATAAGTTTTTATCAAAGACAACGCCACCACAAGGGCTTAAAACGCTTTTTACTTCAAGCTATAAATCAGATATGTGTAAATGTTTTGTATGTCCATAAAAACTGAAGTTAATCCTTAAATATCTTATTAGGAAAATTACTTTTATTATTGCTTGACTTCTTTTTTGTTGTTACATAAAAGGGTTTTGAGAGTTGTTACATTTTATATCAGCAGTTTTTATGTTAAGAGGAATTTATATCTGCGAAGTTGTAAAGCAATAAAATTTTAAAGTCAGTAATATATACTTAAATAAGTAATTTTTTTAATAATTATTATAAGTTTATTAAAGTATTATGGCAAAATTAAAATTTCACTTAATTTTATTTGGGAAATAATAAAATCAATTATCATTAAATTTAATAAAATATGTTGTAAAAGAAACATCAATATTGACTGTTTTGGTTAATATTAAAAGAAATATTTGAAGATTTTTAAAACAAGAAAGATAATAGATTGTTTATACTTCCATGTATTTATATTAACTTTTCACATTATATAAGACGGCTTATGTCGTTAAGGCTGAACTGAAAGTCTCACCACTTTTTCTCAGTCAAAAAGTTTTGTTAGGCCTTATATGAATTGCAAAAAAAACACATAAACATAAAGCTACGCAACCCATTTTTAATGCCTGTTGGTATCTGATAGTAGCAATGCTGAAGATAACAAAGAACCAGAACCAGAAGGAGGTCAAAATAGTAGTTTCCCGACTTAAGAATAACAAGGCAGCAGGAGCCGAAAGGTTGCCAGCTGAACTATTTAAAACCATAAGCGACACGCTGAAATAGTGTATGCATCAACTTGTTTGTACAATCTGATTAAAAGAGAGCAATCCAATCCTTGGGATCATCAGTGTTTTATGTCCCTCCTCAAAAAAAGGAGACAAGACAGTATGTATCAACTACAGAGAAATAAGTCTCCTTCCCGTTAGTATCAAGATACTATCCATCGTATTGCGTGAAGATTAATTTAAAAATTCGACGCGATAGCTAGGCCATGTCCATTCGACTGAAAAATTTATAATTGATTGGTTATGCAGACTACGGCAAATCCTTAAAAAGACCAAAGAACTACTGATCGACATATATACCACTTATTTTTGTACTATAAGGGCATTTTTAATACCCCATTCGTTCAAAGATGTTTTAAGCTATGTCTTACGTTGGTATCCCTGCGAAACTAATACGACTCTGCAGGACGACCTTCACTAATGCGCAATTCTCAATTAAAATAGGCAGGAATAAATCTGATACTTTCAATAACAAACGAGGTTTCACACAAGAAGACAGGCTTTCCTGTGACCCTTTTGACATCCTCTTAGAAAAGGTTATACGAGACGCAGATGTGACTAAAACTGACACTGTAGTAGCAACTTCTACCTTTGAGAAAGTCAAAAAGGGGTCTGGCAGCTAATGCAGATAAAACAAAGTTAATGGAATCAACGCACAAGGCGTGCAGTGGACTTGGGCTGATAGTAAAAGTTGAAACCTACAGCTTTTAAATACAAACAACAGCTAGCCGTGCTTTTTTATGGTTCTGAAGCATGGGTATATGCCAAAGCAGATGAGGCAGGGCTTGGAGTTTTCGAAAGGAAAATTATTCGGAATATCTATGGACCAATCTGCGTTGGCAGAAAATACCGGTGTCATATGAGCCGACAGTTAATGAGCTGTTTGCCGAAATGGGTATTGTTTCTCGTATAAATATTTAACGTTTACGCTGGGTAGGCCACGTCATGAGAATGAAAAAAAATGCTCCAGCTAGAAAGTTGAATCAAAACCTGTTGACGGATCACGCAATAACGGAATACCAAAAGTCCGATTAAAGAATCAACTGGAGCAAGACATATCAAAACTTAGTTTCGTAAGAAGCGCAGGATATCGCGGTGCCTAGAAATCGATTTTTTATTCACCTAATGGAACTAACCTTTTATAAAAGCCATCTTATAAGTAAGTTAATCTCTTAAAACTCGTCACTACATTTGCTCCCACTGCACTGTCATATGACATGAATGAGGTGTTGGGTTAATTTTCTTTAGATCTTTATTATGGCCAACTTTTTTAACTTCAGAGCCATCCTGATAGCATTTTTTATATTTTTTTTAATGTTTAGAGAAGACTATAAAAAAATGCTTTAAATCCTACAGGATGTATACTTAAGCCAGCGAATAGATTGTTTTTCACTTTTTGTAATGGATAGAGGATTTTGGGGAGAGAAATTAAGAAAAATTCGAGGATGAGGATGGCTTTTTGCAACAATGTATAATTCGCATCTTTCAAGTGATTAACTCCTTTTAAAATACCATAAAATGTCATGAACATAGAAGACGATCCATCAATTCAATATCCTATCGCACACTCTCCAGCTTTTGTTATTCACAAGCCCCATTTAATGGAATTTTAATAGTAAGTTTCTGATGCTTCTTTGTGCACTAATTGCCTTATTAGATTAAGGTTTCCTTAACTTAAAAATAGTTTAGTCCTTTTAATTGATTTTACTCATTCTCTCGTGGCCTGTAGTTCCGTTGCATAAAGTTCCGCTTAGCAGCATATGTGGGTTTGAATACTCTCGATATTCAAAGCTACGCACATATGTCCAATTCCTTGGGCATTTTGAGGCAAAATGTACATATCCCTGTACGGTTATAACATTATTGAGTGTCAATGCCATGTTTTGTGGAGATACTTTACCACTTGCTCCAAAAATACCGATGGAAGCTAGCAAGTTTATGAAAGTAATACCTTATTCAGTTTTCCTTTCTCGATGCAAATAACAACCTTAAAAGTCTTTAAAGTGTACCATTGTCAACTTTGGTTGAATAAAATAGAAGAACCGACTCTACTTGCTAAAGATGCTTTCCCACAAAAGTAATGAAAAAAAAATCTGATGAAAAGGGAAACATTTATTTTACCTGATGTCTAATGAAAGGTGTAATAATTCTGTAAATAAGATTCAAGTATACACTGTATACGAACTGTTTTTCACTTTTTGTAATGGATAGAGGATTTTGGGGAGTAAAATTTAGAGAAATTCGAGGATGCAACAATTTCCATTTCGAATCTGTCAAGTAATTCACTCCTTTTAAAATACCATTAACTGTCAGGAACCCAGAAAATTATCCATCAATTCAATATCGTATCGCATACTCTCCAGTCTTCGTTATTCACAAGCCCCAGTTTTAATCGTAAGTTTCTGATGCTTTTTAGTGAGCTCATTGCCTTATGAGATTTATGTTTCCTTTATTTAAAAATAGTTTAGTCCTTTTTAATAATTTTAATCATTCTCTCGTGGCCTGAAGTCCGTGGCATAAAGTGCCGCTTAGCAGCATATGTGGGTTTCAATATTCTCTATATTCAAAGCTACGCACATATGTCCAATGCCCCTGATACTTTGAGGCAAAATGTACATATCCTTGTACGCTTATAATATTATTGAAGGTCAATACCATGTATCGTAGAGCCGAATAATCCTTATTTATATTTTTAACTTTACCACTTGCTCCAAAAATACCGATGGAAATTAGCAAGTTTATAAAAGTAATAGCTTATCCAGGTTTCCTTTTTTGGTGTAAATAACAACCTTAAAAGCCTTTGAAGTGTACCATTGTCAACTTAGGTTGAATGAAATATAAGAACCGACTCTACTTGCTAAACATGCTTCTCCACGAAACTAATGAAATAAAAAATCTGATGAAAAGGCAAACATTTATTTTACCTGATGTCTAATGAAAGGTATAATAATTCTGTAAATAATATTCAAGTATACACAATTAAAGGTTGTAGATCCATAATCCTAAAAAATTGAAAAAAATTTCTGGCCTTTATTGACGTAACAGCTTTTTCTATCATATTTGAGTACTAAAGAAATGCCAAAAAATACATATGATTTGTACAAAAATAAAATTTTTATACTCTGCGCCTAAGGGTCTTAAATTTTAAAGTAGCATCAAAATTGAAATGTAGTTAAAAAAACAGATTGATAAATTTGCGAGGCCTATTAAGCACAATTGTAAATATTTTTAGTTTAGTTTTTACATTGTTCACCCCATAGGGGTAGACAATAATAATAACAACAATACACAATAGTTGTAAAAAACCATACTTCTTAGAAGAAACCCACTAAGGTACTGTTCCTTGTTCAACGCATTTTTACCCCTTTAGAGTCCAACTTTACCAAAATACCGTATTACTGGATCTTAAAATCCAGAGAGGTTTTCGCATTTAAAATTTCAAATATTTATCTTAATTTTTAGTCAGCCAACGCTTGAAGCTTGAAAAGTAAGAAAACTACAAATTTAAGTTCATAGAACATTTTTGTTTAATATCCCGAAAGTCAATAAGCCACCAAATTTCTTTTATAAATTTTTAAAATTTTCAAATTTTAATGTGTCTTCTATTTACCAAGAACAACTCTCAACTGATTTTTATTATATAACAGTTACACATAAAAATAGCCCCATCACGGTTAAATTCCCTAAGCCATTTACAAACGAATGCAAACATCCGCTTTCCTGTAGAAACATTTATGATTTGCAACAAAACATGAGACTTGAAATTAAACGCAACCAGTAATAAACGATGTCTGTGCGGTTTAGCACTCAATAGTCAGTTGTTGTTGTTGTTGTAGTATGTACTCGTAAAAAGCATTGTTGTAGTTTGTTGTATAGTCTGTTGTTTATGGTTTGATGAAAATGATTATTTGGTCAGACTTTGGATCAGCCATATGAACTTTTTGAAACATATCTTTTTGAAATAATTGAATAAACAGTATTTAATTTCAATTTGTATCGATTTCTTTTAAGTTTAAAAGCAGAAGTTCAACATATGAAAGTAAAAGCAAAGTCGTCTCTAAATCCGTCCGAACATCCGTCCATCTAGTTAGAAGTCATTGTAGTAAAGCTTGCAATTTAAGCAAAAGGTAAATGTTTTTTGTGTAAAACAGTTCTTTCTGGTGGTATTTAAACAGTATTTTAAAACCCACTTTTACTTAAAATTAGCTTAACCAGAATGTTTTAAAATTTGAAAAGCTGAGGAAAAAAAATGATTTAGAGCAAAAAACTATGTTATAGTGTTTAATATAGTCGGATTTGCCAAAACAATAAATTTAATAGTGTTTTTTTTTTCAATACTCAAACCATTTAACTTTATGCTTAAATTTGTACGGACGATAGTTGGTGCATGAATAATTTACATAAACCTATTAACGCAATTTTATGCTGACACACACACACACACACACACAGTCATGAATTTATTTAACACATGCCCATGGCTAAATGTATGTAATTTTTACAAAAAACCATCAATTGCTTTAGCTTAAAATTATAACAATAAAATGAAAATTTACCCAAAAATATGCATAATGTGGGACAAGAAGTAAGAGAAGGAGCAAAAAAGAAAAAATACACGAGTCTGTGTATACTTTACATGTTCGGAAAAAAAATTTCTGTTTAAATTAAAATTTGTAATAGACCTTTCGAAACGTTATTTACTGGCTAAAATACAGACACATATACATATATTCATGTGATTATTATCAAATTATTTCATGCTTTAGCAAAGGGCAACAATTACTAAAACATTAAAATAACCTGGGACTTACTTTAATTGAAGCCGTGCGTGGAAAAAATATTGACCAGTTAATTGCTGTATATTTTTCATAGACTGTCTGTTTTTTGATTTTTTAAAATAAATTGTGAAAAAGTAAAGTTCATTTTAAAATCTAAAATACATTTACTATAGAAATAAATTATATTAGTTTGCCTGTAGGGAAGTCTATTTGAATACATACCAATGCACTTTTTCATGTGTGGGGGTGTGTTTGTCTATGAGTATTTAAATATTTAGTTGAGTTAAATGTGTTTTATTTTGATACATTTAATCTATGCATTTCATAGTTGCTTAGTTTGCCTTGTGAATTTAAAAGTTTTAATAGATACACTACTGGCCATATGCCTAGGGATTTTAAGAGAAAATATTGTTGGGAGCTATTGAGTAAGATGGTATTTTATTTTTAAAAATGTTGCTTGCTTGATTTGAAGATTTTTTAATATATTTTTATAAGTAAAACTTTTTTCCATGAGTTTTCTTAAGTATTTAAATTTCAGGAACAACAAATTAGTTTAAGTCCAGCTAGCGTCAGAGCAAAATATTACTTTTAAAAACTTAGTTCAACTCAAGGACCTAGTCTCTAATCGAGTGTGTCCGCTTTAATGTAAGATCATTTATATAAACATATTGGGGTGACTTTCAAATTTATTAAGTTCTTATTAAGTTTCGTAATCAGCCAGCCAGATTTTAAGGTTTTGGTTCTTGTTACTTTAAATACCTAACTTTTGATTGATGATTTTGTTTGGACCAGGGTAAATTACCTCTTTATTATAAGCAAGGCAGTGCCCAATAATTATATTAAAAAGCAGCAAGTTAAATTAAAAATCGAGTTTTTAGCAGAACCTTATAATCGGAATGGCAATGAGAATTTATTAAAATTAATTTTTTTAATTTAAGATGCTTTCAGTTTTATTAGTGTGAACTTTGCATTCATATATGTATATGTGACTTCCAAGGGAGGCCATGTTATTTACAAATGACGATAAGAGTACTAAGGAAAACAGTATAATCAGCAAATGTCATTGTGCGGGTTTGACTGTTTGTTAAAAAGTCTATGCAAAAAAAGTACGTAACACAGTGCAACACGAAAAAAAGTAACCATATACGGACATTACTACGTGAAAGAAGACAAAAAAAAAAAGACCCGTGTCTCCCAGTTTGCCCAAAGTCATGCACTTTTTTTATGTGCCCCCAAAGATTTGGGGCCTTGGTGTCATTTTTGCAAAAAGTGATAATTTTCTCAGGCTCATATCTTACAAACCGTTCGAAATTTTAGTTTACTTTTTGAGGCAAAGTTGTAGCTCTTCTTATAAAGAAAAAAAATTGTGAACATAAAAAATTAAAAAAAGAATAATTTAAATCAAAATCGCAAAAAACTTTAAAAAGTTCGATTTTTTTTTTGCCTTTTTCCCCTGTTCAGGTCCATAGGTAGCAAACCGCTCAAAATTCAAGAAAACAATCAACTACAAAAATTTACCTAATATCTCAATAAACAACTTTTTAGAACAATTAAACTTCCTAGGAATGATTCTTAACAACGTTTAGGTAGCCGCAAAAGTTAAAAATTTTCTCAAAATGTATGTATGTACATACATGTAGTTATGAAGCTATCTCTTCCTTACGTTTAATCAAATTGCCTTAACTACATATATTGTATCTATCTGTTGTATAATAGAGAACTCTAGTGCATATAAATATGTGTATATGCATGTGTGATAGCCGCAAAAAGTCTTGCAACTTAAACAGGTAGGCAAACATTAAAATTGATTAAAACCCCAAACAACAAAATACATCATACACAATTCACAGAAATTATCGTTAATGGCCTTTAATTAAGTTATGTACATACCTTTTTTTATTGCTTTGTTATTACTTTTTAATTAAGATTGTTTATACCACCAAAAAATTACCTTTGTACCTACTACTTCTTTTTGTAATAAGTGAGAACAATCCAAAAGAAAATACTAATGGTTTAAATTTAAAAAGATGAAATTATTGAGCCCAAGCTTATCAAGAAATCAACTACAAAAATTTACCTAAGATCTCAGTAAATAACACACGCGAGCACGCACCGACCGAACACGCATCAAGGGACGCAGCTCACAATATAAAAGCGACGCGAAAGTAAACGTAGTATGAAGTACTGTAAGCCGGTAAACTGGATTAATCGCGCAGGTGATCATAATGCAACCAGTTGCTATGCATGCGTTAATTACATATCTTGTATAAGTCGACATGCTGAGAAGAACAAAACTTATAAAGCAACTATAACGGCCACACTGCCAGTACTTGCACATGAAAATTTTGTATTCCCAAGGCCGCCAACTCCAGATCGTAGGAGAGAATTTACAGAAATGACTACAGCAAGTGGTTTTACCTATCAAGATCGATTTGATGCCGATTATGAGCCCCAACAGGGAAGAGATGGACCACAACTAATACAACAAATGAAAATAGATTTTATTGTGGCCATATTGGGACTATCGCAGCGACTTGCCATATTTTGGACTGCGTTTTTTAAGCAAAGAAAACTTACACATGCTAGTGTTAAAGCTACAGCGTACCGCAAACGGCAAACGGCAAGCTGAATTTCAGGACCTCTAGACTCTAAATGATGAAAATTCATTCGCTTACTGCAACGATATAAAAGCGTTGATGGTTAAAATGGGAATGAACTACATCGCTGGTGAGCGGAGATTATTTGTTGATGATTCTGTTTCAAGCTTGAAGGTCATCAATACTTTGCAAGGGATCATCATTAAGGGCGGCTTTCCAAAATTCTTTTGTTTATTTGGTAATTGGGATTAATAAGGTATATGAAGAAGAAAAAGCTGATGATGGAGGGCAGTCTGGAAGCAACGTGCGTGTGAACCATAAGGTTTGAATCAGAGTCAGATTCGGACGACGATTTTTATCCTCAACTTAAGAGAGTGCGATTTGCAAGTCCAAGGCCATCACAGTACAGTATTCCAATGTTAAAGAAAATAAAAAACAAATGAAATGTAAAAATTTTCGCAAATTTTTAACTTTTGCCGCTACCTAAGCGCTACCTAAACGTTGTTAAGAATCATTCCTAGGAAGTTTATATGTTCTAAAAAGTTGTTTATTGAGATATTAGGTAAATTTTTGTAGTTGATTGTTTTCTTGAATTTTGAGCGGTTTGCTACCTATAGACCTGAACAGGGGAAAAAGGTAAAAAAAATTCGAACTTTTCAAAGTTTTTTGCGATTTTGTTCTAAAATGACTCTTTTTATAATTTTACATGTTCACAATTTTGTTCTTTTTAAAAAGGGCTACAACTTTGCCTCAAAAAGTAAATTAAAATTCCTAAAGATTTGCAAGATATAAGCCTGGGAAAATTATCACTTTTTGCAAAAATGACACCAAGGCCCCCAATCTTTGGGGGCTCATAAGAAAAAATGCATGACTTTGGGCAAAACTGGGAGACACGGGTCTTCTTTTTTTTTGGTCTTCTTTCATGTAGTGGTGTTCGTATATGGTTATTTTGCCATGACTTAAAAAATTACACACAGTGTAATCGGTCTTTCTATTATTCTTAGAAGATCGCCAGCTCCTTTTATTTGTGGACAACTTAGGTCGTCCGCTTATTTAATCAAAAACTGTCGGTTTTGTGCTTTTTAAATATGTTAAGCAGATTAACTGGCAAGTTTAGCTTAATTTCGTTAACAATTCTTAATGACATACTTTGTCGAAAGCTGAAAAAACATCTTAAAAATACAAAGAAATGTTTTTTACTACAAAGGCTTTTTTCAAAACCTGATCCAATCTATAGGTTTGTTTGATAGTAGTATATTTTCTGTTAAATCCAAATTAGATATTTGGAATGCAAGGTCATGCAAGGTTAGAGTTCTTTTTATTTAAGGTAATTTCTCCAGAATTTTTCCAAAGCTGTAAGCAAACCAGTAGGAACTTACGTTTCAAAAATCCTTTCTGGGCTTAGAATACACCTTTCTATAGTAGCGGGAAGTATTCCAGTTGTGAAATGACACAAAAAAAACAAACGAACGATTCCGTTTGGAACACAATGCAAATATGGGTCGCTAATTATATCAAAACATTTAGTTTATCAATAATCTCTATAGCGTCTAAGAGTTATAATCCTTTTTTTTTGTAGGTTGTCAAGCATAAACAGTTCACTTGCGTCAGCACTGACTTGAAGTGAACACAAAGAATACAATTTTTTTATCATTTCTAGTGCCAGGTGCTTTTAAAAAAATGCAAAGTAGTGTTTGCGTGGTAACGGGTCTTCTTGGACCATTTACTGTACGCTATTAAGAACAGTATGTCAAAAGAATCAGGTGTACCTTAAGTGCTTCCGTTTTATGTGACCCTCTTTAATTCCTGAGATGATTTATACATTTTTTCGTGGCTTTGAGGCGATCTGTGCTCTTGCTAAGGCTTCTAAGAAAACGATAACTTTTGAAGTTTTTAGGGGGCATTTTGCTTGCAGTGGGGTTTTTATATGCTTTTTTATACCTAAAATAATTTGCTATTTTGAACAAAAAAATGAGTTACCATTTAGCATGGACTACAACCAAATCAATAATGGCTTGAATTTAATTTTTCTGGTCTTGGAAATATGTTGGAGGTCGAGTTAAATTACACTCAATTCCTTTCTTTTTAAATATGTAATCAAACCTTAAAGACAAATTAACCAGGAGGCCTAGAACGCTCACTTAAAAAATTATTACAGTAACTGGCTGTAAGTTACGGAATACTTCATTTCCGTAAAGTTGTTTTAAATGAAAAAACAGTTATATTTTCATATAATATTTTTTTAAACTGATTTAAAGGGTTAATCAAAGCTTCAACTAAACAAAAATACTGAATTTCAGTTGAAGTTATTTTTGTCAGTTATTTTTAAGTAATATTTTACTTTATTTTCTTTTTTTTTGTGATACTTTGTGTTTTGCTGTAAATGACAGAAAATCTAGTTAATTTTAGGAGTTTATGTAAAGTACTTTTTGGATGTTTGAATTTAAATTATATATTTGGTTAATTTAAATGAATATCTTGTTGAAGGATTTGTATAAGAAAATTCAAATTTTTTAAAATCATTTGCAGTTGATTATACATAAATATTTTTTTGAGTGTATGATTAGCGTTAGGGGTACCAGTAGCTATAAAGCGATGACACTCAGAACTTTCAAAACTTGTTGCACTAATTTTTTAATTTTAAGAATTTAGGCAAATAATTAATTTGACAAAATCACGGGGCTCTGGGAAACTTGTTTGTTACAAACCACTTTATTAAATCAATCAATTTCATCGATCAATTTTTGTGCCCCATATTCTATCTCTGGAATCTTATTTTAAAGACAGAAATTTTTTGCTTCCCAATGCCGTTCTTGTTCAAAAAAATAAATCTAAAGTTTTAAGGCAATTCTAACGACGTAACAGCCAAGTTTTTTCGAGTTTGCATATTAATTGATTTTTCTTTTGATAAAGTCTTCTTATGTAAAACAAAGGTTATTTATATAAATAATTTATAAAATATTTGCGTCTAATTTCCTAGCTCCTAAGCAAATCACCACGACTGTAAATTCACTTGTTTTGTATATTTGCATGTGCAATAGATCAAAAAAAATAATGCAATTATATGATTTATTTTATTTTTAAATGGATTTAAAATAAATAGTAGTTTCATTTAAATTCTTTTTTTTATATTTTTTATAAAATTTTAAATTTTATATTGAAATTTATTTGCATTTAAAAGGCAAAACTAATTTAAAAATTTAAAAAGAATAAATCAAAAAATGTTTAATAACTTTGATTGGACAAAAAGAATATGTTTAATGTGCACTTTTAAGGCAAACAAAAGATAACACATGTCGGCAGGGTGAATAGAAAAGTTAAAAAAAAAAAATATGCAGAAATTTTATTTTTCAATATAACATTAGATATTAATAATTTTTCCTACTAAAGAATAAAACGTTTAAATTTATATACGAGTCTAGTTTAGTTGAAAAACTTTTGCAAACATTTTTTAAACCATAGTAAAGAATTTGTAATAAAAATTAATTTGGTTTTTTTATTCGATATGACATCAAGAACCACTTTCATTATTATTGGTTACAAATACCTTCTACATTGGAAAAGTTTTAAGATGTCGATAGTGTGTAACTCAGCTATACTGACAAAATCAAGAATCAACCACCATTTATAAGGTGATCTCCCTTTATGTTATTTTCAAGCAACTAAAAAGTCTTTTTAGTATTAATAAATTTATCCAAAACCTCGTGGCTTATTCAGTTTATTATCTGCTGTTGGCGGCTTAAGCGCTAAGCATACGTATTTGAGCTCTCTGCTCATTAGCCTACGAGGTCACATTTGATGATTCCGCTTCTGATATTAAACTTACTAACATAGCAATTAGATGAAGAATTTTATTAATCAACTGACAAAAACAAAACTCCAAACACTATTGTTACTTTATAAGCAAAAAGTTTATATTTTAAAGCGATAAAACCCCATTTGTGATGTGTTAAGTTCGATTAGTTCAAATGGTCACGCAGCGCACAAAAAAACTGCAAATATTTTTAACTTATCTTGAGTTCTAGTCTTTTTTTTCCAAACACATCCTACTATACATGTTCCTTATATTATTTTTCCAATATTCTTACACACATATGCCATAAGTTTTTTTTTGATGTTTGTGTGTGTATGTATTTGTGTAATTCTTGTTAGTTTAATTTTGTTTATTTTCCTTAAATTAAGGTTTGTATTTGAGCTTGATAAATTGCCTTGTCACAAGTTTTAGTAATCGTTTTATTGTCTTTGTATGTGTTATATGATTTTAAGCACATACCAAAAACTAACCGAGAGTAAGAGACTTATTATATCCTTCTGTAACGTATATCGTTTTACGTTTTATAAACTCAAGAATTCTAAAAAATTTCATTTATTAGATACTACAATAAGCGATACTTAAGTATAAGAACAAGAAATCCATTTGGATTTCTTATAATATTGTTGAAAATACTCAGAAATTTCTGATGAAGACCTATTTCTCTATCAACAAGGCAGACCCTAAGAGAAATGGCAACAAGATTTAGAAGTGTGTTAAAATTAGAATTTTTCCAAGAATGAAATGGTTTAAGATTTGTTAGAAACATCCTTCTTAGTTTAGAATACAAGGAGCAGATGAGATCCCTTCAGCTCTATTTTAGGCTAAGCCTGATTAAATAAGGACTAATTTGACCTTTCGAAAACTTCTTTCTTCTATAGAGTTAATAAATCAAATTTTAGCAACAAAAGCTACGAAAGTGATAAGACTTCTCTACTTAAAAGCCCCACTTCTTACTCAAAACTAAAAGGCGAATAGTGGGCAACATAGTTAAAAGCAAGGATTTTAGCAACATTCTTACACAACACAAAATTAGTGGCAACGTTTTAACACGGTATCTTATAAAGAAAAATCCTTCGATTATATTTAACTGTATACATTTTCTCTTTGCAATGGTTAATAGAGAGAATTTTATAAAATACAAACTTTAATGACTTTCCAACCCGCGGGCAAGCTTAACGTCAGTCTATCTCTAAGAAACTGGACTTGTTACACGCTGGGGAACAGCAGAAGGACAATGTGTTATGAATAGATGGTTGATCTACTGATCTACTGACAATTTTTTTTCTATTCTGTGGACTAATACAACATAGAGTGTTCTAGTTTCCTTGACATATGGAGGTTTTTAACAAGTTTTCTCAACAAATGATGTGGTCATACTTCTTCCAAGAAAGGACTTCAACGTGCAGCATAAAAAAGCGAAAAACTTACTTAATATTGCACATACTAAACTGGTCTCATTCTAAGGAACTCTGTTTGTTTAAGCCTAGATAAATTTATCATGTAGAGTTTTACCAAGAAAACAAAAATCGTGTATTATGACGAGTTTTATTTCTTGAATGGAAGAATTGATATGCGTAGAAGGCTTAAATACCTAAAAATGATTCTGATTTAGAAAACGAATTATAAACGCCACTTGGAAAAAAAGTATTGGAGGCTTTGGATGTTTGTTTTATGTAAAAGAAAAATGAGCTCAAAATTGGATTTAGTCTATAGATTATGAATAACTACGCTTTATTGGCATGGCTTACGTCAATGCTACAAAGGGCCAAACAATCGTGTACCTTGCAATAAGGGGGCAAAATCCAAGACCATTTTACTAGAAGCGTTAGAAGCTACTAAAGATATTGAGGCTATTGAAATGCACATAAGCAGCGGATTAATTTAACAACCAACATATTTTGAAAACACTATAGAAAATTACACAAAAAGTGGATCTTATTGACCGCATCAATGAAATACTGTGTCTTTTGGAGATTTTAAGTTTTCTTTTTTGAGTTCTTCTTCTTTCTTCCTTAACTAACGTAACTTTAAACTTTAAAAATTAATCTAATATCAGAAAATAAGTATTAAGCATCATTTTAGGCTAAATGCACTTAGTAAATAAGTTTTAATAAAATGTAAATATCAAACAACATCTAATAAAAATATTTATAAGTGTCACAAACAAATTCATAAAATTAAAATACCAACTCGGCCTTTAGTAGCGGGTAAAATAAATCTTATACATAAATCTAAATACATGTCATTTTTTTAATAGAAAACATTTACTTAAACACACACACCCATAAAATATGACAAACAAATTAATGCGACTTCAAGCGCGAGTGTCATCAAAAACAAAATACCAAAGATAAAGAAAAAAAAGGAAAAAATATATTAAAAAATTTAACGAAACAAAATGTAGCACTAAACTAAACTTTAGTTTGGCATGAGTTACATATATAGACAGCCAATACAGAAAATTATAGTTAAAATAAGTAAAAAGTAACACAAAAACTTACATATCCAAGAGGGCTTTAGTTGTAATAAACAACTTGTACACTCAGAAAAAATTTACATTAACTGATTGTAGTTAATTTAAAAAGTTTTCTGTAAAGTTAAAAATCAATGAAAATTTAGTTATTTTACCAAGAAATTTATATTTTAAATTTTTTTGCTTGTTATTTAAAAAATAAACTACAATGAAAAACGGATTTTTTGTATAGTTATAATTTTCAGTTATTATCTTTGGTAAAACTGAAGTATTCCACTGTCAAATTTTGCTTTTCGGTTTCACATATTTCAAAAGTATTTACGTTGTTTTTTAACATACATATATGTACATTAATTATGTAAAAAGTTTTAACTGTCAAAAAAAAAACAAAAATTTAATAATTGCTTAAAAATTGTTGAAAAATTCACATACATTTGTAAAAATTGGTAAGTATGTGCTGAAATTTTTTCCCAAAAAATTTAAGATAAATTAAAAATGTCATATAACTTTTCGTTTAAACAGAATCAAATTGGAAGTCTATGGAAACCTACAAATTGGTCCACAACTAAAGTTACGGTTGTATGAAGGTATTTAAGTACATATATTGAAAGCGAAATATATATGTAAGTTGTGCGGTGTTTCGTGCATAACAACATATTTATGCGCTATTTTTTCAACTGTCACAAATGGATATAGCGGTAACGCGTTTTCTTTAAGACAGGTAAGTATTTCTTAAATGTTGAGTTAATCAGTGTGCAAATGTATATACATATATGCTTGATGAACATAGCTGATAAATCATTTTTTTCTTTCAGATTTCTATAGATTTTGAAACTCTTTTCTTAAATAAAACTAAATGAATCTATACCGATTTATATAAATCGACTTAAAGCTTTTTGGACGAAGCTAAAAAAAATTGGATTAGATGCAAAAGATGCTTTCTCAATTTATATCATCCATGGAGTTTTGAAGTCAGATCGATACTTTAAACACTTTGGGCGTCTAACAATAGCCGAGTTTCAAATGTCTTCAATTAAGTTTGTAGAGATTCAATAAATCCTATACAGTTAGCTTTCAATTAGTGCTGTGCATGTAGTGGTTGACCAAATAATTTACAAGGCTGATAATGTTACATCTAGATTGGCATTGTGCTCTAAAATATATCAAGTTTTTAATTTAATTTACAACTTAAAGTGTTTAGTTATTTGTTCAGAAAATTTTGTTTGAAATTGACGTTAAATATGATGCTACAGGCAGCAACTTAAAAGGTATATCTGCATTTGTAAGAGCTCAAAACAACTGTTAAATTATTATGGTACAATTTTTAAATGTTCCGCAAGTTTTCTTAGTGTTATTTTTGGAAATAGATCTACTAATGTATGTTAAAGGTTTAATAGTTTGTAATTTTTAAAAAAATACATAATAGTTTTAAATTTAGCAATATTTGTTACATACCATATTCCTATTTAAACCAATTTTTTATATTAAGGACTTTATAATTAATAATTTTATTATTGAATTGTTAATAATTAGTATTTTAGTTGAGTTCTTAATAACAAAAAAAAAATTAAATAAAACTATAGAAACGAGCAAAAACAAAAGTTTATTTAATTTTTTGGTAGGAAGATTATATGCAGTTATTATAAATGACAAAACAGTAAAAACTAATATTTTAGTAGGTAAACTTCTGTAAGTTAAAAATACATAGCAAAACAGTTATTTTTACTCATTTTGTAGGTAGTTTTTTGAGTTTTGAATGATATGATAAAACAGTAGTTTTAACACATTTAGTAGTATAAAAGCTTTAGTCAAAACAAACGATAAAACGTTTATTTTAACGGGTGTGTAGTTTACTTTTTGTGCCTTGAAATAAAAGAAAATTCTTTCAATTTTACAAAACTTGGTAGTTTTTAAAATAGCATTCAAAATTAACCGAAAAAATTCTATAAATCAAATGAAATGTAAGCGGTATGGTTTTTAACCAATAATATTCTTGTTAAAAATGTAATTTCTTTTGATTTTACCTACAAAATATTTTGAGTGTAGTTAATTATATCGTTTGATTGTGATATAAGCTTTTATTATTAGAGAAATAGAAATAAAAAAACTTTCAATTAAAGAATCAAATTTTTTTATACGAAGATGTAGTCCAAGAAAAGGTACTAAAGTTTTAACAACAGACCTGATATATTCAATCTCAATAGAAAAATATGACCAGATAAACTTAAAACCAAAAAATATTTTTTGTTCATATATATGAATTTTCATATTTTTTGTTAGAAACCAATTCACTATGAGTTTATTTTCTTAACAAATGTGTACATTTTATCTAAGTTTAAACAATTACTCTACAGATAAAAAGACTAGTGTGTTACTCTACAGATAAAATAACTAGTGTGTTGCAAATATACTAGTTGCTTTTGGCTTCAAACTAGTTGCATATCTTGCCTTTTTCCATTTATCGATTTTTTCATAAGGTTTTTAAAGAAGCCCACAAGTAAAGTTCTTTATAGTTATATACAGGTTGTCTGGTGGCAGATTCATACTTTCAAACTTTAATAGAAAGCGTTATAATAAACACAAACAGCATGTCATCCAGATGTCTTCCATCGAGTTAAACAAGCTGTTCAAAATGGAGCCTTGTTGTCTGTGCCCCATGCCACACTATGCTTGGTTTTATTAACCTGATTTCTCAAAGAAAGTTTTCCTTTAAATCCAACAGAGATTAGATATTGCCCTTATTTTTAGGTAGCCCCAGATCCATCAGAGTTAGATCGGGCGACGAGTTATTAGTTTTTGGAGGAGATTTTCCCGAAGCAATTTCATCAAAGCTTTGGCTGTGTGTGCAGGCGCCGTTGGCATTCGTTGCCTGGCCTCTAAAATTTTCGCAAAAAAATTTTTCAATTATCTCATGCGTGAATAAGGCAAACCAAACAGTTACCCTGGGGCAAAGCAATGAGTTTTTATATTTCAGACGAAGGATGCTGGTTTTTGGAGACCAGTAGCGGCAGTTTAGCTTGTTGACGTGGCCGTTTAAGTGAAAACAAGCCAATGCAAAAACGCTCCAACATTGTTTCAAAACAATTTTTGCGTAAATCAAAAGTCACTTTTTTTCAGTTCTGTAATGATTTGAATTTTGAAGGATAAAATCCTTGTAACACTAAATGAAGTTTTCAGTAGAAGTTTTCGGTGTCAAAATAAATGAAAACGCTTTTTCTTGACAGGCTTTTCTTTCCATTATCTATGGCTATATGTATATGGTTTTAAAAAACATCTTAGACAGCAGAATAATCCTAAAATTAGTTCAAGATGTGATCTTTAAAATTAATAATTACTTGACTTATTAGAAAACAATTGCCAAATTCATGGGTGTGTCATTTTTTAAAAATATTTTGTTCCTTTCTTTGCAAGGCTATAGTATGAAAAGAATAACATATGTTTTTGATTGTTTAAAGATTTCTAACACTTAAATTATTTTACAACTACACATGATGCCCAAACCTCTTGTAAGATATGAGAACAATAAAATTTCCTTTGTATTGGTGAATTGAATGTTTGTATATAAGTGTATGTTTCTATTAAGGCTTCAAACATTTTATTTATACCCAAGAAAAACTTTATTTTAATCAACTTTCGCAACAAATATAAATAAAGAAAAATTTATGATGTTTTTGCTGTCTTCTAAAGGCAAAAACGAAAGCAAACTGTAAAATGTTTCCAAAATAATATTTTGTTTTTATTTATATATCTTTCCATAAACCACTTTCAAATTCCATAAACCAATTTTTAAGACTACTTTCGTACGCTTTCATAATATTGAAAGCTGTAATATTTGTTATTAATTGATACACAATGTAATTAACTAACAATTCTATTCACAAGTATTAACAACAACTTAAGAACAAAAGATCTCACATCATAGAACATACTGCTGTGCGTTATAAGATTAAAGAATTATTTAAGATTTACAAAATTAATCAATGTCATCTCATTTATAAATAGTTGCATGTTAACATCCAGCTGACAGTGAATTTGAAATGTTTGACACTTTACGGGCATGAGAGATAAGAAAATAGAAATGAAATGTTGTTGTTTGTTTTTAATTATGAATCCTTAAATTTATCGCCTACATGATTAGGCCCAAAGGAACTTATTGTTAATCTTTAAACAAATAAAGCTTTTGTGTTTTCAATAAAATTACTCCAGTATATATATATTTGTGATATTAAGGAAATTTCGTAGGATAAAAAAACGCTAAATAGAAAATTTAAATCCTTTCGATGAAGTATGTAAACGTCACTTAAAATCTAAAACAAAACCGTAACGGGTTTTAAAATCGTATTTCAATCCAAACGTATTAAGGAACTATTTGCAACTTTTTTAAGTTAAGTCCAACGAAGCTGTAAATCAAATTAAAAAGACCTTTATAAATAAAGTTATGAAGTGGTTGTTTGTGTTACACCCAGCTTTGAGTTAACCGTCCGACCAAGAATCGCACCCCAAGTCAATCAAAACATACCTGTCGTCCTGGCTGAGAATCTATGTGTTCTTTGATAATTGTAGTAATTAAATTTTTAAAGGTGTTTGATTAAATTTGACACACGTAATTGCTTTGAAACTAATTGCCTACGATAGGTTTATAGGTTCAAATAGCCCCCACAATAAGTCTCTCCCTGTATAAAAAATTTTCGGTTTAACTGGTACTCTGCCTCCCCGAGTTTGGTGAACTTATGATACTAGTTAATTAAATCAATATTGTGGTCAGTCCATAATTTACCCTGTGTCTCCCATAAGTGCTATTTCCATTAAAATAAATAAAGATTGTTACCAACGTTTTGAAATAGCAGTTTATATCTGGCCTAGACAAGGTATTGCTGTCAAGCGGCCCGAACGCTCATTACAAAATTCGTTTAGAAAAGAAGTGTTTCTTAAAAGACATTTATAATTGTATAAGCGAATTTACTTAAACATTAAGAATTTTGAGTTATGCTTGTTTTTTATTTAGTGTGCGACATGTTTTTACCATATTAATATCTACCATCGTTAACTGCCTTAACTTGATTTAAAACGGACTGCGTCGCAGAGTTATCAATTATTTTACAGTAGTAAAAAAGCTTTTCGAAACCTTGAGCCCATTTACTTTTCATATTCTTAGCTTTGGAATATTAAGTGAAAAAATCTAGATAGATAAGCCTATAAATAAAAGTTTGAAGATTATAGATGTGTATGTACATAAATAATAGCAAAAATAAAAATGTAGTGTACCAAGAGCAAATATTTTTGTAAAATCATATAATAAGTATATCGCTTAAAAGAAATCGATATTTTAAAAGTTTCTTGATTTTAGTAATACGTACTGGCCTTTAGTTGGCTGTGCCGAATCTCATACATCCTTCACATTGTTCTTTTCATATACAAAGTCGCCTAATCCCGTTAAGTTGCAGCTTGTGGTAGGTTTAAAGGTGTTATCTCATACGGCTTCCAAGATTCATTTGTGGTATCCAAAATTTTTTAAGAGGATTCGGACCGCATAAAAGTTTCTCTTTCATCCAAAAAACTTTTTTTTAAAGATTTCAAATATACTGGCACTATTCTATAGTAAGTCTTATTGTAGGGGATTACTAGTTCTCTTGCTTATATTCAAACGTAATTTCTTTTTTATTAAGATTCGTGCCAAGTACTGATCATATTTAGTGAGATATATAATGATTGTGCATGGGCTGGTCCTAGACACGATATATCAGCTGTTTTGCTTTTATCACGGTTCTGACCTTAAAAAGCGATCTGTTCAGGAATATAAATATATTCATATGTATGTATTTGAATATGTATGTACTAACTACTTAAATACGTGTATATGTACGAGGGTTGCCTTTTATGTTTCGGGATTTGGCAACACTAGTGTTTCAATCTGACAACTAACAACTCTATAGTAAAGTTTGACATTTTCTAGGTTATATGTACTCAGAACGTTTTGATATACGAACGCTATTTGTGTTATTTACAGTAACTTAAAAGATTCAACTCGACCCAAAAATGAAATTAAATCGTGAGCGTTTTCGTGCGATTATTTTTTAAAACTTTCGACGTGGGTTAAATCAGCAATAGTGCATGGATGAACTCATTTCTGTTTTTGGCAATGAAGCTTCATCAAGAACCAGTGTTAACCGATTGTATGGTGAGCTCTATCGTGGTCGTAGTTCACTCTAAAACGAATTTCGTGAAGGTCGTCCAAAATCAGTTGTTGTTCCGAAAACCGTTGATGCTGTGCATGAACTGATATTGAGAGATCGTTATGTGACCTATTGTGAGATTGAGACAACCTAAGGCATTAGTAAGACCAGCATACATTTAATATTGCATAAACATTTGACTGTCAAGAACAATTTTTTGCGATGGATCCCACACAATTTGTCAATCGCTAAAAGAAGGGCTTGTGTCGATTGGTCGATAGAAATGCTAAGAAAATACGATCGCGGTGCTTCAAAACACATCTATGATATCGTGACAGGTGATGAATCGTGGATTAACGCGTATTAACCCCAAAAGTATGTATTGGTATTCTAAGTTGAGTCAAATCCAACAAAAGTTGTTCGCGCACGAAGAACTTCTAAACAAATCATCGCAAGTTTTTCGGGAAAACTGGATATGTCGCAACTGTATCACTAGAAGAACGCAGGACAGTCAATTCTGAGTGGTACACAACCATTTATTTGCCAGTTATCTTCCAAGAACTCAGAAAAACCAACCGCCGAAGATGAATCACTCCACTCTTTACTACGACAAAGCGAGCTCTCACACATCGGCTCAAACAACTGCATTTTTAAGCACCCAAAATATGAATTTGATGAGTCATCCGCCGTTTTGTTCTGACTTGGCACCAAATGACTTCTTTTGATATCCGTACGTAAAAAACGTCAACGTTTTTCAACACCTGAAGAAGAGGTAACTGTATTCAGAATGCATGTTTTGGAGATTCCTCAATCAGAATGGCAAAAGTGCTTCGACAATTGGTTCGAACGCATGAAAAAGTGTATAAAACTTCATGGGGAATATTTTGAAAAACAATACAGTGATTTTCGATGATTAATATTTGTTTTTCTTCTCTAATCCAGAAACATAAAATGCAACCCTCGTGTTAAGGTATTTATAATAAACAAAAAAATTTTTACCTTGCAAATGGGTTCAAATATGTTCCAGTCTTCATTTGCTGATTAAACTTTAGATGCCTTGCGTGGACTTTCCCTATTAATAAAGAGAAATCCTTATGTTTGAACATACATATGCATATCCGTTAAGTTTTTTTTCTTTAACGATAAACCAAAAAGTTTAAGAAATTTTATAATTTTTTTATTCGCAAGCACGTTTTTTTTCTACTAAAAAAAGTAAATTTTCGTACATAATCAGATTTTGTTAAAACTTTTGACACAAGAATTAAATGCAACTGAACTTATTATTATTTTTATCAACTTCTTCAAACTTGTTAATTTTTTCTATGTAACTTTCAAATAAAATAATCTAATTTTTGAAATTAAAAATAATAGATTTCTGCGACCAACTCATCGCATTTAATTCGAATCGCTGTCGGATCTAATCAGAATTTAAAAATTTGGGCTCAAATCGTCGCTGACTTTTATTTTTATTTGATATTTTATTTTTACAATTTCGCTTGTTGAAAGTTGTTGCTAATGCTAATATTTTATTAAAAATTTTTTTTAGTTACTTAAGGCGCCTTTACATTGTAATTCATTTTTTACGACATGCCAAAAAATGTTGTGGAATAATAAAAAATAATAATGTATTGAGTATTAGAGAGGATATGGGTACAGAATTTTACAAGTGTTTGGTAAATGTTTATTTTTTGAACCATTTAAAAATTTTGTATTCTCATCACATCAGAGGTGTGTAGCGTTGGCAGCACTAACAACATCTAATGAAGGTGGCTTCATTTTATAAAACAAAACACAAACAATTGTTCATGTTGTTTTTATTAATTTTTAGAACTAAAACCATCTGCCGTTACCGCAAAAGTAAACAAGCAATTAAAAACAGCTTTTGATTTTACATCCACCATCCGTGTAAATATGAAAATTACTTAGAACCAACTTTTATTTTCTTTTCTTAAGGACAGAGGGGGTTTTATAATATTTATACTAATACTTAGTATTATCATGCAAGGCCCCCTTTAATATCACTTGTAAATTCTTTCTGTGTAGGTGAAAATAATATAAAATAACCCCCCATTTTATAACAAGTTATTAAACGATTGTTTTTTCAAATTATTTTTTACTGCAGTTTATGCGACATGTGTTGATATAGAGGTGAAAGGAATAGAAAAAATTACAAAAAAATACATTTTTGTTTATTTCACTTTTCTACGCTGCGTTTGGTGCAAATTTCATTCTAACAATTCATTCAAACGTTTACTCATATGTCATTGGTAACAATATCGTGATTTCGGAATGGCATCCAAATTGGCAAATGACACCTTCGCTTTTCTTTTACTTCTTTTTGCAATTCCTTGTTACTAAATATTTGCACATTTTTGGTAAATATTTTTGAATCTTTTTTTTTTGTAACATATTTTCAACGCAAATGTCTTGATATCGTTTTTTACAGTTCGTTTGTAACATAAAGCTCTAGTTTTTTTAATTTATTTTTTTTCTCATATTTTTATTATTGAATCTTCGCTAGTGCGAACTTACAATAAGTATTCAAATCTTAAAACTAAGTAATTTATATTAGTCCAGTCAGTACCAGAAAAAAAATTAAGTTCTCATAATAAAGTTAATTAATTTTAAAAGTTTCATCTAAGAGCAATAGTATCCCTTCTTTTTAGGCGGGTGTACACTATGTTGCAGGATGCTTCGAGCGAGCGGATTTGGATGTGATTCAAGGTTATTTAAATACTTGTCCACATATTTTATGATTTCGCATTTTACAAGTGGAACTTCTAGATCCTTGTGGATGTTGCTGTTTTTGACATACCAAGGAGCACCAGTTATCATTCTTAGGATTTTGTTTTGACGACGTTGTATTTTTTCTATGTTAGAGGCGGAAGCAGTACCCTATAATTGTATCCCGTAGCACCAAATTGGTTTCAAAATCGATTTGTAGAGTAGAAGTTTACAATCAAGACGAAGCACAGAGTTTCTGCCAATTAGCCAATGAAGTTGTGTTGCTTTAAGTTTTATTTGCGTCAACTTCGCATCTATGTGCGTCTTTCATGTAAGGCGACGGTCCAGGTGAATGCCAAGGTATTTCCTCTCAAATCGTTGAGGCACCATATGGTTGTTAATAAGGATTGGAGAGCACGTTTCTTTACGTAAAGTAAACGTTACGTGGGTACATTTTTGCTCATTAATTTTTATTTCACATATTTTTGCCCATTTCTCTATTTGGGTCACGTGTTGTTGCCATTGGCACGAAGCCTCTTTAGGGTCTTTATGAATACTGAGAAAAACGGTATCGTCAGCAAATGTAGACGTGTGCTTAAAACTGTTTGTTGGCATATCTGCCATGTTAAGCAAGTACAAAATTGGACCTGCTATACTCCGTTGAGGTACACCAGCCGCTATTGGTTGGTAACAACTTATTCGGTTTCCCTCTTTGATCATAATGTAAATTATGTATTTTCGCGACGGCAGGTTGCTAAGTGTTTTATAATGCTGCGCTTAGCCGCAGCACGTTTTGATCCTTCTAAGCACTGTTAGGTGCTCAGCTAGAATAGTGAGAATACTCTTTTGTTGGTTTCAAGAAAGATTTTAATTTTATTTAATAATTCTTATCGCTATTTATACTAAAATTTTATTCATAATTTTGCTTACTTTATAGTTATTATTTGTTATTATTAAAAATCGCAAAACTTCAAATCAGCAAATTCAATTTTGGGTAATTTGATTCCTTCCAAATTCATGACGATACAATGTGTTTATGTCAGTGCAATTGATAGTCTACGTTCTTGAGTGTGGGAAAAATAAAATGTTAAGTTCGCACTTTTTATTTTGAAGGAATCAATTGTTATTCTTAAATAGTTGGAATAATGTGACCAACTGCTAATGAGTGTGATCAACACACTACAATAAATTGTCGACCGTTTTTGTATTTTTCTAGAAGGTTGAAAATATTAGCTGGAAGGTTTAGCTTTAGTTTGTTTAACAGGATTTCGTGCCATACTTTGATGAAAGCTTGAGAGACATTAATAAAAAGCAGGGAGCAGTTCTTATTTACCTCAAATGTTTTTCCTATAGCCTGCACCAGTCTGTGAGTTTGTTCTATTGTGCTATGTTGACTTGTAATGCCAAATTGGTGATCTGGAATGCAATTGTTTTCATTCAGGATCGGAGTAAGCTTGTTTTTGAGCAGCTTTTCAAACAGTTTTGACAAAGTTGGTAATAAACTTATAGGCCTATAAGAAGAATATTTACCAGGCTCAGGAATCATCTTTACTAAGGCAACTTTCCAAGTTAATGGGAAATGTTCAAGCCGTATTATGGCATTAAAAATAAAAAGAATTATTCTTTTTGCTGTAAAAGGTAGGTGAATATCGGAAACGTATTTCTATAGGACTTCTAGCAACAACAGGCGGTAATTCCCTCACGTCAGTCCATGTATTAGGAGTGAACACGTTTCTTAAATGGCTTGCGAGCAGATCGTATTTTTCTTCATCATTTCTAACCCAGGATCCTCTTACAAGATAGAAAAAAAGGCTTTAATTTGTTTTTTTTTTGCATAATTTTGGCACTAGTGTTATGGTCTTTAACTTTTTTCTGTTTGATATTTTATTTATTTATTTATTTTTTTATTTATTTATTTATTTAATCAACATAACCAAATTTACAGTTGAGCATAATTAAGTATACAGTTGAGCGTTAAATTTCAAGAGGCAAATGGAGATAACAACTATATAAAAAAATATAAAAACAGCATTAAACGTAAGCATTAGAGTTGAGGAACTTTATTAGATTTCTTCTAGTTACAGCAACATTCTCCGAGAAGTCAATGTGCATATAGAATTTATTTACTTCAGCACAAATTTTCCTAAATGGATCAAAGTTAATGTAATTTGATCTATGAAATTTTATATATAACGGTTCGTAATATCTAAGCTGCCTGTTGGGAACCTTGTATATGTATATTTTACTCTGAAGATATGTTGAGTCTATTTGACCTCGAATTAAATTTAGGGCAAATGTAATATTGGCAACAATTCTTCGGCTTTTTAACGTTGGAAGATCAATGAGTGTTAATCGACTCCGATATGATGGTAGGCTTAAATCAGGATTCCAGCAAAAATTGCTGGAATATACACATCATATTGGGGGTCCCAAATTTCTGATCCATATTCGAGTAAAGGGGTTATCTTTGTTTAATCTGCAAAACCATATAATTTCTAGTGCCATTTGTATCACACACACCGATATTCACGGAAGTATTTAATATTAATTATTTTCATATTAGATCATGATATTAAACAGTGCCTGTTCACTTAAGTATGTACTATAATCAGTCAAAAAAACTAATGAGAAAAATTCACTCCAAAAACTTTTGGAAAACATAAGAAGTTAAAGGCATCGTTCAAAAAGTAAAAACCATTTTAAAACTGGAAAAGAATGAGATAGTTCAACGCTCAGAGAAAAAAATTAGTCATAATATCCGCTTTTTTATTTTTTAAGTAAGTTTTATTATTGTTACATAACAGAGTCCCTGAAATATTTTAAGTTATATTTTAATTTTAAAATTTTTAATCGATTGTGCTGAAAAACATCATAACTATAAATGCTCGCTCTCTTCTGTTGTGGTAAGTTAAAAATTGCTGCAATTATTGCTGTCGTATTTCAGGTTCATGAATAAGATCTAGAAAAAGCTTTTTCTTCCTAAGTTTCACTTATGTAAAGTTTCTAAAAACGATTTAAACACAATTCTCAGAGTTTAAATAAAGATAAATGAATTAGAATTCTTGTCCGTAATTTTTTATACTTTTCAATATGTTTAAATTACCTGGATGGAACTCTTGATTGTCCTTATTTTCTACTCACTGACTTGATAAGATCTTTTATTACCATATGCCACATAGTTATTAGAGAAGCTAGCAATTCATCCAGGTTAACGTTGCATATCTATTAGGCGTTACATGGAATGCATTTATTCTTAAAATTTTTTATCTTATGACCAGCTTTTGCTGCTTTGAACTCTAGAGACTTGTGTTTTAATACCCCATGATTATGGATATATGAAAGCATACAAATATAGTCTTCAATATCAGTGCATTCAAGGGGCTCACTAAGGCCCCATTTTGTGCCCTGATAGCTGGAGTAATTTCTCGCATAATAATGGCAGGCCAAGTCTTGTTAGTAAAATATGTCAAAGCATTTGCATAGGGAGTTCGAAAGCTGCCATTTCTTAAAACGATTAAATGGAACTTAAACGTTTTGGCGAAATAACTTTTCAGGCCCGAGCATTCCGTACCGTTTTCTCCCTCGAATCTTTAAAAAGACTAAAACAAAGATTTTCCTTACTCTGCGGACTGTTCTGTAATCACCCGCAATGTATTGATTTGATCTTTACAAGTTTTCTGTTGATGAACTAAAGTTTGGTCATGCAACTGGTCTGTACAAATTGACATTGAAGAAATGTATGCCTGTCTACTTTAAGCACTTCAGGTGCTTTACATCTGCCCCCAGGGACCTTATTGGGCTTTAAGAACGCAATCTAGGAACCTCATTTCAGCGTCGAAAATATTGCAAAAGTGAAATTGCAAATTTGAAGAAAGTTTTTACTGAATTATTTAACTTCAACAAATTAATGCAGAGTTTTAAAAAACTAATCCTAAGCGATGAAGAATATTTCCAAGCTGAAGGATATGTTAACCGAAAAAAGTGCTTCTTTTGAGCCCCTGAGAATCTACATGTGATTGTTAAAAAATAACAGAGTAGATTAGTAGATTAGATAGTTGAGCCATATTTTTTGGAAATAAGGTCAAATAGTTGCTCCCGATGCTCAATAACATGAGGTGATCATTCTGCTCTTTCTACCAAAATTGGATAATATTGATTTGGTTACAGCAAAAGAGACAATTTAATCGTTAAATAGGATATCTCCAGCTGGTGTACCCTTTCGTTTCTGGCCCCCCTACATTGTGTGATTCAACACCATCAGGTTTAATTCAATGGGTTTGTCTTAAATCACAGTCAATGTTAATTAGCTAATAGTCACTTGTGCGTTAAAGGTGCAATATTGCATTAACAAAATTCAGCCACATTTATCAAAAGCGGCCATGGAAAAATTTAAAAAACGAATTTGTCATAATTTAATAAAAAATAACAACAAAATCCCAAAATCGGGGAATTTTATTTAACTGCGTTATTTATGGAATATCCCTTAAGTATATACATGTATGTTAGCAATTAAAATTTATGAAAGTAGGCGTGTCCTTGGACGGGATAAACAAAACTAACAACAGGGCTTAATTTATAAACCGATTTAAGTTTTTAATAATATCTCCTGCGGGATAAGCCCATGTCCTTTTCCAAAATTTTATTAAAACTTTAAATTTTCCTTGGCCTAGATATCAGGCACCAGTATAACAAATTTAGTTACTGGGTTGAGGCTGCCTATTAAGAATATAATGAATAAATATCTTTAAGCCATATTATAAAAGATAGGCTCTAAAGCTTTTTATTAATATTGGTAGTATGCACGTCAACCAGGTTAGTTTACTTAAATACTTTGTAAATGAAAAAAGATTTTTTATTACCCAGCAAAAACTTGGACGTGATTAGGCATTACAAATTTCTTTCTTTTCAACTGCTATTACATGTCATCTATATTACTTAGTAGTTGTTGGATAATGAGTTATTTCTTATGTAAAATTTAGGCAAAAAGTTTCAGCTTAACAATTTCTTAACTAATTTTAGTTTAATATGTTAAGACAGTTTTAACCGAGACATCAAAAAAAATAATTTAAATGCAACAATGAGTAACTAAGGGCCTCAGGAACAGATTATTTTAATGCCAAAAAAGTAATAGCTTATGTAAGTCCCTCTTTGTAAGCGAGCATGGTAATAACTTGCCTCCAATGTCATTGCCCTGTTAAAATAATGGGTTAAAATACTAAGGAGTAAGATTTTTGGGACTTAACCCATTGTAAAGCAAAATAAGTTGTACAAAACGCGCTTATCTCACAAAATTTTAGAATCACATTATACGTATATTATACGTATCGCACATTAAACAATAAATAATCACAACTCAGTATAAATTCCGTTTTCGAGAGACTATTTTGTATTTAAGAACATGATTATTTTTTATAACCACTAATGTAAGCAAAACAAACTCGGCTAAATATAAGTTTTATTCATATGAAAAAAATCTTGTTTTTAAATATTTAAATAAACTGCTCTTAAAAAATGAAACAATTTTAAATTTTTAAATTTTGACTTGTGACTCTTTTTGATTTAAAATGCAACATGTAAAAAGGATTATTAAATTTATGTTGTTTTAAGTATACTTAAAACAAGTGGCACATACTAGATAAGTACAAAGCCCAAAATATGCAAATGACTTAGAAATATTCTGAGCGAAACAAAAAAAAAATCAGATAAAATTTCTTGTCATAAAAATTTTATTTGTGACACGTTCTGTTATTTAGGATTTTGAAACGTGGGAGAAATCTCAGATATATTAATTTTAATGGCTTTTTGTTTGATATATTTTTTTATTTGTATGTGAGAAAAATTTTGGTTTTAATGTGTAACGAATTTTGATAAAAATGTATCGAGAAGCATTTACGTATGTATGCAGAAAATCATTTTTATTTATGTAAGTATTTATTTTTTTTTTCAAATTTTTTAACTAAAATGGTTTATCTAGTTGGTTATTAACTAAGAACCGTTTTTATTATTATTTTTTTTATTTTCATGTATTTAAATTCAAAAAATGTGCATTCCCTTAACCGCACGATAAAGATAATTATTTTCAAGGAATATAACGGATTTAGTTTAAATTATATCTGTTGCATAAAATAATGCGTCGTTCCTTTAAAAGAGATGACAAAAGTAAAGCTTTTTAATATCTACAAAATTCAAATTAAAAAAAAATACAGATTCGTTTAGTTTCTTGAAAATAAATTAGTTCACCTGCTTTATTTTTCTTTCCTTTTTTTTCTTATTTTTTTTTTTTAAATATAGTTCAGTTTAATTTTTAAGTTTCTACCCTTTCCATTTTTCAGTACATGAAACCCAAACAGCTTGCTTAAGTTAAAGCGACCTTAGCTAATTTTTTGCTAAACCAAGATGAAAAAGATGTCCTACAAATTTTAACTTTTTTTATCTTCGGACTAGTTGCAACTAGGATTTTTTCCCGGACAGAGAAATGGGAAATCAAAAATTAATTTCCCGGGAATTCCGGGAATCTCGCTCTTCAAATAAAGAAAAATTTAAAGGTTGTACTAAAAAAAAACTTTTTTTATTTTTAAATAAGAAAAATGTATATAAATTAATACATACATATAAAAAACTGGCGAATTCCAAAAAAAATATAAAGACATCACAGTAAAACTTAACCATTCATTCCAGGGTATACATTACTAGGTAATCAAAGCGAATTCATAAACTTGGCGCTCTGCATTTACTTTTTGTGTTTGAACTGTGGATTTAATAATAAAAAATTTAAAATTTCATACGAAGTTATATGTACATTTGAAAAGTACGAATGTCAGCTGAGTTCTTGATATTACCTGTTTGACTGTATCCTGTTTGCAATTATGAATAAATTTCAGCCACTGCAGAATGACACCAGCGGTAAAGTCTTCGGTAGGCAAAAATTTCGATTTTGTTTCATATTTACGCTCGTATTTATAATCTCCCTCATTTTGATTGGCGTTGATGTAGTCGTTTTTAGTTTTTTGGTACCGTTTAACAGATACGCCAATGCTATATGAATAGCACCCTTGTCGTTTTTGTGGCGAATTCGACACGACTACGCCAAACACAATAAGGCCCAATAATTATAGCAGGCTGATTAAAGGATTATTTGACAATTCTCATAGACATCTCTCAAATAAGCCCTTAATTACCATACTTTATTTTTTTATGAATATGGGGGTAAGTATTTAATGTTTTATAAGCCAAAAATAAGGAAAAAGTTAAAAAAAATTGTGAATATGCTACAAAAATACTTGTAGTATGAGTGTTAGCGGCACGCCAGCCGAGTGGACTTCTAGTGGGTTCAACGGGGATTTTGAATAAAACCAAAGACACAAGATTACAAATATTTCAATTTATTTATCCATATGTACAGTTGATTTAATTAAAATTCCTAGATAAATAAATTTTATTTATTGTACAAAATTCATATATACATATATAAAATAACTTACTCTTTGGTATTGAAACCACTAGGAAAATGTTCTTAAATATTTAATAAAAAATATAACTTTCCCAGTCAACGCTACGCCTTGATTTTGCTAAAGCAATTTAAAAGCAATTAAAATGGTGGAAGCTAAAAAAAGCATGGCGCTACCTCGTAAAGATTAAAAGGCTTTGAATAAAAATAAAATGTTAATAATTTTACACTAAATAAGGTGTTGTCAGATAAAAATATTATGGCCATTTTGCTAGTGGCGTTAACAATGAGGTTTTATATGTCCCGGTATACCCGCACAAAATTCCCTGAAAATCAGAAAAAAAACTGACGAATTTCCCGGGAATTTTTAGGACGGGAACTGCTGGGAAAACCCCTAGTCGCAACAATTGATTAATGCAATTAATGGGTAGTAGAAAATGCCCCATTGCCTTGATATCCCTCTTTGAAACGCTTATCAGATGCTTGGTTTAGGTTTTCTCAGTTTCAAAACTTTCATATCCTTATCTTATTTTTACCCACACTATAGAACCCCTAAAATTTTTAAAACTATCTCATTGTTTTACAGTATGCAATCAAATTTGATTTTGTTGAAATAAAGGCTTCTGGTTTCTCAAGGTAATTATCCATCATTGTTCTGGCACTTATGTAATCCATACTTGGTCATATAATAAGTACCTAACCAATTATCATTCTTTCACACTGCCTAGGTGCTCTAATACATTATTATTCTCATCGATCCTTTGATTTTGATACAAATATTCAAGTCTGTTAGCCGGGACAATAATTTTGTGAATGATTCGATTTTTGCTTGAAGGAATGTATTGTGCTCATGAAGGCGAAAAAAACCTTAATTTTCGAGGTTGGACAAGAAATCCCACTCTCGTTCTTTTTTCTGTTCTTAAGATTGCGTTCTATCTTAACGTTGAGGCCTATGATTTGACAAGTACATATAAGCCCTCCAGTATCTCTGAAGGTTTTACTGGTTTTAATTAGCTGTCTATTAAAAATCATTTTTTATGCCTTTGTTGTTGGAGGAGCCATCAATGCCCCAAATATTCCGAGGCAGTGCGTGTAGCGGACCTTTTTCAGAATTCTTAGGATTAATTCATATTAAATAGTAATAGTCTAATGATACTTGTGCGTAGCCAGTTGGTTAACCTTTACTGCGTTTTTTAAGTTGTCTTTCCGATTAACATTCCAAACCCGATTTACTTCAAGGTACTTAGCCATCTCGCATATCAAAATTGCCTTGTCAAAAAAAAAAAAAAAAAAAAAAACAAAGTTGGTCATAAATTGCAATTTTCGTTCTATTAGAAAAGAAAAAAACATTAAATTTCTCTTATTCTATAGGCTTAACCAAGTTCAAAGCAATACCTTTGATTTTTTTTCCCTCCGCATAGCCTTTTTAGATTGTTTTCTTTTAGGGATACAATCACATCATGTGCATTGCAAGGTTCCTTTTAGATTGTGTATTGTAATAAAAAGGATAAAAAAATGTCACTTTATGAAGGTTTACATGGACCAGTATTTCAACATGCACAAGTTATCCTTCTTTTTTCAAGCGTGGCTCCCTGTGAAGAGTTGTCTCAACTAGACTTTCTTTGATGCTAGCTTGTTGTACCTTTATTTTTAAACAAGCCATTGTATTGAACCATATTTAAAATAAATTTTAGTATCCTATATATACTACACTGACAATTAACCCACTATTTCATTAGCAAAATTTTCAATAAAATATACAACAAAATTTAAAAAATTTTTCATTTTTATACAATCTTAATTTAAAATCTAAAGTTTTCTACTTTTATGACTTCCGGCATAAGCTCGAAAAATGCAAAAAGTACCAATATTGTAAAAAAGTACTTATTACAGTTTTTGCTTTATTTCGACTTTTATCTGTTTTTAGTTGTAAATCAATTGGAAATATGCAAAAGTACCACAATACTATTACTTTGTCCACTTTTCTGACTTTTGGCTTTAATTTAGGTTAAAAGACATAAATTTCCTATTTGTAGGCTCAGCCTTAATGGCAAACTAGACTTAGTTTTTCCTAAATTAACGCTCAATATTAAAAAATGAAAAAAAAACTGCCTTAAAAGTGAAACAGTAAATTATTTGTTCTTTTTGGATCCCAAGTAAAACAAATTTTAAAAATTAAGGACAATTAAACTATGTTGCTATCTTCATTGCAACAAAAGTTATAAAAAGTACCCAGAATGTACCAATATATAATTTTTGCCCTTTGGGGTAAAAAATTTGTAAAAAATATCAAAAAGCTATTCACCTTTTTCGGACAGCTTTCGATCAAACCCTTATGTTTGCATATTTAATTGGGTAGAAGTTCAAAAGTACTGAAATATAATTTTGACACCTTTTGAACTCCCTAGTTCTGCCTTTTTTGGAACCTAAAGAAAAAATTTTAAAAAAGTAATAAAACTATAGAAAGCCAGTATATAATATGATAACAATTTCAAAATGTACCTAAAACTTATTAATTTTTTTTTAAAATGTCAAACATAATTTATATTATGTTTTCATCTTATTTGTCTTAGAAGTTACAAAATGGTTCTGAGCTGTATCAAAATATATTTTATTCCCGTAAGGGTAAAAAACTTTGAAAAATGTCAGATACACGTTATCTTTTTCTTAAAGAATTAAATACCTTTTTGATTTATTTTCTATCGTGTAAAGTTAAGAAATGACAATTTTTCGGGTTTTCCAAATTTGAACCAATTGTATCCCATTGGGGTTCGTATTTCTTAAAATTCAAAAAATTTAAGTGGGTTTTCGACATTATTCATATTTAAGGGTTAATAAAACTTGTGTAATGTTATGGGATGTTCTAGTCCCCAACTTTTTCTCCAAAATGTATGAAATATTTGATTATTACTTTTTGTAGAATATTCGAAGTCGGTAGCTGTAATAGTTTTCCAGAAGTAGCGTATCGAAAATTTTATAAAAATTGTGATTTTGTATTGGAGCTACCACTCCTTCACCCACCCCACCCAAAAGTTTTTTTCTTAAAAGCGTAGGCCTTGTTGTCCAATTACTTTTTGTAGAACATTGGATTTCGATATCTGTTATAGTTTCCGAGATATAGCGAATCGAAAATTTCATACAAATTGTTAATTTGTATGGGAGCTACCCCTTTTTTCGCCCCCACTCAAAAAATTTTTTCTTTAAAGCGTAAACCCTGTTTTCAATTACTTTTTGTAGAACATTTGATTTCGATATCTATTACAGTTTCCGAGATATAGCATATAGCGCATAAAATATTTTATCAAATTTGTGCAATTGTAGAAAAAATACCACTTCCCCTGATCCTATCTGAAAAAAAACTTTTTCATTATTGAGATCCGCTAAGAGAGTCTGTCCTAAGTTTTGTGGCAAGAGTGACTATATTTACTAAGATATATAGGAATATATGGACGGATTTTGTCCAAAAAAAAGGGTTGTTTTGGGTTTTCGTTTATATCTCGGTCAATAGTGAACCGATTTCGCTGATTTTAAATAGCGATTGTTAGCGGGATATTTGTAATCGTTTGACACCATTAACTGCTCTGTATCTTTTTATTTGACTCCGGAAACTTGATTTCAACAGACGGACAGACAGACACACAGACAGACAGACAGACAGACAGACAGACAGACGGACAGACGGACAGACGGACAGACGGACATGGCTATATCAACTTCCCTATCTATAAGGATCCAGAATATATACACTTTATGGGGTCGCAAATGGATAATAAAGAAATTACAAACGGAATGAAAAACTGATATATACCCTTATTACTATGTGAAGCGTATAAAAAAACTTGTTTTCAAGAACGACCTGACAAAATTTTTTAGCAATATTTGTTAATTTTATATTAAAATATTACAACGGAATTTATATGTTTTAAGAAAAATTATTTTTCATTTTTTATTAAAAGTTTTTATTTATATCTCTTCAGGTTTTTATTTATAATGACAAAAGTGTCCTAATTCCAAAAAGTTAGATAAGCAAACGGAAAAAGGCAGGTTTGTCGAATAGCCTAAAAAGGTTTATTACTGCTTTCGTGCAATAGCAAACATCCCTTTTTATGTAAGTTTTTTAAGGTAATTTTTGTCATTCGATTTTTTCCCCAAATTGTCTATTTTAATCATCGCAATTTGCTTTTATTTACCGCCCAACATTTAAGATATTTGAATTCTCATTTTTTCCAATTTATCTCATGTTTACATTTACTTTTATTTGTAGACTTTAATATAAAAAAATATTTTTTTTTAACTTTTTATCTTTTTAGCAATTTACTTGTATTTGATGCGTATTTTCCCGAAAAAATATAATCCAAACAATCATCTTAATCTAAGTTAAAGACATATAGAAAAAAATATTAGCATCGCCAGTTCTATCACAATTGTCATCATCATCATCACCATGAGCAGACACAGTTACGTCATCCTATCAATCTGCCACCAACATTTCCGTATCTGTCCTAAGTGTTCTTTATACAAACAAATGTCCATATGTATGTGTGTTCGAGAGTAAGTGAGTATTTCTTTGTTTTTGGCCTGTCATTAATCATCATCCATCCCATTTTGTTTGATATAAATTGTGTGTCAAGCAACACAATATTTTTTAAGTCGTCTGACTAGTTTTTTTTTTTTATTTAAATCTCTTTTCTGTTGCCATGTTTTTTCTGTTGCTGGGTAAAAGCTAAAATTTGCATTAATTTTTCATCATATTTCGGTTGCTTTTGTTATTTATTTATTTATTTTTTCCTATTTGAGAACACGAATTTGTCATCACTCACATAAATTAGCACTGATTGTGCACGAGTAGTGTGATGGGGTGTTTGTGGTTTATCGTTTTATTTTTTCCAAATAACATCCCGTTTTTTATGTGTAAGACGTTTTGAAATGTATTTTTTCACATTCACGTATAAGGAAGAAACCACAATAGAAAGTTAAGTTATTTATTGTTATATATTGCAAAATAGTTTTTTATATGTTTTCTCCTTCTTATTTGTCATTTGTTTCTTATCTTTTGTTACCCAGAAAACAACCCATTTACTTTAAGTGTCCAAAGTAAGGGTCTTGATTGTCATGTTACTGTCACTGTCGTTATCCTAAAAAAATAATTGACAATATTTATGTTTATTTAATTTAATTAGGATCCTCTTTTAAATATAAAATAATGGACAATATTTAAAACATTTTTGGGCTTCTCTATAAAACTAACCCTCTTATTTTTTAAAACGCAACGCCCTAAAACATACACAAATTATATGGAAAAGTTTTTTAAATTTTAATTTTTTCCATACAATTGTAAGCGTTATTATGCGTTGCGTTTTACGTAACTAGGCCCTAAACTTTTAATAATTTTGAGTTTTTTTTTAAAGGTTTTAGCAAATTATAGTTCTTATTTATGTTACAAAGTTTTTATTATACCCTTCACATAAGAGATAAGGGTATATATAAGTTTGTCATTCTGTTTGTAATTCCTTTATTATCCATTTGGGACCCCATAAAGTACATATATTCTCTATCCTTATAGATAGGCAAGCCGATTTAGCGATGTCCGTCTGCCCGACTGCCAGTCTGTCCGTCTGTCCGTCTGTACGTCTGACCGTCTGTCCGTGTTATGGTTGAAACTTTCTGAAGCCCCCCGATATTGCATAGACCCGAATGTGGTATCAAACTGTCACAGATAGTCGCGAGAAAATCGGTGTTGAAATTCAGCAAAATCGCCCGATAAGTGACCGAGATATAAGCAAAATACCAAGACTACCTCGTTTTTTTGAGTCAACAACAACAACCAAGAACATACTTTTACATGTTATAATAAAAAAACAGCAAAAAAAAACAACAAAAAAAGAAAAAAACAGAATCAGTCATGTTGATATTATTGACCCAAACCAAAAATTTTATTAGTATAAGTGTTCATACATATAACAGCGTTGCCATACAAAGCTTAATTTTAACATTTTTAAAATCGCTCCAACGGCTTCCAGGGTTCTCCTACAAAGGTAAAATGTAAGACCGACCCAAATTATTGTTTCCATCTTAACATTTTTGTGGAACATACTTACCCTCTATCTCCAGCCCCTGACAGGGTTGCCATACAAAATTTTAAAAAATAAGGAAAAAACCGCTCCAACTTCCCTGGAGTCGCTCGTAGAGGAAAAAAATGTATCACAGACCCCCATTAGTTTTTTCCTCCCAAACGTATTTCTAGAGCATACTTACCCCCTATCACCACGCCCTAAGGGGTTTGCCATACAAAATTTTCAAAAATGATATGAAAATGTCCACAACTTCTTCAGAATTTTCCTTAGAGTAATAAAGTGTACGACCGACCCCCATTAGTTTCCCCTCCAAAACATATTCCTAGAATATACTTACCCCTTTTCTTCACCCTCTAAGTGGGTTGCCATACAAAATTTGTAAAAATTAGGATAAAAACCCCTACAACTTCCCCGTCACCCGTGGAGCGTTAAAAAATGACACCGATCCCAATTTAAAAATAATTAGAAATATTTCATAAGTAAAAAAATGGTTACAAAGATAAAAAAAGTTTGGGATTGAGAAAGGTCAATATGAAGGGTATATAAGATTTGGCACAGCCGAATATAGCGCTCTTCCTTGTTACTTTTGAATTTGAAAATGTAAAAATAATTGCTAGTTTTAGTCGCCGTATGTTGTATGGTTTATTCTGATAATCTTTAAAAAAGAAGAAAAAAAATTAATTCAAAAATTTCCAAACTACAACATTAAAAAAACCTCGGAAATATATCATAAGATTTGCAGCAGCCATTTCTATACAAAATACTAGAGCATTGGTATCACAATGACGACATACAACGAATACATATCGTCACAGAAAATGCAAAACGCTCTATCTAACATTTAAAAATTTTTAAAAGTGGCGAGCATTTTTGTGTAAATGAAAAATATATTTACAATTAACACAAATTATTGCCATATATGTTAGTTAAAAAGGATCAACAAATTTATTTCTGCTGAAAAAAAAGAGTTTTGCGAGATGACGTACATATTTGAAGGCTATAATTCATAAAAAGCCAATTTTAAATTGTTTGTCAGATAGGGCGTTTTGCATTTTATGTGACGATATAAAGGATTGTAAATAAGACATATTTATTTTTTTTTTAATTTTTTTTAATTTTTTAGAAAATTTTTCTTTTTAAAAATCAATTATTTGTTTTGAATTCGAAATGAATTTTGAAATTAAAAGATTATTCATTTTAAAACATTTTTTTACGGTTTGAATTTCCAAAATGCGAAATTGAATACCTATTGGCTTAATGTAAGAAATCGAACTAAAAATTTATATATTTTAACTTAAAAAAACTGAAGTCCTTTTTTGGTTTAAATAAAAATTTCTAATAACATGTAAAACTTTAATTCATTTTAAATATTTATTTTAATAACATGTAAAACTTTAATTCATTTTAAATATTTATTTTATTTATATAATCCTTTTTAACCCTTAATTAACCAAAAATATTTTGAAGTGCGTATAAAACAATGGCGTTGTTTGCTTTCATCTCCATTTGTAACCCAAATCAACAAATTTTTACCGCCCTCTAAATTGGTAAATTTACATTGACTGTAAAATAGTTTTAATGGCTGAGTTGGGTAACTTAGTTTAAGGAAATTTACTTTTAAAAATAATATCTTCCTACTAGAACCAAAATCATTTAAACATTAAACAATTTTTGAATACGTTTTTGTTAAAACATTTTTTAATTAAAATATTAAACTTCAAGTTTTAACTTCAGTGTATCTTCGCAATCATGAAGCGTATAAATACTATGTTAGCATCAATTATGTTATTAAGTATTCGCATTGCTGGCCGTATACTCTAAATCAACATGGTTGTAAAGGTAATTCAGGCTCCATTGTCAAAGTGTTGTTAAAAGTCGCAAAAAAATCTTCGTTGTTACTTCTTAGTGTTGAAAATGTCACCAAAATCGTCGTTTATAAAATATTCGACTTATTAAACAACATCAGTTATATGAAACAGTTGTGTACTTTAAATTAGAAAAGTTAAAAAAGCTGCATCAGTGATAGGAATATGCTTATATGTTTTCTAAAAGGGGGGGAAGAACAGGAAAAAAGAAACCTTATTTGTTGGATGTTAAAAATATTTTTTTTATATTTTTGATTGCAAATTTAGAAAACCTGGTGTTTGGATCTGAAATAATATTTCAAGAAATATTGGATATAAACACTTTAGCTGGGGTCTTTATTATTGAAGGGAACATTTGACCGTCCTACAGACTATGTAATAAGTGTAATGTGTTCCACGCCCCACTTTAAGCCACTTTTTATTTTAATGGATTTTTAGTGGCCCATGTTCCAAGGTATATTGAGGTTACTATTTATTATGAAAATCAGGTGGCCTTAAATATCCAATGCGTAAAGTCAGACTTTGGCACTGGCCATGAAATTTCGAACGACCTTGCTCATTACGGCTCTGATCTAGATGTAATATATAAGAAGAAAGCTGTGAGACCACAAATGGTTCTTTATTATTGGAAGATAAGACATGTATGCTTAATGAGACAGATCTTCAGTGGGGAAACAGAAGAAACTGAAGGGCAGTTAGGGCTTTAAAGCCAGCTCTGAGTTCAGCAGATAATAGGCTGCTCATGGGCCTATGGACCACAATTAGGATCATAACTATGCTCTGCCTGGATATGGCTATGACGAGTAAATGGTATTGGGACACTCCAGATTATTTTAGAATATGTGAGGATAATGAGGGATTAGAGGCAAAGAGCATGTCACTTGTTACTGCCTGAGATTGCAGAATCATAGGGTCAAGTGATAAAGCGAAAGATTTCACTAAGAACTTAGCGATGGTTTGCAGTGGAAACCGATGAGTATCATTAAGTTGATTATGGAAATCAAAAAAGTAGTAGATCGACATTGGAGAGGGAATTTCTGCAAGGGATTTTGAGTTTTTGCGCCTTTTTGGTATTATCCTTGCTGTTGGTCTAAATTACTTTTCGTTCCCTAATTAGGGTCTTATAAAGCCTTTTCTTTATATTTTTTTGTGATACTGATTTCAAGAAAAATTCTATGGACCTAATACTGTGAACTTTTTGCAAGGCTTTGCAAGATTTGACTCACTTTCCAAATTGCGGAATTTAACACAGGAGATGTTTGGACTGCTGCTGGTCTTTTTTTTAAATTGTTGCCTTTAGCCAAAACTAGCAATTACCTAAATAAGAATTATAAGAGGCTTTCGGGAGTAATGATCATTTATAAGAGTGTGTCGGAAAGTTGATGAAGATTTTTGAAAATTAAATTTTAATTAAATGAATGAAAATTAGTTTTGTTCTGCAGCTGAAACTAAAATTAGTGGTACGTAGCTAGATCTGAAGGAACTAGACCTTAAAAATACCCCAAGGCACATATGATATTACTTATCCTTAAGCCGAAAAATTATTTTGGTGATTAAAAATATATGTTAGAAAACATAACAATCTTCGTTATATAGATGCATTCCCTGCAGTCGCTGTTCTTCACAAACCACATCAGTTATACATATACCTTTAAGTTTAAGGGAACTGCTGAGCTAAACTCAGGTTTTATTCATTAAAATTTTCCTTTCACTTCAGCAGTTTCTGATCTAACAAAATTATTAATAGTTTCATAGTGCTTTGTATTAAATATCTGATTTGAATTGAGTTTCATTTCCAAAAAAAGTATCGGGGACGGCATATGGTTTTCTTCCTCAAAACACCAAGGAATTCGCTCGTTAATTTCAGTACATATTTTACCATATTAGAAACTATCATTAATATCTTTTTGGATTACAACACTGATTAAGATTTGATACACTTAATAATCCCAACAGATGTTAATGTCTGTAAAACCTGAATTTGCCCTGGGCCTGTAAAAGCATTTTAAACTTATAAAATTTAACATTTTAGCTTGAGTTACCACTTGTAGCTTTTGCTCATTAAGCAATCAGGTTTAAATTGGCAGAAGTTTCGGACTTCTTAAAGCGACTTGCTGTCAATTTGTGATGCTCTATTAACAAGTTTAAAATTTTATAATATTGAGAAGCTATAAGTTACAAATTCGAATTCGCTTTACATTTTTTTACACCAAAAACGTAAATTGGGCAAAACATTTAAGGACAATTGAAAAGATCACACATCGATTTTAATTTTATGTTATGTTTTTTGTAGAATATTAGAAAAAACTTTGTCTTTTTGAAGACTTCATAGCACTTTCCATCCAAACAAGTTTAAATTAATAAAAATTCTACCAGGGAGTTCTCTATAAATTCCTTTAATTTTTTTTAAATATCCTTTAACAAATCCAATTTTGCAAAGTTAAATTAACTTTTGCTTTTTGTTTTTTTAAAGCCTCGCCTTATTACGTATAAATAATGTACATGGTGCAACATACACTTACATGCATACGCTAAAAAGGACATGAGAAAACACTTTAACTTATGAGAATCCCCATAATTCCATAAACATAATTAGTTTTCGAACCATGAATGGACTGAAAAGGCTACAAAAAAACACACACAAAAAAAATATATAGAATAATGCACAAGAAGCAAAGTTTTTTGGTATCTTTGATAACATAATTAAGAGCGCAACTACTCCAAGGGAAATTCAATCCATTTGCATACACTTTTGCACTTAAACAGACACAAACACTAATGCTTATACTTTGGTTATCTGCTTATAAGTGTGTGTGTGTGACCATAACAACTTTATGTTGTTGTTATGCTTTTGTTTTTTTTTTTTATTTATTAATAGTTCCACTTACTTAAAAATCCCTTTTAGTGTTATGGCATTATCCATTTGCTTCTATGTTTGCAAAAGAGGCGTATTTCAAAGGGATAATGACATTATGTAAAAGACAAAAAAAAATAGAAAAACAAAATAAGAAAAATGTAAAAATCTATACAAAAATCTACTGGTTGAAATGGGAAAAGGAAAACCTTTTTGCAAAAAAAAATATGTAAAAATGATTTAAAAATTATGATTAAAAGGGTTTTGCTAGAAGTGCAAACATATATTTGTTTGTTTTATAGTTTTACATTAATATCTATGTAAATGTGTCTAATTCAAGGATATCAAGAAATGCTGATGGGAAAAATAAAAAAAATTCAAATTTTATATTAAATTTACAGATGTTTTTGTTGAACGCACTTTATTAACTACTTTTTTTATAACCTTTTAAGTTATGTTAGCAATTTGTATGTTATATAATCAAGAAAGAAAATCTTATTTTAAAGCAGTTCCCTATGGGCTGACTACATTTTCAACTAAATTTATCTTAACACTACTCTTGTGTTTTAAATTCCTTTAGAATTAGATCTAAAAAAAACTATATATATTTTTTTTCTTTTTTGTTTTGTTTTTGAGCTAAAAAATTAAATCCATTTTGTATGTTAACAAAATGCTGGAAATTTGCTTTAATATGTAAATTAAAGTTTTACTGCTAAGTGCTTATCAAAAGTGCAAATGGACTTAAAAAAAATTGAAAATTAGTTTTTTGCAACGGATAAGATATTCAGGTTTGTTAAACAAAAAAGAAATTTTAAATATCAAATATAATAAAACTATTTTACATTAAAAGGAAGATCCTAAAATCTTGAAATTTTACAAGCCTAGAAATGAGCAACTGATAAGTTAAAATAAGAATTGGTATAAACTCAAAACAAATTTCTTAAAGTTTATGAAAAAATTTAACGAAAAAAGACATAAGCAATTTCAGAATTCGTTCAAAATTTTTGCTTAGATTTTGGTTTTTCAATTCGTTCCTAGACTTTTTGGTGGTTACTAGGTTTAGAATCAAATGTGTCATCAGTTTTGGATATAAGATACTACTGTATTCATATATAGGGTCACTATGGAGAAAAAACATATTACCATAAGTTATTAAATGGCACATGTATTCTTTGAAAATATGTATTTCTTGAAAAACAAGAAGAAAAATTTTACTCGCTCCAAAAATAAAAATCGGAGCACTCCTCTGAACATAGTTCAACATCCACTGGTGGCAAATCCTTAAGACAGTGGGTCTCATGCATAAAAACGAGTAAAACCGCTGAGTTGAGGCATGTGAGCAATTGCTCGTAAGTCGAGTTCAATCAAACAGCAACAGCTTTTGCTAAATTTCGTATGCATAAAAATGAGTTCAAACCAATTGCAATTACTTGAGCAAATGAAAATCAAACGTATAATTGTTATTGAAGTGCAAACATGTCGTCAAGTGAAAGTGAAATAGAATCATATAATAATAATAAAATAGAAACTGACATTTCTAAATTGTTAGTAGAAAAGCTAAAACAAAACAAATATTTACTAGAAAAGGGTCAATTACCAAGCATTAAAAATAAAAAAAAACAATAGAAACATGTGTAACAGAAATTAAGGAAAAATTTGCCATTGAATTAACGGAGAAAAATATAATAAAAAAAAGCTAACATGAAATGTCGCATAAAAAATTTAATTTGAGCATCTTTTATTTTATCTGCATCTTTCGGAAATTTTATTCACTCGCTTGCTTTGGCAGATATAAGTTTCGCAACTTCCGCAATAGTTCGCGACACAGTTGATTGATGGACTTCAACATCTGCACAAAATCTTAAATACAGTCGAATTTTATCAATGTTGCTGAGGGCACCACCACGTGTTTCTTCTGACTCCTCAAAAAAGTAATTAGCCAACCAGCAGATGCTACTATCATCAAACCTATGTATTTATCATTTAATTATTAATTATATAAAAAGTTAATAATTAAAAATACAAACCTGTATAATTTTTTATCCTCACCTGCTAAATTTGTTTTACACTGTTGGTAGTATTTTGTATTTCTTTGTGGCACAAAATATTCGGCCATGATTCCTTTTTAGTGTACGCGAGTCAACTAAAAGGAATGCTCAACAAAATTTGAGCAAGAGCTCACAAAATAAAGCAAAAACTTGTTTTTATGCATATGAAAATGAGCACAAGCTCATCTAACTTACTTCAAACTAAGCAAGACGAGATCAAACGTGAGCAGTGAGTAAAAGCAAAAACATCAAATTTTATTATGCATACGACAAGCACCTTTACTCAAAAAATCGAGTCCGAGCTCAAGCTCACTTTTATGCATGAGACCCAGTATCTCGCCAGCCCAAGCAGCCATAGGTAGCTACAAGTCAGATTATTGCTGTGTATATCCAATAGATAGAGCTAGACCTTAGTCCCAACTTTTCAAACCCAAGTTTCTAAAAACCATTTAGCGCCTTATTTATCCTTTTCCCGATGTTTCTTTTCTGGTAAAACCTCAAGTCTTTTATACTATACCAAGGTATTTATCCTGCAAAGAGAGCTTTAGCTCCAAGCCATTAGGGATCGGTCCATGAATTTTTCCGATTTTATGTCTTTGGGTGAAGATTTCTAACACAGTTCCAAACATAGCTGGGTCAATGCCGGCCAGACTAGAGGATTTGTAGGATTGAAGGGAGATCAATGCCTATGACATCTTCGCCAGGTTAAAAGTACACTTTGTTTGGTCTTAAGCCGAATCTGGATCATTTTTTTCTGCTTTCTTTTATCTAGAGCAATGGGTTGCTGTAAACTTATCCAGTGTCTCAGAAACCGACCCTCTTCACTGATTACCTTATATTTTGATGTTTGTGATTTTTCTCGGATCCCTAAGAAAGGTTCTTTGGGATCTTGCCTTTTAGTTTTCCTAAATAATTTAAAAAAAATTTATCCAGGATGATAGCTTAGCCTTTCTGTCAGACCTTTGGTTTGTATCTATAGAAGCTGGTTCTATAATTATATCAATTGCTCGTTTGCTTAATCCTTCTATTATACAATTTCCTAGTATCTTTTCTCAATTATCCCAGAACTCAATTTCAGTATAATTAAATCCCTGAATAGGAAAGGGTGTAGGAATTTCAATAACTCTTGGTCAGAAGTTCCATCAGTTCTCTCATGCCCTGACTGTAGAAACCATGCCAAAAGGCACCGTTTGTAAGCGCATTTTGATTAGCCAAGAGTTTTCTGAAAAGTTTGCTATTTAAGGATTCCTGAAGGGTTTCCGCCATTTTGTTTGAATTTCAAGTTCGAAGAGTATCATCTTTTGGTGCAAAAATTGAAATTCCTCAGATACCAAAGACTCGTCAACGTTATATCTATCGCCTTTGTTTCGACTTAATGGAAAACCAGATCGTAAAATAGGACGTCAGCATACGATATGCATAAATTCCTTTTCTTACCAATATCATGTCACCCCTGCTGTAGTTTAAGAAATGTATTAAATTTAAATCCTTCCTGCTAATTGCGCAGGTTTTCAGCTTGTCCCACCTATGGTGATGCGTAAAGATGTTAATTGATATTATCTTACCTCGACAACCTTATTTGCGTAGATTCAAGGCTGCTAGATATTATTTGATTTGGATTTGAAAAGAAACAAAAGGATATTTAATTTTTTAAATTTTTTTAAAATTTTTTTAGTTTTTATTCTTAAAAAATTGAAAACAATTTCCTAAACCTGTTTTCATAGCTTCATACTGATGTTTTGCTGGTAGCAAAATGTCCCCAGAAAATTTTAAGTAAAAGGACTCTCAACGAAATTTTAATTTATCTTTAGAAGCTTATCAAGATGAATCACAAGCTCATATTGAATGGTTAAAATTTATTCTGTGTTATTTATAATTACTTAAAAAAGTTTTTCCTAAACGATATAGTTTTCTCCACTGTCAATACCAAATATCCAATAAATTTTTTTTCTCTTGGCCTGTTTTACTTAGCTTAAATATTTTATTTATTTTTGAGACTTTCACTTAGTTACTTCTCAATTTTTAATAATAACAATATATGCTCCACTAAAGTAGACATTATCTAAAACTTAAATCAAAATATATGAGCAAATTTTGCGACTTCAAAAAGTTTTGTGGAGTGTTGTAACACTTAGATTAAAGGTTCTTGTTTTCAAAGATATGACAACCAAGCAAAATATTTTTTTTATTGTCCCTATATGAATAAGAAAAACCGTTGTGTCAAAATTGTGCAAACAAGAGTAAATACTTTTTTCCATTTTGTAAAATATGTCTCGTTACGGTGGCAACAATTGTTGACAAGAATTCGAAAAAAGTAAATTGGTCGACCATATCTTCTCAAGTTTATTCATTTTGCACACACAAATGCACGACACTTACGTGTAATTGTTTTTGCCTTTACAAACAAAATTGCAAAAATTTCATAGAAAAACCACCCACTGTAACAATATTGCAACAACAAAAGGTTGTCTGACGGGACAAGCTGACGCCAGTTGAATTTTTTTTTAATATTTCGGTCCTAAAAGATTTTTAAGGATAAAAAAAACATGTAATAAAGGGTTTCTATCATTTTTATGAAAGATGGAAAACAAATATGGCATTCTTTTGGTTATTCTAAAACCGTTATAAAAACACGCACACATGGACACCGTTACGTTTTTCTTCATACAAACTTCAAAAAAAAAATTTATATAAAGTTGTTTTTAAGGTCTAAAGGGTTTAGTAAAGTACATAACCTGCTTATTTAAATGACTATTGCAGAGCTTTTGTTCCATTAGTCGAAAGTAGAATCAATTTCCAGGCTCTGCGATTTTCTGCAATTTTTCTCCAGTTTTTCACATCAGTTTTGATATGCCTTTTTCCATTTGATTCTTTTATCGCAGTTTTGGTCTTTCCCTTTTGCGTGATCCGTCACCACGTTAGCATTCAAATGACTGGAGAATTTTTATTCATTCTAACAACGTGGCCTAGCTAACGCAAGCGATGAACTTTGATATGCGTAACTATGGCAATGTCGGCAAACAGCTCATACAGATCACGGTTCATATGATACCGGTAATCTCCGTCAACAAAGATTGATCAAAAGATTATCCAAAGAATTTTCCTCATCTCCTCGCCTGTATTTGCAAATACCTATGCTTCAGAGCCATAAAAAGTCCAAAGTAGCATCTATTAGCTAATATCGTAATTTTTTTTTATCTTAAACTGATGTTGTATGTTTTGTTAATGATGGCTGTCAAGGTAGATGAAACCGTGGCCTATTCCAAAGTTTTAGTTTTCAACTTCTACTACCGGAGGTCTTGCGCGTTGATCAGCTTTCTTTTACCTACATTATTGCCGGATCAACTTTGGATGTTTCTTTCCAGACTTTTTCTGAGCAGGAAGTAATGGCTTGAAATGTTCATCCTTTAATGTCTATATTGTCGTTAGCGAGTAGAATATACTGTTTTGTGAATAGTGTGCCAATTTTATTAACCTTAACGTCCCGTGTAAGCTTTCCTAAGAGAATGTTAAAAAGATCACACTAAAGGCTGACTCCTTGTCTGAAACCTCATTTGGTACTGAAAGGCTTAGAGCTATTTCTGAGGATCGCGTTTTAGTTAAGGTCATCCTGTACAGTTTAATTCATCTCGCAGAGGTACCAGGCACAGACTTACCTTGAAATACCTTTCAACGTATGAGGCTGTCGAAAGCAGCCTTACAGTCAACAAATAGATGGTATGTGTCGATTTGTCTTTTTTCGTACTTTTCTAGGATATGGCGTATTTGATATAACTAGTCGGTGGTGGATTTTTCAGGTATAAAGCCGCATTTATATAACAGATTTTGTTGACTTTTAATTTTAATCTTTAACACAATATGCCTGATAGTATCTTGTTTCTAATAGAAAGGAGACTTATTACTCTGTAGTTGGCACATACTGCTCTGTGTCCTTTTTTGTGCACAGAACATATGTTCCAGTCTTCGGGTATGCGTTCTTATAGCCAGATTACACACAGCAGCTGATGCGCACGCCTTATAAGTTAATCTGGCAACCTTTCGGTTCTTGCAGCCTTATTATTTTTGATCAAGATAACTTTTATTTTAGCCACATTCTGGCTAGGCAGTATGCACACAATACCGTCTTCTGGTATTGGTTCTGCGATATCTTTATCGTTGCTGCTATCATGTGCCAACAGCACACTATCTGTTTTTTTATTTTTGCAGGAAAATGTGCCTATACGAAAGCTTTCAGTCTGATGTTTTACTCTTTGATGAAATTTTTTGACTTAATATTAACTCTTGAACATCTCTATACGCTAACATTTACTAGCTTCCATTTTTCTCGTTTCTCTTTGCGGAATAGACGCTTTTTCTCTCTTCTTTTCATCCAACACCTTTTCTTCACAAGACGCTTTACTACTGACTGAAGCTTTGCCATGTACGCCACATTCTTCGCATCAGTAGAACTACGACACCCCTGGTCTTACCATGGGTAGAAGGTTTCTGATACCTAAGTTCAAATATTGCGGCTTCCGTAATTAAGTTATTATGCTGCAGCATTTTCAGGACAAGAAGTGATTTCTTCAAGCAATTGGAATATTCGAGTGGAGCAATACTTCGCTGTTTGTAGTGTCTGCAGCTTTCAGACATACGTCAAACTTTCGTATTGTTTCAGGTCGTACGTTTCTCGCCAAATTTAAATGGGAGTGACGTTGTGCTGCCACAAGGTAATGATCCGAATCGATGTTCGCTCCGCAGATCGATCGTACGTCTAATATACTATATGAATGACTTCCTTCTATCATAACATAATTAATTAGGTATCTAGAGATTTGATCTGGTAACAGCTACGTAAACATATGTGTATCAAGATGTCAAAGTCTTGTACTGTTAACTACCATATTTCTTGCCGGGGCAAAGTCTAACAGCCTCATTTCGTTATCGGATATTTCCTTGTAGAAGTTTAGTTTTACAACTGTTGGAACAAAAATATTTTTCTTTCCTTTTATCGCGTTAAAATCTTCTAGGACAGTTTTAATGACATTGGGGAGTAGTATAAGTAATATTTAAAATTATTTTAAGAAACTATTAAATATTATTTATCATACATATAGTGTTTTCTAGAATCTAACTTGTTACCAGAAAAAAGTTTTAAATTTCCAATCTTTAATTTAAATAAAAAAAGTTTGAAATTAAATTTGTTTAAAAATATTTCTTGTGGTATAAATTTAATTTTTTTAAATATTTTTAAAATGTTTTGTTTATTGCATAACTCAGTTTGAGATTACATTAAACAAAATAGCCACAAATTTTTTAGATATTAAATTTTAAAATTCTTGGTTTAATATCAAAATAAGCCAAAAAGATAAAACAATTTTAAGGACTTGTTAAGACGTATTTGCTTAAGTGAAAAAATGGCAAAAAAAAATAACCAAATGTTAAAAGAATAATATAAATATTTTGGCTAAAAGTATCAACAGAAAATTGTTGGTATTATAACTCTCTAATCATGTCAAATATGTACACAGACATACATACATAAACAAACATATGCAAATATATGCTTACAAGTTTACTTAGTCAAGCGTATGTATGTCAATAAGGATTTGTATTCAAAACAATCAAATTCAATAAAGTCCTTAGAGGTTACTCTTGCAGAAATTATTACTTTTTATTAGAAAAGTTGAAAATCAATAGCAATTAAAGGTAAAAGATTTTTACTTGTGTTGACATCAATAACTTGCTTCTGTTATGTAAAAATTAAATATTTAATAAATATAAACTTTTAATAATGTTTTATATTAAATAAATATTGACACAAATAGTTGAGAAGCTTGCTATTAAATATTTAATTCCTTTTTAAAATAATTGGGTTATTTTTTTCATAAAATATGTAAAGCTAACATGACTTGAACAAAGTTAAAAATAGTATTTTAAGAAATCCTTAGTATGATATATTAAAAAATTTTTTGTCCAAAAGTAAGTAATATACAAACACACTTTTCATACAAGTGTCCAACAACACAACATAAAATATAAATTTTAGGAATTTATTTATTCTTTGGAATTTTTGATATTTAACAAAACTTGTTTACTTAAAAGAGTCCACTTGAATTATTCACACTTAAATTGTTTACATACATAAGAGCTTGTCAAATGGTGCCATTCAATGTATTCAAATGTCTATAAACGAAATAAATATTTACTATTCTAGCTCTCTCTGTTGGAGTAAAAAATAAAAATTTCAAAAAAAAAAAATTAAAAAATTTATAAGATTTATTAACAAACAAATAACAAAATGTAAAAATGTATATATTTTTTAGTCATTTTTTTATTATTATTTTTTGTCAATTTTCCCCATACGTTTGATTTAGTTTTAGTTTAGTTTATTTGTATTAATGTTTACCAGCGCAGTAAGATAAAATATCTTTTGGATTTAGCACTGGACATCGACAAGGCATTTACATACATTGGCATAAGATGTTTAGACATCTAAACTGTTGTAACTTGCATTTAGTTATGTATAATATGTTAATCTTTATTTTTGTATATTATTTGGTTTTGCAAGAAAAGCATTTAATAAAGGAGAATTATTTGCTACAAAACAAATTTTTATAAAATTTTTCGTTTACAGAAGATATTAATACATATGTACCAAAACAAAAACTAAAGTTACACACAAGTCTCAAATCAAGTTTTTATTGTATAAATTAAAAAATGCCGGAAGAGTAGTGCGAAAAAAAGAAATAAATACACTAAAAAATTAATGAAAAAATATCAATTTTTGGACCACGTCCACTGCCTACTTATTGCCCCTAAAATACAATTAAAAACCTTATTTTTCACACAAATAATAATAATAAAGTTTTTTGTGGATGATTTTCTTCAAAGTTGCATTTAAAACTTTATAATAATATATTTACTGATAATATAAAAAACGGTCAAGAAATCAATAGTTCCTAACTTAAGTTAAATCTTTTAAGTCAGTTATTTTGTTAAATTTCGGGCTCTTTTGCACAATTCTGCTGCCGCACAGTGTCGTGATTTCATATATTGAGTGGACATAAATACAAAAAAACTTATCACAAAGCGTGCGAATTTGCAAAACTTATTTTAGTTGATAGCATACAATAAAATTTAAGGTTTATCACCAAGGATTCGTGCTCTTTCCATATATTTCTAAAATAAAAATTGCAATAATGGAGAGAGATATATAAGAAAAGGAAATTATAATTACATAAAAGGCAAAAACACATATATATTAAATTAATAGTTTATGGTTTTCTGTTGAAGCAAATTTGTTGAGCACGATATTTGTGTCAATTTCAGTTTTATTGAATACGCATATAAAACATTACTAAGCCGTTAAACCTGTCCTCTTTCGTAGTTGATCTTAGCTATATTTTAATACGACAAAGGATGGGAAATGACCTTTCAGCCGTAGTACCCACAAAAATTATGAATTAGTTTCGCAAGCTTGGAAAAATATCTGGGTACACCTTGCTAAAACATCAATTAAATTTTCGGGGTGGTCTTGATAAGTTTTTCATTTTTGTTTCCACTACAAAATGTCAGCCTTTAATTTCAATATAAGCAGGGTTTTAATAAATTTTTTCAAGTTTTAATAAATTTTCAAGTTGTGGAATTAAAATTTCTAAATCAGTAAATGTAGTAATATTCTGTGGCAGAAATCGAGGGATGTTAAACAAATAAAGGACATTATTTGAGAAACATGTTTTTAAGCCCTCTTAAACAGATTCAATTGAGTATATTAAGCCCTAGATGCAAATGCAGTGGTATATTTCGACATCTTTGTTTTGCTTCTAAATCTGGGCTTTTGATCTAAAATTCCAATACTAACGCAAATATTTTTTACCTCTTCGAAACTAGTTTTAAATAAATTCATTCCTTTTAGTCTCAAGACAATTTATCAGAGTTTTTATAGGAAATGATACATTTGGTAACACAATATCCTGTCTTTTTAGAATTACAGTAAGCGGCAGTGTGGCAGTAAGTATATCATTTAGAATATGTAATCCGCAAATAAATTCGAAAGGGCTCAAAAAAGTTCTTAATAGCAAGGCTTTTGAAGACGTATCGCTTACTTTATTTTGTGCTTTACTTTTACTAAAAATTGTGTTTCGCATAATTGAGACATCTTTGTTTTTGGATACTACATTACGCTTAGCATAATGTTTTTTAAAAAATAAATTTCCTGGTTTCTTTAACAAACGTTACAAATTTTTGTATTATTGGTACCTTGTTGCCTTTTGATATCGAGTTAATCGGTCTATGGCGTTTGTTTTATACTGTTTTGTACTTTTTTAATGCTCCATTTTCTGCCAACTTCAAAGGACATCTGCCAGTTCCAATTCCTACACAATTTTCAAAATCAAGACCAAGGTTTTTCAAAGCTCTTAAAACTGCTTATGATTGTGTGTTCGCATTAACTGACACCTCGACGTAATCGCCAGTTTAATTTAAAGCCTCTTCTATTGTGTCAATAATGCCGAAAAATTCTTCTTTTACAAACTTTTCGTTTACGTTGAAAAAAGCTTAAAGCAACATAAGTTTGGCTTTTTGCTTCTAATCAGTGGTTTCGTCAAAAAAAATCGAGTAGTATTTAGCGTCATAAATATTTTTTAGTATTATTTTCTAAAAGAAGATTATGGAAACTTTAATTTATTTCATCTCTAATTATTTTCAATATAAATGAATAACGTAAGAAAAAAATTGGAAATGGTGGTGGCCTAAGATTTTATCTCCAGCATATATACAAAATCACAGAAGTTAACGAAAAGACCATTCGAGCATATATTTGTAGAAAATAGTAAACGACTATCTTCTCGATGTCCACGGATAGTTATATTATGCTTTCCGAGGGAAGTTATAGTTTTTATAATACACAACACACATTCTCAATTTTTAACTTCTTGTTGAAAAGCAGATATTTGTATTTGATTTTCCACCTCAAGACGAAAGTTTTCTTGTGTCTCCAAATACATTTTTCCAAAAGGAACAGCACGCCTAAAAAGTGGTCGTTATTGTAAAGCAAATCATTTACTTACATATTTAAGAATGTTAATGGTCCAACTGCTTACGTACATATACATCATGATATTATTTTTAAAACACAGGAAAACTGTCAATCATTCGTTTTTATTAATAAAAATCTCATTGAGTTAAAATAATTAAGTTTTTAATGACACGTTTAAATGTTACAATTATAATGACAAGTACATAAAACGATAATAGCAGTTAAACAATAAAAATTAAACATTTTGCCTCCATGGCAACCCCCCGCAATACCAACAACTGAAGTTGTAGTCATGCTTGTATTATTAAAAGTAGGTCTTTGAAACCAACGATTATTTTAACATCACAATTATTATCGCAATTACAAATGAAACAATTTCAATTAAGTTGCTGCAAACAATAATTGAAATTAATTAAAGTCGAATGAATCATTGGTATAATTTGATGCCGCAATGTACCTTGTACGTGTGTGGAGTGTATATATGTTAACATATTACACTTAAATGGTGCCAATAAAAACCTACATATATACACACATTCATATTATTGTCTATAAGTTTGTGTACGTGATACAGAGGCATATACAGCTGTGTTTACATTTATGTGTAAGCAAGTAAACATATTTTGTATAGCAACATTACCATTGATTTCTAATATATTTACTAAGGATGTTGATCGGAAAATCCTGAATTACGAAATCCTGGGATTTTTTAGAATCAGCACATCCCGAATCCCAAAGGGTTTTTAGCAAGTGCTGAAATTTTTAAGGATTTTTTTTAATCCTGCTGCTAGAATAAAGAAAAAATAAGTAATTCTTAATTAACAGACCATATGGTTTAAGCTGCATTATATTTGTAAATAAGCCAGCTTAATCTTAAATTGCGTATCAGTTTTTATCAAATACGTTTTTATTATCGTTGCCAGTTTAAATTTAAATTTTTAATGTAAACAATATAAAAGCTAAATCCACCACTTTTTAAATAGTTAAAAGTATGAGCTGGAAATATGTAATTCTGTAAAGCCCAAAATCCTATAAACTTCTGAAAGCCCCAAAACCCCCATAAAGCCCAGAATTTCAAGTCCTCTTTTCCTATCCGCCATAGATATTAAGGATAATTTTAAATAAACAAATAAATGAAAAAGAAATTTTTTTAACGAATAGTTTTTTTCGTTAATATTTTTTTTGAAAAAGTTAATAAGGCAGCAATTTAAACGTCAAACAGATTAAACCTAAAACAATTCCTTTAAGTTATAGTGACGGATATTTGTTTTTGCTGTTTAAAATCACGGTACTGTAACTATGATTTTGCACAGGTACTCGTATAAATATTTATACACGCAAAGAAGATGGATTTGAATGAGTTTGTGTGTGATTTACCTGCAACTGTAATCAATTAAAATTTTCATTTAACGATTCTGCACACAAAATCCCGATTACAATAATAGAAAACTGAATCTGTTTAGGACTTAATGACTTCTGCTGCCTAAATTCATATAAATGAGTGAATGCAGGCAGATAAAATGTATGTAGGTAGATAATATATCTCAGCTATATAAGGATTAAGTAAGAAATTAAGTTATTTCTATAGAAGCGGTTGTCAACTGTATCAAAAATAAAAGAAAAAACTATCGCATATGAATATTTGGTCTAAATCATGAAGGCCAGAAATTTTTAATTTCTTTAAAGTAACAACTATCTTTCGTAATGAAAAATTTTTCATAATTTTAACGAAGCTTTCATTCAATTACCGAAAAATTTGCAAGAGTTTTGTAACTAAAAAAAAATACATTTTTCGTATCCTTTTATTTTTATGAAATTATTTTACATATTGCAAACTTATTTCGTTCAATTCAAAAAAGAGTTTCTTACATTTTGCATGTTCTACGTACGATTTTTGATTTGCAAAATAATGAAAGATTTCGTAGGATGTTTTAACAAATCCGTTCACATGTTACACGAATTTTTTTGAGTGTAGTATTTTGTTTCTTTAAGTTTTAAAACTAATAACATAACTGGTTACTTACTTAAGTGTTTATTGGGATACTATTAGTAATGCAGAAAAGAAAATTAGCAATCTAAAATATATTTTTTACTGTGTGTCAACTTATTCCAATAATAATTTCTAATTGTACCCTTCACATAGAGATAAGGATATATATAAGTTTGTCATTCCATTTGTTTTCTCTACAATATTCAAACTCAACCCCAAAAAGTATATAAATACTAGAACCTTTTTGATGAAGAAATGTACCTTACTATGTCCGCCAGTTCGTCTGTTGTAGGGACAGTGGTATTCCACTACAATAACACAAATTTTTTGAAAGTTTTTATGCGCTTAATTTGAAAAACTATAACAGTTATTGACTTCAAATCTGCTTGAAAGTAGTTTCAGAATGATGTGTACGTTTCGGATATAAGCTGGTTAATTAGGAGCAGGATAAGTGGAGAACCTATACCAGTAAACTATTTTTGATAAGTTTTTGAGTGCCATATCTCGGAAACTGTAACAGCTTTTGACTTAAAATTTAACAAAAAAAAAAATAAATGTAAAATTTTTCCTACATTCAGGGGAAAAGTAGTTGGGCAAGACCAGGTAGAGCGATAATCACCAGACATTTTTCTTTTTAATTTTGAAACGCTTTATCTTGGAAACTGTAACTGCTACCGACTTTAAATTTTCTGCAAATAGAGATAATACAAAAATCCCTACATTTAAAGACAAAAGTTAGTTAGATGCAATCAAGGGAAACATTAGTCCTTATACAATTTAATTATTTTTATTAAATTTTTGGTACAAAATATTACTGTTACCATTATTAACCTTAAAAATTCTAAAAAGTATTATTAAAATAATTTTTTTTTATATTTAATTTGTTATTGAAAAGAAAATATTTTTGGATAAAAAGCAGTTTGAGTGATCGTCTTGGAAGTAATATGTGAAATTGGCGTTTGTTTACGAAAGTTACTTAATTATTAAAAATAAAACCTTAAAATCCTAAAACTGCTTTCTTGCCATATAAAAAATTGAAAAACCTAAGCCTTTTCCATATTTCCACAAAAATATCTTTCATATATATACGTACACCACACAGGTGAAAGGGTGTTATGCGTTTGTTCATATGTTTGTAACGACGTTACGTTTGTAAAGAAGTTACGAATCGCAATTTTTTAAATATTTTGGTAAAATTTGGCACTGACACAAAGCTTCTTACATGTTGTGGTAAACATCCTTGACCCCATACTCCAGACAAATATTTTCCTGGAATGAACACCTTAGGCTCTAACTGGCTCCAATATTACTTCATTTAAAAATTTTTTTCATATGCGTCTAAATAAATGCCGCTAACTGGAGTATTGAAAAAATATAGGTCTGGTCCAATTCTGATTTGGTCCTCTTACAAATGTCCTGCTGAAAAAGATATATTTGGCAGCAAGTGCTGGAACATTTCTTTTTTTTTTTTTGCAAAATCTTGAAGAAAGTTCATCTTTGTGCCGAACACAAATAGTTTCTTATTTTTCTCAAACAGTCCCAAAAAAAGGTGGTGTAGAATATAATACAGTCGGGCTTGATTGGCAAGTAAAAAAATTATTACTTGTTTTTCTTTAAAAAAATAATCAAATAATATTTTATCTTTCTCTCGAAAAAAATCAACATTTTGTGATGTGCCAGTTATAAGCTGACAGTCGTTTCAATTGAAATTCTAGAAAAGAAAGTATTTTTTTTAGTTAAGAACTTTTTCTTAACAAAAGCTAAATTCTTTTTATTTCATTTTATCTTGTAAAATATTTTGTTATTTATTTATTATTCATTAAGAGTAAAATAACATTATAAAACAAATTTTAAGAGTAGTTGCCTCAACTTCCTTTCTACCTTGACTTTGTTTTGCGTTTTCTCATTTAAATGAATTTTTTTCCAATTGCCTTCTGTCATTCTAGTAGACCAAGAATTTTCACATTGTACCTTAACGGGGGTTTTTACTGCATTTTTGTTGTTGCTTGTATTAAGGCAAAACAAGAACCAGCAATATGAATACCAATACTAACACAATATTCACGCCACCTCAGCAAGTTACAATTTTTTAATTTTTTTTTAATGTATTTATGTGAAATGCAGACATTTATGTTTATATTTATACGCCAATATAAATTTATTTCAAAAATATGGTTTTAGAATGACTGAAAAGTAAACAAAAATATTTGCACAAATTTAATTTTTATTTATTTACATTATTTATGCAAATCCAATTTTTTTTCTTTGTATTTTAAGGTATAAATTGTATGATTTGAATATTAACTGTATAAAACTTTTTTTTGTTTGAATGATACAAATAATTTATGAATGCCGATTTAAAAAAAAGCAGAAAAGGGTTAAATTAAGTCTCGCTTGTTAATATTGTTGATGTGACTATAAATCACAGTAATAATTTTGAGAATTTTTACTATTTGATTTTATTATTAAGTGCATCAGTGAATGCCACTTTTTTGTTGATGAAGTAAATTTAATAACTGTTTGTTAATGCAATAAATTTCAAAGAGGAACGCCGTTACCTTAATGTAGAAAGGACCAAAACTCGTATATTTGTTTGTCTCATTTTGATACATAAGCAGCCCATTAATTGAAATCAACGAAAGCCTGGGCTTAAATGTATAACGAGTTAGGTCCTTTCTATATTTAGGTAAACGATATATTAATAAGATATTAGGATAAAACTAAAAGTCAAATGCCAAGTTTTATTAACAAAATATTTTATTTTAATTATAAGGTTGCTGGGATTGACCCAAAATCACTTTATGGAGCAACTTAAAGCTATAAATCCGTTTGCCTAGTTGTCTATGTAGATGATGAGTACAAAGTTCAGACAGAAGTCGTAGTACTTCATTGGATTCGAAATTTTATTCGATCCCTCTACGTCATTTTCAGTTTTGTTTCAGAATTTTTTCATTGTATTTCAGAAATTTATATTTAATTTCAGATATTACAAATTCAATTTTAGAAATTTCAAATTCAATTTCAGAAATTTCTTTTACAATTTCAGAAACTTTCTATTAGTTTCAGAAATTTTTAATTTAATTTCAGATATTTCTAATTCAATTTCATAAATATCTGAATATATTTTAAAACTTTGTAATTCAATTCAAATTCAAATTCAATTTTAACATTTTTTAGTTGTATTTTTTAAGAAATTTCGATTTGTATTTAACGTGTAAGCACTAGTTTAATCATTGATACTCGAATAACTAGCTTACCCATTCCCAATCAAATAATTTGTTGCCTGAAGCTGAAATGACTAAAGCTGCTTTAGAAAATTAAATTTTTACTAAAATTTGCATATGTTCAAGGCATCATACATAATGCCTTGCTTCTCTGTCAGATTTACCTTGGGAAAATTATATTTTATCTTTTACAATTTATAAAAATAATAATTAATCTTAAAGAACAGTCATCTATGTTTTTGAGAAAATAAGTTAATTTAAGTTTATTTTATTACAAGATTATTTAAGCTCCTACAAGAAACACAGGTCCCCATGCAATGACATTCATTGTTTGCTATTTGATACCACCCTTTTGGCTTTTATCGCAGTTATATTAGTAGATTCTTTCCCACTTTGGATTGCTGTCGCTAGTTTTTATATTGATGTTATCATCCGGTTTGGCATTAGGTATAGCACCAACATCTACATTTGAGAATTAAAACCTCTTTTTTGCAGAGACAGTAGAAATCTCGTCGTCTCCGGGTAATAACATCCTCATATTATCCTGGACGCTCTACACTTATTGGCAGTTATCAAGACATTCGTTGCTCTGACCCTCACTGCAATATCTATACCATTCTGGTAGATCTGAAGTGGAGCACGGACGTCAATTGCTCTTTCCATAGGAAAATGAAATCCTTGTTTTTCCAGCTCGTCCACCATTTTATTTCTTTCAATATTCCTGTAACCCCGAGACCAAAATATGTGCACTTGCCTCTTGGCATACAGTCCACCGATGTATTCCCTTTGGGCCTAAACAGTTTAGAATTAGGTGAAGTTTTCAGAGATTGCCTTAATTGTCACCTGACAATCAATTAACATGTTTACTAAAGAACTTTCAGTTTGAGAGAACAAGGCGGGATAGGTGACCAATTTAGCTACTAGAACGTCTGGCTGGTATAAAATGCAGAAAGCTTAAAGAATACCCTTATACGTATTTCTGAGTAGAGAACCGCAGCTCTGACCCTGCCTCCATCTTTGACCCATTTGCCAAGAAATTACAAGTCCTGTGGTCTAACAAGGACGCAATAATTTCGTCATGATCATATTTCACCCAAGTAAATTGTCCCGTTGACCCCAATGGAGTCAAAGGGTTCTTTGCAATATCTAAGATTTGCAAATAAATCTTAGATAACATCACCAGCTATACACAGTCTTGCAAGCTTTTGCACGCTCTCAATGTTTTTCCAATCCCGTCCACAACACGAGTACTCCATAAAGAATGATTGGCTTAGCCACTGCAGTGCAGATCTAATTTGTAACATTTAAAGTTCCAAACGACACTTGGAACAAAAAAAAATCCCTTAAATGAATAATTGCTTTTAGTTTATTTATTACCAGGCAACATTTTGTCCTTAGTGTCGTACATGTATACCATCAATCAATAAAATGAATTTTTTTTTCCAAATCTTACTAAATCTTTAAGCAAACTCATCCATCCTACTGCTACTAAGCAATTATCGATTTTATCTTTTTGTCTCTTCACAACATGTTTGTCACTTAATTTTCATTTAATTAAAACTAAAATAGAATTAAAGCATCTACTTATAAACATAAAAAAGAATATTTTCGAATTTTTTTAATGTAGAAAATTATTTAATTATTATTTACACTAGAGAAGAAAACAAATTAGGGAATTACTTATGACTTAAAAAATAAAATAAGAAGCTCACAGAAAAGCATTGCATCTTCTTTCCCATTAGATAGAGGAAGCGACATAGAAAACACGCAACAATAGAAAAAAACATCTCTAATTAGTTTATGAACAATATTTAATTTTCTTAAGGACTTTAACAAACAAAAACAAAAGAGTATCAGCATAAGAACTTATACATTTTCGTTTATTTTATTTTGTTTTTCTTGCAGTTTAAAATTTTGTTGCTACGTTTTTCGCTAATGACAACAACAACACTAGTATATTAGCGCAGTCAACATTGATGCAGCTGTTTTTATTAAAAATATTTTCTTACAACAATTTTAACCCTATTTTTGCCACAATGACACTCGTTACTGCTGATGTTGTTGAAAACAAAAAATAACATTTACTTAAAGGCAAAAGAAAGGTTACTATAACAACAATAAATGCTGTTGTGTTACAACTCCTGTATAGTCCGTTGACAGATGTTAAGGAAGTTCCTAACTTGCAAAGTAAAAATTCATTTATGGTAAATATAATTTAATATAAAACCTTCTTCGTCTACAAATTTTCCTTGTCGTTGTCAATGATGAACAAGGATAAAATTTAACAACAACAACAACAACAAATTATTCGCGAGGCTGTAAAAATAAACTTTGTCAAAGTTATTGTTGCAGCAGCATCATTTCTCAAATGGCATAATAATACACATACATATACAATGCAGAAGACAAACAACGCCTTCTTAATTCTGCGTCACAACTAAGTACCAACATCATCAAAGCCTTAATGTTGTTACTATAACTGTTCTTGATTACAAACAATTACAGCAAGACCAAGAAACTGTATGCTGTTAAGCAACTTCCAGGTGAGTTTAAAGTTTTTCTAGTTTAAAGTTTATAAAAGTGACTTTTAATGGCTTTTGGATAAAGTTGCATATTCTAATGTTTTTCTTGGCAAAAAAAAGTAATAAAAAAAGTAAATTAATTTTGTGTAAGACACTGAAGCTGCGCAAAATAGGGCCAATAAAAATGAAAACAGTGTCAGCCAAACTGTGATTTTATTAAATCCGAAGAACATTAGAGCTAAATGGCTTAAAGCTAAAATCTTGCAACAGACACAAATTCATACAACCTTAATTATTGCTTAATTACCAAACGGGTGTAATAAAAAATCTTTTATTATTTATAGCATAAATATATCTGGATTAGCCAAGAATAAACTGGGCCGTTATAAGAACCTCCCATTGACTCTCTGCGTCCCAAGTGTTACCATTCAAGTATAAATGATAGTTTGGTGGTTCCATTTAAACTACTTGATTCGATGCAATGAACTTCAGGCTGGTCCATACTCTCTTAGAAAATATTAGCAGCCACGCAGTTTCTCCTACAGCCTTTTGTTGCTTCTAGGAATTTAATGAATTAACTATATACGCAGTTTCTTGAGGCTTTGGATAAAATGACATTCCAGACAGTTTTTCTGGAGTAGGCGACCACCAAATTGTTAAACAGAATATGCTCAACAATCTTTGTGTTTCCCGATTAATTGCAGAATTTATATCCTTATCATCTTAAAAATAAGTGTAGTATGTTCACCTATTGCCTTTGCCAGTTCGTCCGCCATCTTGTTCCCCGTAACATTCTGATGTAAGTTATAAGGCACCTGTCTCCAGCTTTCCAACGCTCTAAAGCAATTAAAGAGCAGAAGATGACTATGATTTGACCATCATTAAATATATTTACCTAATATTTCTAAGTCTATAAGTACATTTTAAACTCAACGGCTAATTTGGCTGCCAAAAGCTCTGCAAAAAAGGTAATGCAGTTGTCAGAAAGACCCTGGGACTGTTTTATACCCAGATACTACCCTTATTCCCAGCCTTTATCCTCTCAAGTCATGTTTGGCTTTCCAATCAAGCTAAGTATCGAGAGCATGTAATTGCTGTTATATTGAACTCCCCAAAGAAGCTTGCCGTAACCATGTGGCAACTAAGTGGGTTGTCCCGTTGATACAAATCAACCCAAATGTCAACCTGCAACTTCACCTTAGACCAGACTAATTTGTTTCAAATCCAAGATAACATCTAATTGGCATAGACCTTAATGCTCCGCATTGTCTTTTTTCGAACGCAATGGGCGCATTGTTTGTCTTGTTGCCTTTTCCCCCCACATTGAACCTTCACGACAGCCTTCTATCTATTGTTAAATCACTTCCAGGTACTTTATGTATCTCTTGAATATCAAATTACTACTTATCAATCTCGATGCTGTACATGAGTCAATATAAGTGCTTCTGGTGAAGAAAATCGGGTCGGTTTTTTTTAGAGCTTACAATCAGCTCCACTTTCTGCCGCCTCTGGCTTTATCACAGAGCTGATAGTATTTAAATAATTCGCACTAACAGCAGCTGTTACATCATCAGCGTAAACAGTTATTTCAGTGGCTTCTAACTTAAGTCCTTAAAGAAGTTAATTGTTATGAGGTCCTCTAAAGGTCACTTCATTGCTTATATAAAGACACACTTTGGAAATAAAATAACCTGCTGAAAACAAGACGGTCACATTGTCGAAGCGCTCACATATTGGATCTTCATCATAGTTAAGGGCTTTCTCAATCTGCGACAATCACAGAGCCAACCAGAAGATATATTTTCTCTTACTTGGAAGTAGACAATTCTTTTCAATGGCTTTAAAATGAATAAAGAGTGGTAGTTTGGCCTATAATCCTTTTGAGCATACAGGGTTCCTCTGTCTTAACTAATGTTGCCCTCTGGGTAATGGATATATTGTTCCATCGCAGAAACTCTTGAAGATCCAGCCCAATCAAAACACAATATAGCTTTTAACATATTAAAGTAGCGTCGCATAGTTTCCGTACAACTGAGTGATTTATATGGCTTATATGGTTATATGTGGATTTCCCATTCAAATCTTTTCGGGAAGATAATTAAATAGTTCTCATTTTACACATTTTTAGCAGTGCGGAGACAGCTGCGTTGCTAAAAAAGTTTGTGTCTCGTAATACTCTCAGTAAAATTCCTCATTACTTTTTTTCCGTTCTTTTTACAATCTATTGGCTTTAAATAGCTAGATTGCTTATCTGCATCTTGAGTAGTTTTGTCGTTTTACCAGAATTCTTAATGCTGCTAAAGATGCTCTTTCATTAGTTTCGCTTGGCTTAATTAACATTACCCTTTTTCAATTTTAGAGAACGTATGTTCATTTCCAGCTATGCACGCTGCTTATACAGCAGAAAGGTTTCGAGCTATGCCTCGCTCGAAATCTAATAGTCTCATCTCTCTGTCTTGCATAAGTGATCACATCATTAAGTGCAGAATAAATATTCCACTAGTCATTTAATAGTTTGCGGGCTAGAGAGTTTCATATTAGGAAATTTAGTTTTTTTTGTAACAGTTTTTCGTTTTGTGTTTGTAAAAGCATCCATTCAATAATCTACAATCTTTTAAGGGGAGTCAAACTTTTCAACCAAAATTGTAGATGATGTTTTACTTAAAATATCACTATTTTTATTAAAAAGTTATGCTTCAAAACAAAATATTAAAGACCTTCTGCACAATACCCTTTCAATTTTCTCTCTAATTCTCTCAAGTCTTAGTCCTTTAATATTCCTTTGAATACCTTTTGTTGCCATAAACATTTACAAAAGTACATTTAATTTTCGGTTGCTGCTAAAGTAAACAAAAACTTGATAAACAAGCTTAAGTTGTCATTTCTGTTTTAGAAACAAAATTTTGAAAATCATTTAACTTGCAAAAAAACAAATATTGAAGTTTGCTAAGTGCTAGTTTGTTAGTTTAGTTTTAATGCAATTTAATTGTATAAAAGTTAAATGTTAGATAAATAATTATAATCAAAACAAATTAGCTTCAATAAAAAAATTTATTTAAGAAAATTCAAAAAAATTACCTGAAATGACTTTTACATAAACTTGTTAAAAATATGAGTTTCAAATAGGAAAAAGTCTAAATAAGCAAAATTTTTGGAAATATTTTGTGAAACAAAACTAAAAAATAAATTTAAAATTATCTTGACACGTATCGTAAGCATAAGTTTTATATTTCTTGCTTCCATTAAGTTCACTTGTTTTGACCTGCTTTTGATCTTTGCTTTAAATGCAGAATTTCAGTTCCTTTTTAACCTCCTTTTTCCCACCCTTATTGATCGCTTGTGAAAAATTCAAGTTAAAATCAAAACAAAAATTTTTGCAATACCTCTAACATAAATTTTACACTCCAAAGGCTTAAAGTTTTTAAAGAAGCTCAAATTTGTTAAAACGGAATGTCCTTTTGTGTATGCGTGGGTTTTTTGAATAAAAAAGAGCGAAAATTGCACAACAACGTCCTATAAAAAACAATTGCATATGAAAACAATTTTTTTTATTTTGAATTAAAATTCGATTCTCCTTCGTTTTTTCACTGGTTTGATTTCTTTTCACGCCATTTATTAAAACTTTGCAATCTTTTTTTGATGTCCATGCACACCCAACAATATCTTTTGTTTTTTTATCTTTTTATCTGTTCGATGTAAAATCTATATTTAGTTTTCCTTTTTTTACCCAAAATTTTTCAATGTCTGCGTGATAGTGAGTTAAACTATTAACTCTTGTCTGCATAAAGTATAAAGTAAAACGCTTATTCAGTTTTAATAGATATTTCATTCCTATAACCTCCCACATTGATGGCTTTGTAATTTGCCAAAAGGTATAAAAAATCCTCCAACAATGTTAGGTTGGCCATTCTTTGCCCTACTTTACAGGGTGCAGTTAATAATATTTTTTTAATCCTTCGCATAGTGATAATGGTACATATCAGTTTGTCATTCGATTTGTAATTTTAACAATATTTGCTTGCAATCCAAATAAGGATATAAATTCAGGATCTTTATAGAAAGAGAAGATAATTTAACCAAGTCTGTCTGTCTGTTGAAATCAAGATTTTGAAACCAAATCAACACAGAAAAAAATTACCACAAACTAATTTTCATATAAACAACTAAATTGGTGTCGGCTGGCAGACTTATAAATTTAAACCTAAATGAAAAACGTATTAATTGACACAAAGTTTTATTAAGAGCATGAAATAATAGAATAAAAATGCGGGCTTTATTTTTTAAAGATTTTGCCATCCAGATGTCTTTCGTGGAGTGTACCACACTGTTCAAAACGGAGCCTTGTGTTCTGTGCCATACATTGCAGTTAACTCGGTTCAATTGAACTAATTTCGTGAAGAATTTTTTTTGCTTTCAAGCTACAAGAGATGAGGTATAGTCATTATAAGCCCTCTCTTTGAAGTAGCACTATAAAAAGAAATCTATGGGAGTTAGTTCGGGCAACTTCGAGGGACATGGGATTTTCCCAAAGCGGCTGGTCAGTTTTACGGGGAACTTTTTCCCAAGCAAACTCAGTAAAGATCAGGCTGTGTGTGTGGTCTCCCCGTCCTATTGAAACAACGTAAATGAAAAGTACAATGGATGAGCTCACAGGTTTGGCAAAAATAATTTCGTAATCATGCGTCGACAGTTTTCACCGTTGACATTCGCCGCCTAGTCTCAAGCATTTTCGAAAAAAAAATGGTCCAATCATTTCATGCGTAGATAAGTGACACCAAACAGCTACCCTGTGGCAATGCAATGGCTTTTGATGTTTCAATTGAGGGTTGCTACTTCTTGGAGGCCAATAACTGCACTTTTGTTTGTTGACGTGGCTGTTTAAGTGAAAATGAGCCTCGTCACTCTCCAAAAAATGGGACCTACAGTGCCAAAATTCTCCAACATAGTTTAAAAAAAATTTTTGCCAAAATAAAAGTCACTTTTTTCAGTTCTTGAATGGTTTAAATTTAAAAGGGATGGAACTTTAGATCGTTTTTAAAAACTTCATGAAAAATCGCTCTTGGAAAGCCGTATTGAAATTCGCTGATTTTCACGTTAATTGCTTCCTACTTGTTCAATGTTTTCGGTAGTCCTTGAAGATCGACCCGGCAGTAGTTCTGAAACATTTTAGTCGAAGAATTTAAGCAGAATCTCTTCACCCACGAATGAAACTAATTTACGCTCGGTCCATTACGTATTCACCCAAGACGGAATATTGCTAAATTGGTTTTTGTTATTACTTGAAATATTTTGCCATTTCTTTCTGTGTAGGTTTTCGACTAAAGACAAATGGAGATTGAGAAATTATTTTTTTGTTTTCAATATCATTGTGAATTTCGTCTGAATTAACGTCTACAACAATAAAAACATACAAAGTCGGTAGCAATCTCTTAGGCCTGACTCCTCTGCTCTACCTTCAAGGATTTTTCTAGGCTTAGAAATCTTATTATATTTTGAAACTTTCCGCATTGGCAGGAAGAACGCAAGCCCTAGTATGGCCTTGATAAAAAAAAATAAAATTTGTTTTTTGCAAGGCAGATCTTATGTCCTTCTGTTGCTGAGCCCTACACCCTTCTGAATTCATATTTTTTTTGGGTTTTAAGTAAAAATAAATGGATATTAACTGACGTCAATACATGCATTGATAACTAATACATATGTAAATTATTTGCAATAATATCAAATCCTTCTTCGTCATTTCTTGCCCGGGCTTACTAAATGGTTGGGTGATAAAGGGTATTCTTAAATCTTAAGTTGATCGCCAAAAAAATGTCTGTACTTTCCATAAGTAATGCTGTTCAATGTGCCTCCGGTTTATTCCTTAGATGTTTTTTGCATTCCTTTAGCTTAGCTTTAAGTTGAGACGATCTATGCCGTTCGGGGTTTTTGATTTAGACAAAAGTTATTCAATATCGACAAAAAGATTTAATGTATATTTTCAGCAGAAGGTAAAAAGCACTTTAAGCTGCTTTTTCAATTTGCTCATTATACCACCTTAAAAAGTCGTTGACATGTTTTGTGTGTGTTTTACACATTTCACCTTACAAAATGAAAAAAGGATTGCTGAAGACTTGGAATAATGTTTGTCTAACAAGGTTTTAGTTCCAAAGTATTACTCCAAAATTGGTCAAACAGCCACTTATCTAGTTGAAATATAAAATACAACTCCTAAATCTAATTAACCAGGTGCACGAGTACGTTTGCTTAGCGATGTTATCGCCAGCGGGGAGACAGAGATTTATAAAAATATATGTACTGCGGACAATTAACTGGCATAATTGCAAGGTTCTGAAAAATTTCCTCAATACATATATTGGTTGCTTGAATATAAGGCTTTGGGAGGCCAACCAAGAAATATTGTTTGATTCTCGATTTGTCCATTTAACCAAGCCACACAATTTTATCTCTAAAATTTTCATATCGTAAAAAACCAGTTTCAAAAATTTATATGGCATTGGTTTTCATTTCTATTAAGAAATATGTACAAGATTTTCGTTTTGTTTTTTGGCGGTTGCTATTTTTGTTCGAATCACAAATGACATTATAACGTTAGCGAAGATAAGTTTTCGCCAGAAGATTTCAGTATAAATTTAGAAACGGCAACAGTTTTAGGTTCTGTAGCACTTAAAGATATAAGCTTTCAGTAAAGGTTTCTAAATATGGATTCAAGTTTCAACTCTTTGTAACATAGACAGTAAATACATAATAAATAAATTTTAAATATATATGAAGGATAGTGATATAGACGTTAATTAAATAAATTCCGATTTGGGCACAAAAGAAAAATTCCCATAATTTGTCAGAATCAGGACAGCGAAACTCTAATTGCAAAATATTGGCAAAGCAAATTTTTACTATTTTTATCATGCGTGTTTTTAAGAAGTGTTTACCATGTAGGTATCATGTAGATTTCTATACATGGTAAGGGAGAAAGATATATGAGTTGTCACTTTTTTTTTTTTGGAAATAGGCTAAGGTACGGAAAAATAAAGAAAGAGAGAAAGAGAAAGAAACAGAACTTTTAATACACATGTTTTATAGCGAACGTACATTCTTATATATATGTATTCGGATATTTGTGAAACGCGCCATCTAATAAAGTTCTTTCTGAATAAAACTTTCGAGCCGAAAACATCCAAAAAAGGGACAGGTAATAAAAGTTAAATTTTCTTATTAACTGCGTATTGACGTTTAATTATTTAAAAAGTAGTAAGATTATAAAGGAAAAATAAAACTAAAAGTGAATAAATTTGGACAAACTCTATAAAACGATAATTCTTAACCTGACTCGGTGCTGAAAAAAGACATTTTTAAACCAAATTACTAAAAGCAGTATAATTCACCTTACCACCTACCAATTAGGGTAAGAATTGCTACCTATTTAAATAAAAATGTTCATCTCAATAATTAAAATCTTTTAACCCAGGGGAGTGTGGAATACTCTTTGGAGAAGGGAAGAATTAGTGCACAGTTGTCTTTCGGCCTCCCTTGACTCTTATACCTTTTCGAGGTACGGCCTATTCAGCGCTTCATTTCTATCAGTCAACACGTGGGAAATAGTGAAACAACTTGTAAAGGAAATTCTTTTGAGGTAAACGTCCAGCAAACTCTTTACGCCGTCGATTGGTAGCACACCTGAGTGCTAGATTTCGTTATCATTGCTTAGGAGGCCACTAAGAAAATAAAAATAGAAAAGCAAATATATGTATATGGCCACTTGGGTCTCAATCATAATTTGCCCATAAAGTACTAACAACTGTTCTACCTAAGTATAGCTAACGGTTAAAATCACTTTATTTTTGTCGTTTCATAGCTACTCTAAAACGACAAACTTTCTAGTTTTACCCCAACCTAATATTTTCAATTCATTCAATTCCTCTTTAACTATATCATAATTTTGTCAATATTACTACTAACATTTCCCATTGAAAAAAAAAAAAAATCCCTCATAAGTTTTACTATTCTTTTTGTGTCGTTTTGCCTAAAATACTACTTTTAAGTTTAAATTGAGAAATTGAGAGTATAACACTTAAGGAAAGAATACCCATTCATAATCGTTGCAACAACAATTATCATCAACGTGCTGAAGGCCTTCTCACAACGATGGACCGAATAAAATTGTAAGTGTTGTGTTTGTTTTTTTTCTTATTTTATCTCTTAATTTGTTATACTCATCAATAACCTCCATACCTATCAATCTCTTAAATTTATAACTTCTTTATTTAATCATTTAAATACATATTTTTATTTATGTATGTTCAATAGCAAAGGAATTTTTTTTTGTGTGAAATGAACCTAAGGAAAGAAAAGAGAATATAAACAATCAAAGGTTTCTTTGTTGATTGCTATTTTTGTTTGTATCATATACTTTTAATTACTTACATACCTACCTTGGTACATATGTATGTACATTTAATTTTTTTACACATAAAGTAGTTTATTTTGTTTTGATCATAACTTTCTACTATTTTCTTTACTTTATGGCTAATCAAATAAGTGTTTTTTTTGTGAATTAAAATACTGAAATAAAATAATTGTTTCATAAATTGAAAATGCACTAATTTCGGATAATGTAAAATTTAATGGTCTGAAGAAAAGGTAAAGTGTTTTAGGGGTTTCAATTAGATATGCAGTGCCAACATGAAACCACAGGAAGGGAGGGTCTAGAGGCAGAGAACCATTCTATCTAGGTTCTGGAGGTGTATTTTGGATAAATCGGTAGTGTTTCTATCATATGTTGTTATAGGGCATTGTTATTAAACCGCACGTGATTTTTTTGTTTGTTATTTGGCATTAATGGTCATTTATTGGAATTAAGATCCCCGCCCATTTCTCCCGAAACTAGCTAGCTAACATGCACGTGCGTCGCAATTCCAATTGGATCAATAGTATTTTAAATTGACATTTTGATGGTACTAGTAGTTTTTAGCTTTCTCAGCAATGTCCGTATATACTCTTTGAGATTTTTTTTTGTGTGTACAAACTCAGAGATAATGCAAAACTTTTCGGTTAATCACCAAATATACTATTTAGCCGTCACAAATAAAAAATGGCGCCCAACGTGGGGCCCAAAGGCAGTCTAAAAAAATAAATTTCAATTATATCTTGAAAAAAAAACTCAAACTAAGACTTCTAGAGTTATCAGTGTTTTTGGGACCTAAAAAGAACAATTTTTTTATACATGAGAACTTATTTATATAAAAACATATGAAAACCTTTTTATGAAATAACAACTTCGTAATAGTGTTCGTCGTTTTTTTGGTGTAGACCAAGATTGGCATTACTCTAGGGTAAATAAGGAAATATTGTATTAAGAATAATTTTTCTTCTTATGCAATCCTTTTGTTATCCTATAGATAATTCAGTCCTTTTTGTTCTTACGAGTTGTTAGTGGGGAAAAAAAAAAAAAGTAACAGAAGGAGTGACTTAGGAAATACGATTATAATGCATTAAATATTGCTTTAGTCGTCCAGGTTTCAAACCTCTGCTGCATACCCCCATCGTTTAATGAATAAATACGAATCCCACATACACCATCCTAATTAGTAATTTTCTTGTCTTAAATTGTACACCACCTTTTCAAAAGACCAATTAAATTTTACGAAAAAAAAAACCCAAATCATAACAGTAACAAATTTATAATTTAACTAATAGATATATATTCTTATATATATATATATATTTATGTAGGTAACATAATATACTTACATATATATAATTTTCTTAACATGGCAAATAACAGGAAAGATGTTGTAACGTCGCAGGAAGAAACGGGTGGTTTACCACAGTGTAGTATTTGTAGAAAAGACTATGAGTTAGACGATATTATTGTGGCTACCCCCTGTGATCATATATTTCATAAGGAGTGTATTATAAGAGTACTAAAGGAAACCTTATCTTGCCCGATCTGTGCTACGGCTTGTAGACCAAATAAACTTAAATCACATAATATTTTATCAAAACAGTCAGCGGTTAATACAGCTTCTTCACAGAACGTAGTCAATTTAAGCCGGGGAGCCATTCCTAAGGGTCATAGTGTAGGAAAAAATCCAGGTAGTCAAAATTTATTAGAGTGGCGGATGTCACAAACTTCCAAGTTTAACACTGATAATCAAGATGCTAGAGCTCTAGATGATTTCTTGAATACTTCTCGGGGTAATGTGAATATGGAGGTTAGCGAGCATACCTTACAAAATTTAGTAACTGACGCTGTGCGAAATCAATTAGCTAACATTAATATGAACGAAAACTCGTATAACCGAAATAGTTTGGACAACCGTAACGTAAGTGATAATAATGGTCGCTTTAGTAGAAATTCCTTTAATAGACAGAACCCAGGACAAGGAAATAATCGGTCATTTTATTTATCAACAGATAAAGTATCAACAATAATTTCAAGTTGGCAGTTAAAATTTAGCGGTCAAGACGACGGTGGCGTATCTGTAGATAATTTTATCTATCGAGTTCATGCCCTTACTACACAGAGTTTGAGGGGAGATTTTAATATTTTGTGTCGTCATATACATCTATTGTTTACGGGAAAAGCAATCGACTGGTTTTGGCGATATCATCGCGCTGTCGAGGTAGTTGACTGGGATTCATTGTGTTGTGAATTAAGAAACCAGTTTAGGGATCGTAGAACCGACTTTGACTTAAAGGAGATAATCCGAAATCGAAAACAGAGAGTAGGAGAAAAGTTTGATACTTTCTATGATTCCATACAACAGATAAGTGATCGGTTGCAGACCCCATTTAGTGAGGTAGACCTAGTAGAAATATTAAAACGGAATTTACGTCCTGAGGTACGTAAGGAACTATTGCATTTTGATATTCGACACGTATCGAATTTGAGAGAATTTGTAAGAAAACATGAAATACTCGATGAAGAATTGTTTAGGTATAGATCAAATAGAAATTTTTCAATGCATAAAGTGTCTGAAGTAGAAGTAGAAAATATTGAAGAAAAAAATATAGAGGAGATAGAAGAGATAAAAGAGATAATTTGCTGGAACTGCTCAGAAACAGGTCACAGGTTCGAAGATTGCTTAGGGGAGAGAAGAATTTTCTGTTATGGCTGTGGAAGTCCGAATATTTATAAGCCAAACTGTAATAAATGCAACAAGATTCAAAAAAACTATCAAGGCCCTCGGTCTCAAAGGCCTTCAACTCAATCCAAAGGGACCCAATATTAAAATCGTCGGAATGCCAGACTGATCCAATTGTTTTAAAAAGGCAAACCTCGCCAAATAAAAATGATTGTGCACCTGGATATTTGAAACCGTATCACATAAGATGGAAAGAGTATCAAGCTATTAGATTTAAAATATTTAACGAGGAAATAAGATCAGCAGAAAATGTAACGAAAAGGATAAAGAGATCAACAAAGCGCTTACGAAAATTTTGGAAAAAGGTTTTGAGTAACAGAAAAGTAGTATTATCTGCAGTAGTTTCGAACAGAGATGAATTTGATTTAAGACCATTTGCTACTGTGCGACTTTTTGAGGAAGATATAATTGGAATGATAGATACAGGGGCCACGGTGTCTTGTTTCGCATCGGAATATGCAAAAAAGTTTCTAAATGAAAACAAACACCCATATGAAAAGTTCCATATACAATTAAAAACAGCAGATGGGAGAGATCATACAACCGTCGGCAGGGTTACCACCAAAGTTACATTTAGAGGAAGTTCTAGGGAAATGAAATTTTTAATTATACCTCATTTAACGCAGAATTTATATCTCGGTATAGATTTCGTTAGAGCCTTTAATCTAGGAAGGGACTTGTTTTCGAACACACCCCTGTCTAATTACAATGCACGCTTAGCTGAGTTAGACGCAAATGACAATGTGCACAAGCTTAGTTTAGAAGATAACAAAAGATTGGAGGATGCAATTAATTGTTTTCCCTCTTATTCAAAGTTAGGTTTAGGTAAAACTTCTTTAGTCACACATGTAATAGATACCGGTGAAAGTAAACCGATTAAACAACGCCATTTTGCTATATCACCCGCTATTGAAAAATTACTTTTTGCTGAAATAGATAGAATGCTAAGTTTAGGGGTTATAGAGGAATCCCTTAGTCCGTGGTCATCGCCTGTGGCGCTAGTGCTTAAGCCTGGAAAGGTGCGCCTATGTTTAGACGCCCGAAAGTTAAACAATGTCACCGTGAAAGATGCCTATCCCTTACCGCTCATTGAGGGGATTTTCAGCAGACTTCCAAAGGCAAGGTTCATTTCTAGTCTTGACCTGAAAGACGCCTTCTGGCAAATTCCACTCGATGAGAGCTCAAGGGAAAAGACAGCTTTCACCGTGCCTGGTCGCCCACTTTACCAGTTTGTCACCATGCCCTTCGGCTTGTGCAACGCTCCACAGACGATGTCTCGACTTATGGACCAAGTCATACCTGCCCACTTGCGTACCAAAGTATTCATCTATTTAGATGATTTGCTACTGATAACCGAAACCTTCGATGAACATATATTATTACTTCACGAAGTATCTTTACACATGAGAAAGGCGAATCTGACACTTAATATTGAAAAAAGTAAATTTGTGCTAAAGGAAGTAAAATATCTGGGTCACATAATCGGCCATGGGACTATTCGGACAGACCCGGACAAAGTAGAAGCCATTCGCAATTATCCGTTGCCCAAGTCCGTCCGCCAGTTAAGAAGATTTTTAGGATTATGTGGGTGGTACCGACGGTTTGTTAAAAATTTTGCGACAGTGACTGCACCAATCACCGATATGCTACAAAAGAAGAAGCAATTTATTTGGTCTGAGGAAGCTAAGCGCTCATTTGAGGAACTGAAAAATTCGCTATGCACCGCACCGGTTTTACATAATCCGGATTTTGCCCGACCATTTTCGGTGCAGTGTGACGCAAGTCAATATGGGATTGGGGCGGTGCTCGCACAGACCAACGACAATGGCGACGAAGTACCTGTGGCCTACATGAGCCACAAATTGTCATCCGCTCAAAGAAACTATTCAGTTTCTGAGCAAGAGTGCCTCGCAGCAGTAATGGCAATTAAAAAGTTTAGATCGTACATTGAAGGTCACCAATTTGAAGTCATTACTGATCACGCTTCGCTAAAATGGCTGATGAACCAATCGGACTTACACGGACGTCTTGCAAGGTGGGCACTGAAACTGCAGGGCTTTAATTTCACCATAAGGCATCGAAAAGGAACTCAAAATATAGTGCCAGACTCACTTTCACGTATCTTTGCTGAGGACAATAATGAGATTAATATTAGTGAGGTTGATAACTTGTGGGTTAGCGAATTGGACAGTTCTATTGACATTGATTTAGAATCACGTGAATTTGTTTCGCCAGAATATTTAGCACTCATAGCAAAATTACAACCTAAACTGAAATACTTACCCGATATTAAAATTGAGGACGGATTTATATACAAGAGAGTGGAGCATGCAACGGGAAATGAGATCCAGGAGGAAATGTCTTGGAAGCTGTGGATTCCGAACGCGCTGACAAACGAGTTAATATCTCGTGCTCATGATCATCCACTTTGTGCGCACGGGGGCATAGGAAAGACTTTACGTCGAATAAAAACTTTTTATTATTGGCCAAAAATGACCAAGCAAATTACAGATTACGTTTTGTCATGTGAAGTTTGTAAGCAAACCAAGTCCAGCAACAAAATTTTAAGACCTCCCATGGGACAGCAAGCTACCTCGGTGCGTATATTTCAGAAACTGTACTTAGACCTTTTAGGGCCTTATCCCCGCTCTTCTTCTGGAAATATAGGATTGATAATTGTATTGGACCATTTGTCTAAATTTCATTTTTTGGAACCAATCAGAAAATTTACCGCGAGTGTTATAGTCGAATTTTTGGAAAAAAGAATATTTCATATTTTTGGCATACCGGAATCAATTACTACAGATAATGGAGTTCAATTCAAGTCAACTGTATTTAAACAATTTTTAGAATCATATGGTGTTTTTCATAATTTTACGGCGATATATTCCCCGCAAGCCAACGCCAGTGAGCGTGTTAATCGCTCAGTTCTAGCGGCGATCAGAGCTTATATTAAACCATCACAGAAGAATTGGGACGAGAACATATCTGCTATTAGCTGCGCCTTTCGAGGTTCTGTTCATTCTAGTACAGGCTATTCCCCTTACTATATGGTATTTGGACAAAATATGCTTTTGAATGGCAAATCGTATAACGTATTACGGAAATTGTGTTTGTTAGAGGACTCAGATATAAATATAGAAAAGGACGAGAAACTCTACCTACTTAGGCAGAGAGCGCAGGAAAATATCAAAAAAGCATACGAAAAGAATGCTAGGATATACAATCTCAGGTCCAGAGCAGTAACTTTCCATGTAGGTCAGATTGTATTTAGAAGAAGTTTTGCACAGTCGAGAGCTGTTGATCATTTTAACAGTAAATTAGGCAATCAGTTTGAAAAAGCGAAGGTTGTAGCTAAACATGGACTAAATTATTATGAATTGCAGGATATGTCTGGTAAAAATTTAGGTATATTCCATGCCAAAGACATTCGAGACTAACTTCAGCTTTTGTCTTTTTTGTAAAACAATTCAACACAACCTGTTTTGTAACATAGACAGTAAATACATAATAAATAAATTTTAAATATATATGAAGGATAGTGATATAGACGTTAATTAAATAAATTCCGATTTGGGCACAAAAGAAAAATTCCCATAATTTGTCAGAATCAGGACAGCGAAACTCTAATTGCAAAATATTGGCAAAGCAAATTTTTACTATTTTTATCATGCGTGTTTTTAAGAAGTGTTTACCATGTAGGTATCATGTAGATTTCTATACATGGTAAGGGAGAAAGATATATGAGTTGTCACTTTTTTTTTTTTGGAAATAGGCTAAGGTACGGAAAAATAAAGAAAGAGAGAAAGAGAAAGAAACAGAACTTTTAATACACATGTTTTATAGCGAACGTACATTCTTATATATATGTATTCGGATATTTGTGAAACGCGCCATCTAATAAAGTTCTTTCTGAATAAAACTTTCGAGCCGAAAACATCCAAAAAAGGGACAGGTAATAAAAGTTAAATTTTCTTATTAACTGCGTATTGACGTTTAATTATTTAAAAAGTAGTAAGATTATAAAGGAAAAATAAAACTAAAAGTGAATAAATTTGGACAAACTCTATAAAACGATAATTCTTAACCTGACTCGGTGCTGAAAAAAGACATTTTTAAACCAAATTACTAAAAGCAGTATAATTCACCTTACCACCTACCAATTAGGGTAAGAATTGCTACCTATTTAAATAAAAATGTTCATCTCAATAATTAAAATCTTTTAACCCAGGGGAGTGTGGAATACTCTTTGGAGAAGGGAAGAATTAGTGCACAGTTGTCTTTCGGCCTCCCTTGACTCTTATACCTTTTCGAGGTACGGCCTATTCAGCGCTTCATTTCTATCAGTCAACACGTGGGAAATAGTGAAACAACTTGTAAAGGAAATTCTTTTGAGGTAAACGTCCAGCAAACTCTTTACGCCGTCGATTGGTAGCACACCTGAGTGCTAGATTTCGTTATCATTGCTTAGGAGGCCACTAAGAAAATAAAAATAGAAAAGCAAATATATGTATATGGCCACTTGGGTCTCAATCATAATTTGCCCATAAAGTACTAACAACTGTTCTACCTAAGTATAGCTAACGGTTAAAATCACTTTATTTTTGTCGTTTCATAGCTACTCTAAAACGACAAACTTTCTAGTTTTACCCCAACCTAATATTTTCAATTCATTCAATTCCTCTTTAACTATATCATAATTTTGTCAATATTACTACTAACATTTCCCATTGAAAAAAAAAAAAAATCCCTCATAAGTTTTACTATTCTTTTTGTGTCGTTTTGCCTAAAATACTACTTTTAAGTTTAAATTGAGAAATTGAGAGTATAACACTTAAGGAAAGAATACCCATTCATAATCGTTGCAACAACAATTATCATCAACGTGCTGAAGGCCTTCTCACAACGATGGACCGAATAAAATTGTAAGTGTTGTGTTTGTTTTTTTTCTTATTTTATCTCTTAATTTGTTATACTCATCAATAACCTCCATACCTATCAATCTCTTAAATTTATAACTTCTTTATTTAATCATTTAAATACATATTTTTATTTATGTATGTTCAATAGCAAAGGAATTTTTTTTTGTGTGAAATGAACCTAAGGAAAGAAAAGAGAATATAAACAATCAAAGGTTTCTTTGTTGATTGCTATTTTTGTTTGTATCATATACTTTTAATTACTTACATACCTACCTTGGTACATATGTATGTACATTTAATTTTTTTACACATAAAGTAGTTTATTTTGTTTTGATCATAACTTTCTACTATTTTCTTTACTTTATGGCTAATCAAATAAGTGTTTTTTTTGTGAATTAAAATACTGAAATAAAATAATTGTTTCATAAATTGAAAATGCACTAATTTCGGATAATGTAAAATTTAATGGTCTGAAGAAAAGGTAAAGTGTTTTAGGGGTTTCAATTAGATATGCAGTGCCAACATGAAACCACAGGAAGGGAGGGTCTAGAGGCAGAGAACCATTCTATCTAGGTTCTGGAGGTGTATTTTGGATAAATCGGTAGTGTTTCTATCATATGTTGTTATAGGGCATTGTTATTAAACCGCACGTGATTTTTTTGTTTGTTATTTGGCATTAATGGTCATTTATTGGAATTAAGATCCCCGCCCATTTCTCCCGAAACTAGCTAGCTAACATGCACGTGCGTCGCAATTCCAATTGGATCAATAGTATTTTAAATTGACATTTTGATGGTACTAGTAGTTTTTAGCTTTCTCAGCAATGTCCGTATATACTCTTTGAGATTTTTTTTTGTGTGTACAAACTCAGAGATAATGCAAAACTTTTCGGTTAATCACCAAATATACTATTTAGCCGTCACATCTTTCAAAGTAAAAATTTTCATAAATAATTAACGTGATGAAAAAAAATATTAAAAGATATTTATATATTAAGCGTTTTTTGAATTTTCAAACCTATCGATTTTTTTTTTGAAAATATTTATCCGGCTTCAAAATAAAAATTAAGTATTTCAAGAGCACACAAAATCTATTTTTCGATCTTTTATGTCAAAGTGAGGGAACCAAAAATATCACTCCTTCAATAGCAAAGTTAACGTTTATTCATTGTCAAAAAAAATCATTTTTAAAAAACCAAAAAATGGGTTTAAAACTTTCGTTAAACCAACATGCCTCTATAGTTGTCTCCTTTTTTAAAATGTTTTTTACTTTCTCATAAAACAAAAATATCCTCAAAATCTTGGTGGAAACCCCTTTATGGCATTTCTGTTTTTTCTGTAATTTTGCTACTGTTGTGTTGACATTGTTTTAGCATTTCTAAGGTAAATTTTTTTTATTAAACGTATGAATGTTGCAAACTGGTTTCCGATTGTTTTCTTCACTTTTTTTTTTGCTTAAAGTTGACTTTATTAAAGGTGAAATACGCAGATATGGTGATTTTATTTTTAAAAGGACGTAATAAATTTTAGAGATTAAATTTGAAAACGTTACAGCTACAGCACTTACACCCTTATTTTACAAATTAAAAAATTAAAATTTAGAAAGTTCTTTTTTTAACTTAGGAAATTTTAAATCAATTTTAGAATTTTGTTACAAGATTTTATAATTTTATTTCGGAATATTCTATTAAAATTTCTTAATGAAAATGACGATTAAAAAGTTGTAAAATACAACTAAAAAAATCTCAAAAAGGAATTACAAAGTAATGATAATCAATCAAAGATTTCCAGAATTAAAATTGTAATTTCTTAAATTTGCGAAAGGAAGCTTAGAAATTTTTCAAATATATTTAGAAATTTTGTAAATATCATTTTAAAAGTTCTTAAATGCAGTTGGGAATGGCGTTGCTTTCATAAGGTATTGTTTAAATTTAAAATTTGTTTTAAATGTTTCTAAGCTGATGAATTTTTAATCTTCAAGAAAAGAAAGAGAACAAGGATAAAGAAGTATGGAAGTTTTCATAGCCAAAACAATTATACTTAATTTCAAATATTTTTTAAAACTATTTTACCAAATTATGTAAAAATATTTCAAAAAACTTTATACAACTTTAACAAAACTTCCAAAGTTAATATCTGATTTAAACATTTTACTAAACAAGAAAGAAAGCAAAACATGTAGCGTGGTTTAATTTAATGGAAAAAATTCTTTAAATTAAATTTTTTTTTCTGCAACTGTTTGCGAATTCGATTCCCTTAGCCATATAGCAACTTGTACATTTTATTTATTTTATAATTTTAAGGCAAAAATGCAATTGATGTGCTGACTGCAAAGTTAGCAGCTTTCGAGTGTATGCACAAGTCTCCCCTTGGTATTTGCTAAACGTGACTGTCATCAAAATAAAAATAGTTTCTTTTAATGTTCTTCGTTTGTAAAAAACAGAGTTGTGGAAAAGTTTCTTTTATTGGGTACAATAACAGTTACTATATAAAAGGTTCCCTTTTGTAAAATTTTAAGACCCGCCTATTTTTTTCACAAGCATCCAGCATATTGAAAATATATATTCTTTCTTATTATAATGTTCTATTTTTTTCGAGAAATAGAATCGTGTTTAACATAAAACATTTTGATTATTTCTTTAAGGCAAACTAAGGCGACAAGATGAGCCTAGTAAATCTAAAAAAAAATCTAACATCAACCTAATGCCAGCCTTAAGTCATAAGTCAGCATTTGAGTTTTGCAATGCCATTATCAGTATAAGAATAATAATATATAAAACTAAAATCAAGTAGAATAAAATTAAAGAAATATTTAAAAAAATACGAGAAAAAAATAATCTGCACAACAATGCAGTTAAGCAAATAGATTGGCACAATCTGTATTTCTTTTCATATGGCCTGTTTATAGGTTTAATTTTAACTTTTTTCATCCACTCTCAGTCATTTTTTTTTGAAATACATACACAGGAACTTATTTGAAGGAAAAGTTGTATGAAGGAAAATTAATACGAAAATAGTCTACAGCAAAACTTGCAAAAACGTGTTTTGTATTTCCTATTAGTTTGATTTTCGAGTATTTATTTTATCAAAAGAAACTTAATTCAATATAAGCTAAATTTTAAAGCACATAAAAATTAAAAGAATAAATTTCAATATGCCTTTAGTAATTGAAAAAAATGCAAGCCTCGTTTTGAATACTTAAAAAATTCTCGTCAAGCAAAAAACCAATATTTAAGGCTTTTTTTCTTTTTTTTTGGCTTTAGTTCATTATTTAATTTCTTTTTATTAGAAGAAACTTTTTTTAAAACCCAACCATACAAAGATTTCACTATTCGGAAAATTCCCAAAAGATCCTGGTAACAGAGCTAGGAAGTAATTAGAAGCCATTCGTAGGGATATAGATTTTTATACCCTTTACCTAAGTGATAGAGGTATGCTTATATAAGTTTTTAAATCCATTTGTAATTTCCTTAACATCCATTCGCGCTCCAAAAAAATGTATATTTTCTTAGTCCTTATAGATAGCGAAGTCGATTTAGCGATGTCCGTCTGTCCATATGCCCGTCTGTTCGCGTTATGGTTGAAATCAACTTTTTGAAGCCCTCCGATGTCGCACAGACCCGTAGTAGGTAGTATCCTTTTAGAAAAGATAATTAAGAAAAAAATGCTGCCTAAGTCCAATAAAATCGCCTTATACCTGATGGAGATATAAGCAAAAAAACCTCTGTTAATTTCCCTAACCTCTACAACTGCCCTGGCTTTTCCCTACAAGGTGGCAATGAAAGTTCGAATCCCATTAATTTTTTTTTTGCAAACATTTTTTTGAAACATACTTAAAATCTTTCTCCGCCCTCTAACAGGATTTCCATACAAAGTTTGTTATTAATTGCTCCCGAAGTTTTCAGAGTGCTTCTACATAGGTAAAATGTAGGACCTACCCCTATTAGTTTTTCCTCTTAGAGAGCTCCCATACAAAGTTCGGACAATTGTGATAAACCCCCCCCTACAGCTTGCAGGGTGCCCGTGGGTAGGTCAATTTAAGGACTGACCCCAGATCTTGTTTCCCTGCAAACATTCTCCTAGAACATACTTACACCCTAACTCCACTGCCTACGGAGGCAGTGAGATAGTTTTATTTTGCAGCATACGAGTTGAATGCTTGCTGCCACTATTACACAACATCCGATAAAATTAACATCGTCGTAATGTCCCATGGGTCAGTATTCTTAGAATTCTGCATTTTACAAGTTACAAAAAATCTGTTTATTTTGACAGGTTTAAACGCCGTCTCCCAAAAAAACTTAATTAAAAAAAGACAAGACCTGTTTTGTTTAATATTTTTTAATATATTTATTTTAAAACAATTAAAATGTGGATTATCTACTTCACATCAAACTCCTCCCAATTTAATACTTCTTATCATTTCTAAAAATATTTTATAAAGCACCTGTTTTATAGAAAACTCAAACAATATTTCAATAAAAAGTAATTTAAAAAATAAAAGTTCTTAAATTGTAAATAACAAAAATGTATAAAGAAATATTATTAATTATTAATTATTAATTTTAGTTATTAATTTTAATTTATTTGTTATTATATTTTTATTTAATTTGCCCAACTTTTAGAGATTGAGTTCAAATTTTTAATAATTCAGCTTTTTTTGATGCAACTAGCAAAGAATTTTGATTTTTTATACGTAGATATATTTGCAATGAAATAATTTTAATTAATTTTTTTTAGAATTTTGTTCCATATGCAGCAGCCTGTTTTATCCAATTTTTTTTATTTAAAAGCATTTTTTTTAAGTTTCTCAAATTTATTGCCTTAATTTTTAGACTTTTCTTAGGGCGTATGTGTGTGTGTGTGTGATTTTTCGTAAAACCAAAATCCACTATAGACAATTTCAGCTGGTTTGCATTTAATTGCTAAAGTTTTTTAATTAAATAATTTTGTCTGTATATATGTATGTTTGTATGTTAAAAACGGCAATATAAATGTATTAACACATACACATACTTATATTTTATTTGGCTTTTAATATTGTTTACTGTATGTATGCGGTATTCTGTTAGCCAAACTTCGAGAACCATTAAAAGAGACGACAGTTACAAAACTGCCATGTCATTAAGAAAAAGTGTTGTAGGAGAAATTTAAAAAAATAAGGTTCATATACAAAACTATGTTTGTATGTTATAATTTTATTTATCTCATCTAATCGTTCTTAGTTTTATCACACCAGCACATTTCGACACGAAGTACAGGACAGGAAAAAACTTAAAGCAATTAGTATACACATACAAAAACACAATTATTTATAAATTTTTTCCATAAATAAATTGTGTTTTAAAGCAAGTTTTTTATTAAAATGTCATCAGATATTTATTTAATTGTTTATCTAAAATAAAAAAAATCAATTTTCTTTATGGGGTCCGCGTTAACTTAATAACGTCTGATCCATTTATTTAAAAAATTTAACACATGACGTAAAAGTTTTTCTTTTCATTAAAATATTCTACTAAAATAAAAACAAACCTTTTTTAATATATATTTAAAAGTCTTTAACTGCCTAATAATGTAAAACGCAAGTCATAACAACAAAAACCATTGTACGGAAAAAATTAAAATTTAAAAAACTTGTTCATACATTATGTTGTTGTTTTAGGACGTTGCGTTTTAAGATATAAGGGGGTAAGTTTATTTAATCCTTCTGAAATCAAAAGTTGGCCCTCATTGCAAACAAACACTGATATTTTACATTTAATTTTTGATTACAAAATAAAAACAAGTAAGAGCGCTATATTCGGCTGTGCTGAATCTTATATACACTCAAAAAATTATTAGAGTAACTGTAAGTTATTTAGGAAGTATTCCGTAAAGTTGTTTTTAAATGAAAAACCAGTTAAATTTCAATATAATATTTGCCTTTAACTGGTTTGAAGAGTTATTCAAAGCTCCAACTACACAAAAATACTGATTTTCCGTTGCAGTTAATTTTGTCAGTTATTTTTTAGTAATATTTAATTTTGTAAATTTTTTTCCGATACTTTGTGTTTTGCTGTAAATGACAAAAAATCTTATTAATTTTAGACGAATATGTAAGTTATTTTTTTATGTCTGAATTTGAATGAAATATTTTGTTGATTTTAATGAATATCTAGTTGGAGGGTTTTTAAATGAATATCAAGTTATTATAAATACCATTTCCAGTAGATTTTACATAAATACTTTTTTGAGTGTACCCTTCACATTGATCTTTAAATATACCCAGCGAGTTTTAAAGTCCATAGAAAACTTTACAAATTTGTAACGTTCGTATGGATAATAGAAATATATTAGGAACGTTAAAGGTCGACAGAGCTATCCCTTCTCCTGGCCCCAGCCAAAAAAAATGTTCTTCAAAGTGTAGACCTTATTGTTCAATTAATTTTTGCAAAACATTTGAAGTCGATATCTGTTATACTTTCCGAGATAAAGCTAATCGAAAATTTCATAAAAATTTTTAATATGTATGGAAGCTACCCCTTGTTCTGCCCCCACCCAAAAAATATTTTCTTTAAAGTGTAGGTCTTTGCGTACGATTACTTTTTGTAGAACATTTTAAGTCGATAGCTGTTATAGTTTACGAGATATAGCGCATAAAATATTTCACCAAATTTGTGCAATTGTAGGAAAAATACCCCTTCCCTTGGTCCTATCTGAAACTTCCATTATTTAGGTTCCTTCTTTAAGAGTATCCGTGCCAAGTTTTGTGGCAAGAGTGATTATACTTACTGAGATATATAGGGATATATGCACGGATTTTGTCCTAAAAAAATGGGTTACTCTGGATTTTCGCTAATATCTTCGTCAATAGGGAACCAATTTCGCTGATTTAAAATATCAATTATCTTCAGGATATTTCTAATAGTTTGACACCAATAACTGCTCCGTATATTTTATTTGACTCCAGAAACTTGATTTCAACAGACGGACAGATGGACAGACGGACATGGCTATATCAACTTTCCAATCTATAAGGATTCAGAATATATATACTTTATGGGGTCGAAAATGGATAATAAAGAAATTACAAACGGAATGACAAACCGATATATACCCTTATCGCAATGTAAAGGGTATAATAACACTTAGAGCGGCATATTGCACCCTTAAATATTTAAGGAACTTCCTACCTAAAATAATAATATATTTTTTAAAACAGGTAGTGATAGAAGCTTCATTTGCTTTTTTGATTTCAAGAAATGGCTCAAAATAATGTTCTAAGACCAACCTTTGCATATAACGAATAATTCTAAATCACTGTCTGTGTTGATTATACAGTTTTCGACAAATTCGCGCGTTGTTTTGGTTGTCTACGTTTCCTCTCAATTAAAGTAAAGATAGTTATAATAAATTAATTAAAGATAATTTTTTTAAAATTAACACAGATTTTGAAGGTTTTTGGTAAATGAAAAAACCTACAGCACTTGGGATTAAGAAAAAAAAACACTTTGCAACTCTTTGGATTACAGTCAACAATTATGTATGAAATACAATATCAAATAAATGTCCGACAATCAAATGTGAGTTCTTTCATTACGTTCTCACACATTGCACGCAGTGTTTAACTAATTTCATCACGAATATTAAGTTTGAGTTGCTCCAGTGTTTCTGGTTTGTATGCATTAGCCTTGCTTTTCAGATATCCCTACAAAAAGAAGTTAGAAGCAGTCAAATCAGGCAACCGTGGAAGTTAATCAACATTAGCACTTCTTAAAATAGCTCGCAGTAATTCCATTGTAATCCTGGCTGTATGCGATGTGGCATCGTCTTGTTAATACCACTTTCAACCAAGCCCAAAGCATGCAGTTGGGGGGCTAAAAAGTTTTCAATCATATCACGATATCTCTCCCCATCGACAATTAAAATTACGCCATTTTTAGTTTCAAAAAAGTAAAGTCGAATGGATCCTGATGACCAAATTGCACACCAGACTGTCTCTTTTAATAGATGGAAAGGTTACTGATGAATAATTAAAGGGGTTTCCGTTGACCAGAACCGACTATTCTGTTTATTCACATATCCATTTAAATGAAAATGTGCCTCGACACTTATTATGATTTTTTCATGAAAATCCATGATAGATTTTGGTAAAATGTTTTAAACGATTAAGACGCGTTGGTTTACCAAACATTTTTTCATAATAAATTTGCCAAATCTCTACTTCACGACTGCCAAATATGAACTGTCAAGACTTATGTTTACTAAAATGTAGTATACCTTGCCTGTTTCATATTGCATAGACTGAATTAAATCCACATACAACTTTGTGGTTTTATTCTCATTTACCACTACATTAAAAAAACTATTAGAGCAACTGACGCACGTTGGGTTAAAATAGTTCAAAATTTACGTTTAATTGAATTTTTAAAATTAAGTTTTTTTATTAATATTTGGAATCGGATAAAATAAGATAAAATTCTATATCACTATGAAAATTTTCAAGCATCTATCTTGTCAGCTGACTTCGTAGTGACGTGTCAAAGTACAACATTTTTTGCAATATTTTTAAAAAGCGAAAGAAGTAAAATTTTGCATTAAACGAGTCCGTAATTTTCAAGTTTAACGTTTAAAACGTGTTATTTTAAGAATGAAACCTTCAACTTCAGGTAATGAAGTGTTCAAAAATGACAAAGAGTTTTTGAATATATGTCTGAAAATATTTTTGACGATTTTTTTAAAAAAGGTCCAAAATTGGCCTTTTTTAATGTTTCGTGAACCATAACTTCTAAGTAAGTTAAGGTTGGCTTTTTAATCTTTTATTTTCTAAAAGAATCAAATCTTAACTTGATAATACAGAAAAGATAATTTGCGGTTTTGTGGCTCCATTTTTTGCTATTAACCTTTTTCTGGTTGAAGTCGTGTTTTTTTCAAAGTCATGTATTTAACAAAACTAACGTTTAGTTTGTTTTTCTAGAGTCATTCGTTCAACATTCAGAAACAAGTCTCAGTTATATTTATTCACAAGAGTGTTAAAATGGTTTTGTATGACTCCTATTATACATAAATTTTTATTTAATTCATGGTCCCGAAATCATAAAATATGCCCTTTTACCGACTGGAGAACTTTTAGGAGAAGCTCAGGAAGCCAGAAATAAAATTGTAGGGACCACTTTGCTCGCAAATGCAGTTGAGACAAGTCGAATGAAGATATTCTAAATAGATTTTTTCGCAGTTTATATCCATTCATTTTTAATATTATTAAACAAAATGAGCGGAAAGAAAAGCAACAATTATCAAATTCCGAACTACAGCTTTTGCTATCGCCTATTATTTTTCAAGAAACACATGATAATGAGAGTAATGATAGCGAAGATTATGATGATGAAGGTGAGGATAAACATAATATGGTTTCTCTTTAAGTGTATGACAATTATTGATAAACAAAAAAAAATTATAAAAATTTATTTCGTTACTTTTTTAAAAAAGTTGTAAAATTCTCGAAATCCTTCAAAACCCTAATTCAGATTTTAAATTAAACTTATATTCATATTTATGCAAAATAAATATATTTTTTTTTATTTTTTAGAAAGAAGACAATATAAGCTTTTCTTTCCTTCTCATTTTTTAAAAAAATCGATTTCCGTTTTAAAATTACGGCGAAATTTTTGAAACAAACTATAACTTTCCGAAAAATAAAAACGTCTATAAAATCGTAAAAAAGATTTTTTTTCCGTGTATCTTGTTTTCAGAATATGCCTTTTAATGCATATTTAATGATTTAAAAAAAAAATTCAAAAAAATTTAAATTACGGCTCCCATGAATTAATCGCCACTTTTGGTGTCATCGAACCCACTGTGTGAAGTTAGGTTATTCAGGAAGTATTCGTTAAAGTTGTTTTTGAATGAAAAAACAGTTAATTATTAATATATTATTTTTTAAGCTGGTTTATAGTGTTATTTTAAGCTTCAACTACATGAAAGTATTTATTTTCAGTTGAAGTTGATTTTGCCAGTGATTTTTTTTAAATATGTCGACTTTGTTAATATTTTTTCTGATACTTTTTGTTTTGCTGTAAGCGACAGAAAATCTAGTTAATTTAAGAAATTAATGGAAGTTAATTTTTTAATGTCTGAAATAAAATAAAATAAAGTATTAATTTTATTAAAAATGTTGTTGGAGGGTGTTTGAATATATATCTAGTTATTTTAAGTAGCATTTACAGTTGACTTTACATTAATAATTTTTTGAGTGTAGATGTTTCTATTATTTAATTTTTTTGACATGTGTTGGCATGTGTGCTGTGGAAAGAATTACAGATTTGGTTTAGAATACTCTCTTGAAGTACGGTAGGCCCTATTAGTTAAGGTTAACTTTAGTAGTTTTCTTCTTTTAACACAAATTTCCCAGAAGGTTCGACCTTTTTTTAAGATTATACAGATTTGTTGGCAAGTGAGGTTAAGTTAAAAGACCGTTATGTTTATTTTATCGAAAGTGTGAGAAACTATGATAAAAAGCGCAAAAAAGAACCTGTTCCAATATGTTGGTTTGTTTATCTTTATTCCATTCTCATATAATCCCCTAAAGTAAGTGACAGAACGGGTTCTAGAAATTTTAGAAGAATCCTAGCCCACATTTTGCTTATAAATCAGAACTTTTATTTGATTTAGTCACCTTGAAGCTCGCGCCCATCCTGCTGTAAAATTGTAAGTAATATATATTCAACTGCCTTAGACTGGATTATCTTCAAAATAATTGCAAGTAAACTAGCTTTTACTGACTTATACGATGACATTTTTTTTCATTATTTCCATTTAATTTAATGCTTCTAGAAAATAGGTGTAAAAAATAAGCTTTACCCTCTTGGCCAACAAACAAAAATTTTATGAGTGTTTTTTCATAAAAAATTTAATTTTTTATGTCCAGTGGTACTTTCTCCTTTTTTCCCTGGTTTTTTAATATATTTTATTTATATAAAACAATGTTTTACCTTATATTTTTGCTCTTTTACAAAACTATAGATTGTTAAAAAAATAATTTAAGAACAAAAAATTCTGCTAAGAAATACCAATTTTATTTTTTAAAATCTAATATTTTACATACTACTTGTCTTTTTTCGGTATTAAAAATATTAACAAATTACAATAATAGATCTATTTTATATATTTTAATATGCATATGTTTAGGATTACTTAATTACATACCTACTAAAATATATAAAAATAAATATATTCTAAGTCCCTGGTGCACAAAATTATTAAGCATTTGCATTAATATTCACTTTATTAGATTAGTTTAAGCCTACTTCAATACAGATTCGGTTTTACCTATTAAATCCTAAAAATATTTAAATACTCTTTTGCCTTAATCTGTAACTCTCTTCGGCTGCTTTAAATAAAGCACCGGCGGTATCAGAAGCTGTATCTTCCACTAAACTGCGCAAAAACCCTTTGGGATTCTGCAACGACAAATGAGGATGATCAAACTCAACAGCATGGCCAGCATCCATAACAAGAACACGATCACTATCCATAACGGTGTGCAGACGATGAGCAATTGTTAAGACTGTACAATCAGCAAATTTTTTGCGTATAGTATTCTGAATTAAAGCATCAGTTCTGGGATGACAGCATAAAAGAAAAAATTTAACCCTAAAGTTTTTAAAAGATATAAAGAAACTTACATAGGATCCACATTTGCCGTAGCCTCATCTAAGATTAATATTCTGTTTTGTCTCAATATAGCTCTGGCCAAACACACCAGCTGCCGCTGACCAACACTAAAATTGGAACCACCATCTGACATGGCACAGTCTAAGCCGCCACCCAAAGATTTTTTTAAGTGTTCCTTTAACTCTACATCCTCCAAGGCTTGCCACATTTTTTCATCGCAATATTCTTGCAAAGGATCTAAGTTATAACGCAATGTACCTGAAAAGATTACTGGATCTTGAGGAATAATAGAAATTTTGCTTCTTAAGTCGTATAAGCCCAGAGTATCAATATCGACGCCATCGATTCGTAGAATACCTTCATTATAGGCCAAACGAAAGAGTGATTGTATAATTGATGATTTTCCTGCTCCCGTACGTCCAACTATACCAATTTTTTCTTTGGGTTCTATTGTTAAGTTTAAATTATTTAAAATTCGTTCATCACTTGGATTGTATCGTAAACTAAAATTCTTAAATTCTATGCGACCCTTGCTTGGCCAGCTATCTGTAAGCTTAGAAGACTTTTCTATTTCCAATGAATGTTCGGGAGGTAGATTTGTGTATTCTAAAACTCTTTCTACACTTGTCATATGATTTTCTAGTTCAGCCGATTGACGCATACCCCACTGACTAATGCCAATTAAGGCACACGATTGTAGAATAGCCAAACCCACATCTCCACTATTAAAACTGTTCCTTAGGGCCAGGAAGCTTAGTGTTACTATGCTTATATAACACACACATAAAATATCAATCCAAGTAGCAAAGGCTCTGCTTGAAGAAAAAAACAAAAACCATGCAGCAGTATTGGAGTTTTGATGATCGTAAAATTCCGACTCTAAAGCTTTTTCAGCTTGCAGTGCTCTAATGGTCGTAAGACCCTGAAATGTTTGATTTGTTAGAGAGTAGATGGGACTGCGAGCTGAAATTAAATATGTAGATTTTAAAAGCAGGTAATTTTTTTTTCAAAATTTGAATTGAAACATACAAATGGATTCCAAACGCTTAATATCTCGGCTGGTGTGCACAAAGATTTGCCTTAATGTTATTAAACCAAATATAACAAACAGCGATGGTATTAGCATCCAGTAGTTGACAATGGCCACTATGGTTATAACACCGGTTATATCAATTACAAACTTAAAATAAAATTTAAAAAATTAATAAAAATTATTTAAAAAAAAAACGCCTAGAAAAGCTGGGTTAAAAATTTTTTAAAATCATATATTTTGTTTTAAGTCAATTTGCAAACTTCCTGGTAAAGCCATGAATTAATTTCTATGCGTCCATGCCTTTTGCTACCCTTCGCCCCAACATCCTCGTAATTAAGGATGTGTTTCGGTTTTTTTTTGATACCAAAATAGAAAGTGCTTTAAAGGTATTATAAAATTCGTACCTTAAGTCCAGTATTTTATACTTGATATGCATAAACATCTTCTGGCACTGTTGTTGAACCACGCATTAACAATTTTTAGGTTGCACAGTTTAACTGTGAAATTAACCCACTGAATATTATTTTTCTCTCACAACTAACACTAAATTTAAATCAAACGTTCACAAACTGTAGTCCTTCTATTTCCCTTCCCATAACATATTTTCCTGATACCAACACAAGGTACTCCTAAGCCAGTCACAGGGGAATATCATTAAACTTATTAGCGTATATCTTCAAAGGTTAAATGACAACCACAAACTGTTAAAATTAAAGCTTTCTGTCGTGCAGATCTTATCTCTTAAGCTCGTCACTTGTTTTTACGTAATACACGAATAGAATATTTTAAATCAAACGTTGTCAATAATAAAATTCCAGACGTAATAGATTTTGGCGTGGCAAAAGGTATATCCCCGGACCTTATTGAGGCTGTAGCCTCCTTGGATTTATCTTCTGACCACTCACCCACAATAATTACTATTTTCAGTCCTCACCAAATAGCAACTAGTGATTTTTTTCTTATCTAAAAGAATAAATTGGTTGAAATAAAAAAAATATATTAGTGAACACTGTTCGGAAAACCAACAGCTAAAAACTCCCGGAGACATAGATGATAGTCTGAGCGACCTATGGGAAAAAACATTAAAAAAGCCGTGGAACATGCGTCTTCTACCTATCGTCAGGCCAGGTACAGCAAAATTTTTTCTGACGATGTGGGAAAACTTTTATCTGAAAAAAGGAGGATCCAAAGAGAATGGCACAAGCATAGATCGCCCCAACTTAGAACTAAGCTGAAAGAATGTACTAACGAATTAAAAATCTTGCCGGAGGTTCACAGAATGGCTTCACTTAAAGAGTACCTCGAAGGACTAGACGCGACTCCTCAGACAAATTATTCCTTATGGCGATCAGCCAGACGTCTTTAAAAACCCGTAATCGCAAAACCACCTCTGCGTAATCTGAGAGGATTCTGGGCTAGAAATGACGAAAAAAAAGTGATCTGTTCGCAAATCATTTCAAAAGCGTGTTTACTCCCAGTACTTGCACAGACGTGAGGGAATTACCGCCAGTTGTTGCTAGACGTTCTTTAGAAACACGTTTCCGATTTATAGATGCTGTAGAGGCTACTGCTAACCTAAATGGTAAAAAAGCTCCTGGCGTTGATAATATAAGCAACAAAATGCTCTTAGAGCTACCTTTTACGGCAAAAAGAATAATTCTTTTTATTTCTAACGCAATAATTCGGCTTGAACATTTCCCGCCAATATGGAAAATTGCCTTAGTAAAGATGATTCCTAAGCCTGGCAAAGATCCTTCTAAGGTAGAGTCTTATAGGCCCATTAGTCTGTTACCCACAATGTTAAAATTCTTTGAAAAATTGCTAAAGAACAAGCTGACTCCAATCCTGAATGAAAACAGCTGCATTCCAGATCACCAGTTTGGCTTTAGAAGTCAACATAGCACAATCGAATTAACTCACAGACTGGTGCAGGTTATAGGAAAAACTTTTGAGGAAAAGAAATACTGCTCCACGCTTTTCATTGATGTCTCTCCAGGTTTCGATAAAGTATGGCACAAAGGCCTGTTAAACAAACTATAGCTCAACCTTCCAGCTAATATTTTCAACCTATTAGAAAAATTCATAACCGGTCGACAATTTATGATCAAATAGGGAAACCAAATAAGTTCTTCTGAACCAATAGGGGCTGGTGTACCTCAAGAGAGTATACTAGGTCCAGTTCTGTACTTGATTTACACAGCAGATATGCCAACCAATAGTTTTACACACACGTCGACATTTGCTGATGATACTACTTTCCTTAGTATTCATAAAGACCTTAAAGAGGCTTCGAACCAACTGCAGCAACACGTAACCCAAGTTGAGAAATGGGCAAAATTATGGGGAATAAAAATTAATGAACAAAAATGTACCCAAGTAACTTTTACTTTACGCAAAGAAACGTGCTCCCCAATCACTATTAACAACTATATGGTGCCTCAACGAACCGAGACAAAATATCTTGGTGTTCACCTAGATCGCCGCCTCACATGGAAGCCTCATATAGATGCGAAGCTGCTCAAATGAAACTTAAAGCTGCTCAAATCCACTGGCTACGAAAATCTCTGTGCTACGTCTGGATTGTAAACTTCTACTCTACAACTCGATTTTAAAACCAATTTGGTGCTACGGTATACAATTATGGGGTACTGCTTCCGCCTCTAACATCGAAAAAATCCAACGCCGTCAAAACAAAATTCTGAGAATGATAAGTGGTGCTCCTTCGTATATTAAAAACAGTAACATCCACAAGGATCTCAAAGTTCCACTAGTAAAAAGCGAAATCCTAAACTATGTGGACAAGTATTTAAATAAGTTAGAAACACATCCAAATCCGCTCGCTCGAAGCATCCTGCAACATAGTGGGCACACCCGTCTAAAAAGAAGGGATACTATTGCTCTTAGATGAAACTATTGAAATTAGTTATCTTTATTGTTGTGAGAACTTAAATTTTAGTCCAGTACTGACTGGACTAGTATTAACTACTTAGTCTTAAGATTTGAATACTTATTATTAGTTCGCTTAAGCGAAGATTCAATAATAAAATATATGAAAAAAAAATTTAAACGTTGAAGATTTTCAAATCTCTTATTGGTTAAATGTTTATGGTCCAAAAATCTGCGTTACAGTTACTTACCGCTGAACAATCGATTAACGTTCGTGGCACATCCACATCTAATGTGCGAATATCCTTTGAAAAACGATTTAAAATACGCCCCGAGGGATTTGTGTTAAAAAACAACATGGACGTACGAGTTATAACACTAAACAGCAAATCATGCAGATGCAATGAGATCCAAAGACACATCTGATAAAAACCAAATGTGCGCATTATATAAGTAACTATTGTTGCGACCAAAATGATCAAATAAATAAGAACTTGTTGATATCTTTCACTGGTATGATCCTTGTAATAAGAACTTTGGGTTGTGCTATTAAATAGAAAATTTGTTTCACTATTATCCTGTTTATATATAAATTTTTTTTCTGGTGAAGCCAAAGCAATTTGCTCCTCCCAAACGACCCTGCAAATAAAAAAGTTTAAAGATGGTCTTATTTAAAAAATCTAAAATTCTCCACTTACCATCTTGATAAGAAATAATCCATTCCAGTTAACATAAAACGTGTGCAAACAAAAAAACTGATTATTGTAATAAAAAAGCACTTATTATTAAGGGCCTTGAAATAGGTCAAATATGTTTCAAACTTGACAGATCCTCCAGCCTGTACTTCTCTACTAAGTTCCTCAATTTCTTGCTTCTCGTCAACCAAAATATCATGCAAATTAAAGACAGAACTATTTTCAGAAGCTAAACGAGATCTGTGAGTCTGAATACTCTTTTCGTCCTCGCAATCCTCATCATTACGTTTGGCACCGTCATCATTTTCCTTATTTTCCTTTAAAGTTTGAGCCAAAAATTGAAATTGTTTTGAGCTTTGCAATTCCCTGTAATTTCCTTGAGCTGCAATGCTGCCACCATCCATTAATATCACATGTTCTACATTGTTAAGGTATTGCAATTGATGGGTGACTAAAATACATATCTTATCCCCAAGAAATTGATAGATGCAGTTGTCCACTAAATGTTTACCCACGTGGGCATCTACAGCTGATAAGGGATCATCAAGCAAATAGATATCGGCCTTACGGTAAACAGTTCTGGCCAAATTAACACGAGCTCTCTGGCCTCCACTCAAACTATGTAGAGTACAATTATTCGTTCTACCAAATCTGTTTTTTTGCTCTAAGATTTCAGCGTATTTTCCGTCAGAAAATATAATTTTTTTTTTTTTTATTTAAGTTTTTGCCATTTACAGTTATCATAGGCTGAAATTACCTACGTACAGAAAAGTTATAATCATTTCGTTAGTTATCGATAAATATTAACTAAACGACCTCTTGCCATAGGGTTAAGGTTGATGTCTTTGATAACCAGTAATTCGAGAAAAGTAAGAATGAAGTGTCGCAATCGTTCGTAGTAGTTTTGACAGTTCATTTTGTGGTTGGTAGAAACTGACAAACGATTTTAACTTCCTTTTTCTTTTGACCGAGGGAGTGGAAACATCGAAGTAAGACTGTAAAATAAGCAAAATTATCTTAAATTAAAATTGGCATCCGCACCTTAAATCTTGAGAAAATCGTGAAAATAATTGAATTCTACTAAAGGTTGTTAAAGTAAACTCAAATTTTTTTGTATTTGTTAAATTGAACTTACAAATTTTACCGGCAATAGAACGCATAAACCAGCAATTCTTTATAAAACACCGCGTGGGCGCTTATCTACTCATTAATTGCCCCACGGTCTGAATTAGGTCTGATAAATCTGAAGGAAAGGAATTGAAGGGAATAAATATCTAATTTTACCATAGAGAGAAGGTACGTATCCATTTTCACAAATACAGTTTTTCGCAAAGAGCATCGATAATAATAAATGCTACTGTAACTTTATATTTAGACTTAGGGAGCAAAACCGCAGGTGCTGTACATATCTCCCGGGAAGTCTTCTCTCTTAATTTAAGCTTATAAAAATCCAAAATTGGTAAAGACAGCCGAAATTAGATACAACCGTTCAGCTGTCTGTGCAAAATTCGCCTTTGAAGGTTAACTAAGAGGCTAGGCGCAGCCTATAGTCATAATGTTCGCCGTTAAATGTTTAACGCACGTTTTTCTCCACGCATAAAGTGAACCACCTGATAAGGTCGAACTAAATTTAACGTGCCTACATTAAACAACCACAAAACGCAGCAATTTCGAAAGCTACCTACTTTTTTTTCAAAAAATCAAATTAGCCTCCGTGAAGTTAATTACCCTAGTGGACGAAAGCCTCGTTATACCTATGTACCTAGCTAAGTAAAGGAATAAAAGTGCAAATAAGAGGTTTACGAAAAAAAAAAAAAAAACAAAGATAAACTACCTACCTATATACAACTAATTGTAATAAGAAAGTGATCCCAAGAAAAATACCCGAACTTAAGAATTAACAAAAAAAAAAAAAGAAAAAAGGAAAAGGCAGAAGAAAAAAATCGTATCTTTTATTTTTTTTTTTTTGTTCTAAAAGAGTCACTGCCAGTGAAGTAGAATTAATTGGTCGTAACTGCTTTAGCTAGTAGATACATATAAAACTAAAAAAATAAATAACAAAAAAAATATACATGTGAGAAAAAGGAAGGATTATAGTTAACCAAATTATTTTGTCAATTTAGTATTGTTAATTTAAACAAAGTATATATGTATGTCGTTAACTACACAAATAACCTGTTAGATAAATACTCGGCAACCCTTATATCAACAAAAAAAAAAACAAAGAAACCAAAAGAAGAAATAAAAAAAATAGCAACAGAAAAAATCAATACGCGAAAGGGAAAAAGTTAAGAATATAAGATAAATTAATACCGAGAAAAGAAGAAAAAAAAAAAAAAGAACAAAAGTTACTGTTCCAATTGTCCAACCAAAACATTTACTACATAAAAAGAGAATAATTAATACACCTGCCATTATATTCCAGCTATCATCATAATCATAACTTCATCACGTTCGAAGAGGCCTCGTCGATCATCATGATTAAGTTTGGTGAGTGTTATATTATTTATGTATTGCATTCTCTTTTTATACTCCCTTTGACCTACATATAATATTATTCGCACAATCAAAGAAAAAAACCCATAGAAAAAAAAAAACACGAAAATTGTAATAGATTGGACAAATGTCCATTGTTGTTGTTTTAATAAGTTTTTTTTGTCTGTAAAGTAAACGTTTCGTTTTTTTTGCTTATTGGAAATAATTCCCTTTTCTTGTTTATACTAAACTTTATTGTTTTGCTACATCAAAGCTTAACCGCTTGCGCACCCAAATATTTAAGTGCTATATACGAAAATTTATGTAATAACCTATGAGTTATCGATAACTAATCTTGCATTAGGTGTGATAACAAGACCTGATATGTTAAAGAACTTAAAATAAGAAGAAAAACAGCAACAAACCCCTTAAATTAATATTAGTTTGCATTATAACTGAAAGCGGGTAGTTATATATATTAATATGTAAATATTTTCTAATACTTATGTAGATTTAAGTTACATGCAACTAACCAAAAGAAAGGAATCAAAAGAGAAAAATTGTTTTTTCTAAGTACAATAAGCTTAAAATTAATACAGTTTTTTTTCGGCTATATGTCCGAGTTAGTAAAAAAAGTACGGAGAGAATACTTTAATTATCTATTTATAGAATGAATTATTTTTATAACAGACAATATTGAACTGAAATAAAATGTCCGTCCTAATGACTCGTTAAAACAAAGGAAATCTGTTTTCAATCATGTAATCTGGTGTTAGGGTAAAATCAATAGTGGGATTCTAGAAAATGAATTGAACGCGCCATTAGAATCATGGTAGGGCGGGCTAGGAGGCGCAGGTTCTCAACAACATCAGAGATACCGTTTGTAGAGCTGGCAACTGGATCAATATCATTTGCTTAATATCATATCGCATACGTAATCACATAAGGGGTTTTTTTTGTAATATGTGAATACCTTTGTCCACCGTAAAGTAAAGTAACGTAAAGTTTTTTTTTAACATATAGGGAGTCTATATAAAGGTACTATATGATTGAACTGAGGCTAGACTAACTGAGGACACGAACTCCCCCCCATCCCGACTGATCGCTAGCGATGTAATGGCTCCCGCCGTCCTCTTTTATTTTAGCCTTTAGTGGGAAAAACTAGTATTGAGTGGTTTTGACTAATATGGGGTATGATTCTGGTTAACATCTAACCCCCCCCTCCCCCAATTCCCCGCAACGACGTCCTCTGGAAGACGTTCTACAGTTCAATTAGTACACATGGAAAATTTGCTACCAAATCATCTGCCGCCTGGCCAGCAACCACTATCCAGAGTTTTAATAGTGTACATTACATATAGATAGAATGGCGCCCAACGTGTGGCCGAAATTACCGAAAGAAGAGGCACTTTAAAATTGGTAAGTTTGGTCGCAAACAATTGTTATTGTAGTTTTTTTTAAATTTCATAAAGAGCTAAATGTAGAATGAGTTAAGTAAGTGGGAACTTTTTGCTTCTGGATAACTATACAAGTTTTCAGGACTTTTAACTACTTGATGGTTCGAGTAGATTAACCGTTTACTATGTTATATTTTTCCAGGGTAATTTCGAGCATTTGCTTATGTCAGTCTTAATTTTTGCAGAGATTTTTGTTATCATAATTTGGTAAACCCTTATTAACTAAGTTATTAGCTGCTTAGGTATATTAGGAAATATATTATATGGCACGCTGCCATTTAATATCCAGTATACGTAAGAGACAAGACCCGCGAAATTGAAAGTGCTGGTGTGTTATAGGCTTTTATAAATTATGAATACAAAATTCTTTCATAGCCTGGTATATTATCTACATTGATCCTAAGTTGCCACTAATTAATTACCCTAACTAGAATTTACAAGGATTGGAAACAGATTGTCTTATTATATATTTGGAAAGAAATTTTTTTTTCTTGGTAGCCCCAAGGAAACCAATTTACTTACACCTACAATTAAAACTTTAGTTATATCCGTGTTATTTATAAAACATATTGTTAAAATGCTGAGTCATACACCTGTCAAGAATCAAAGAGCCCAAGTTGCTGAAACACCATTACCGTACCCCGCAGACTTAGATCAGGGTAGTGTTGCGGAAAAGTGTAGTATTTGTAACGAACCTAAAGATGGTAAAGTTGAATGTTTAATTATTGATAAATGTAATCATGCATTTCATCGAGCATGTATTGAACAATTTTTGTCGGAAAACGACTCATGTCCGGTTTGTAATCTTTCGTGTGAACTGTCTGATTTGAAGAGAGTTGCTCTTCCTTTAGGAACAAGTAGACCGAAAGGACAGCCCCGTGGAGCTCACACCACCCATCCATACATGACACGTAGCGTGTCCCAAAACTTGAATGCAGATACTCAGACCATCAACCAACTACTAACGACAAGAAGTGCCAACGTAGCTTCAGTTAACTTATTGGCAGGTATTGAAAATGAAATGAGCTTAGCTACCGACAACTCGCAAAGCGAATATACCCGTTCCTTTAATGAGAATACTGGTAGTTTACAAAACGATTTTATACCCACGTTGGGTCATGCGCCCAATGATAAAATCGTGGAAGTTCATACAGGTGGAAATTCTGATATGGTTGCCCAAACTGATTTACCACCGTCTATCGATTACGAGAAAATTAGTCAAATGATTGACTCTAACATGGCGAAAATTTTTCGTAGTTTGAATGTTACGACTATAAGGAACCAGTTTCAGCTACCCCAATCTCAAAGAGTTCCTAATGACCTTTTTGAACCAGTTAGACCCATTCATCCACCAAATGTTGACAGTTGCTTAGGGCAAGGGAATTTTACTCCGAATGTGCTTTATCCGTGTACTGATCCTTACACTAACGAGTCTAGATCATTAGGTGTAAATAATATTGGTAATCAAAATATTACCCAACATCGACCAACCCGAAATTTTAATCACTCTAATGGTAGTATCGCTCGACGATCGCGTCAATCAGCGGCATTAGATCCTAATATGCGACCGCCAAATTTGTTGAATCCTATTCATGGAAATCCAAATGGGGCCCAAAATTTCGTTCGTCCGCAAGTACCGTCTCGTAATACTACAGGGCCTAGAACCAACCCAGATTTTTATAATCCTCCATCCGTGGCATCAAATAGTTTTTCATTGCAACCAAATTTTAACTCTGACAAAGTAACTTCAATTATTCAGAACTGGGGATTGAAGTTTGATGGCACCGCCAATGGTCTTTATGTTGAGGAGTTTCTGTACCGATTACATTCTTTGACACATGATTACTTTCATGGAGATTTTAACTTAGTTCGTCCTAATCTTCATATTGTTCTCTCGGGTAAGGCGAGGAACTGGTTTTGGTCTTATCACAAACGAGCCCAGCCAATTATATGGGAAAATTTTTGTAACGCTCTCCGAGAGCAATATAGGGATTTCAAATCGTCTTTCGATATACGTGAAGAGATACGTAACCGTAAACAGAAGCCCGGTGAATCGTTTGACCTATTCTATGAGTCTATATCTGCAATGCTAGATCGCCTTCCTACTCCTTTGTCCGAACCCGAAATCATAGAGATAATAACCCGAAACCTCCGACCGGATATTAGACACGAACTGTTGTACCAACCTATTCACTCGATTTCAAACCTCAGAAAGTTAGTACAAAGAAGAGAATGTTTCCTAAACGATGAATACGTGCGCCGTAATCTTGCTGCTAAATTTTCAAATACGTTTATGCCCCGTAGGCACATATCCGAACTAGATTTTGAGAATACTGAAGAGCCTTCGTCTGTAGAGTATCCGTATGACTCTTCCGTAGCTGCGATAAATAAACCTCCTCCAGGTCCTCGATGCTGGAATTGTGATCAGCTTGGACATTTTTATGAGGATTGTCTTCAAGACAGAACCGTGTTTTGTTATGGCTGTGGTGCCAAGAAGGTGTACAAGCCACAATGCCCTAAATGTTTAGCCAGAAAAACTTCAAAAAACTACCCACGGGTTGTTCCAAAGGAGCAGCTTTAGCTTTTCCTACAATATCTGATTTTTCTAAAACTTCGACTACACCACCCAAGAAGGACCGACCCGAGTTTACGAAAAGACCCACAGAGGAATTACTCAGAAAGACTTCGGATACTGAGCCAGAGGAAGAGTATGCCGGTTTTAAAATTTTGAAAAATGAGAATAGAAATGGCAACGAAATCTCCAATAAAGAAAAAATTCTTTATCCTAGACAACCTTTCCATAAACGCTGGGAAAACTACTACGCTAAGCGAAATGAAATCTTTCGGAACTTTTCTATTTTAACAATTTCTTCTCGCCGTCGACAAAAACGCTCGACTTTTCGATTGCGTTCCTTTTATAAGCGTCGTAAAGTCGCATCCAAACTATTAGTGTCTGCTATCGTGAATGTTCCGAATGATAAACGATATTACGCCAAGGTAAACTTTCTTAATTTTACGGAATACGGCTTACTGGATACCGGCGCCAGCATTAGCTGCATCGGATCCGAGTTAGCTCGTGAGGACTTTTCAAAATTCCCAACCTTTACCAAATGCAAATCTTTTGTGAAAACCGCAGATGGTAAAACACAACCAGTACGGGGTTGGCTTACTGCTGAAGTAGAATTTAGGAACGTCGTTCATACCTTGAACCTTTTTATTATTCCAACGATTTCCCAAAAGCTAATACTAGGTATCGACTTTTGGCGGAAATTTAATTTGATACCCGATATTATTGGATCTGTGCATATACTTGATAGATCATTGGTTGATTTTAAGTCGTCCGTTTTGTCTGAATTGTCCAGCAGTCCGTCTGATTTTAACACTCCCGTTCCAACAGATGTCGATAATTATTTTTGCAAACTCACGTTAAGTCAACGACAACAGTTAAACACGGTGATTTCGTTATTTCCCGACTTTGAAACTCAAGGGCTTAGTCGTACTAGCATCCTTAAGCATGAAATTGATGTGGGTGAAGCTAGGCCGATCAAGCAACGCTTTTTTCCTATTTCGCCAGCAGTGGAGAAATTAATGTTTGCTGAAATAGACAGAATGCTTGCTCTGGGTGTCATAGAACCATCAGCATCACCTTGGAGTAGTCCTATGAGATTGGTAGTAAAACCAAATAAAGTACGTTTGTGCCTGGATGCCAGGAAGGTCAATTCAGTTACCAAAAAGGATGCGTATCCGTTGCCCTCAATAGAAGGAATATTTGCGCGATTGCCGAAAGCCAACATGATCACCAAGTTGGACTTAAAGGATGCGTATTGGCAGGTTGAACTAACCGAAAATTCGAAACCATTAACTGCGTTTACGGTACCGGGTAGACCACTCTACCAATTTGTTGTAATGCCATTTGGCCTCTGTACGGCACCACAAACTATGTGTCGTTTAATTGACGAGATCATTCCACCAGATCTCAAAAATATGGTTTTTGGATACCTAGACGATGTGCTAATAGTATCGGAAAATTTTGAACAACATCTTTCAGTTTTAGTTCGTATAGCGGAACAGTTTAAGAAGGCGAACCTTACTTTAAACCTCTCCAAGAGTCATTTTTGCGTAACTCGGGTGAAATACCTTGGTTATGTAATAGGAAATGGGGGTATAACGACAGATCCCGAGAAGGTTAGTGCTATAAAAGAGTGGCCAGTGCCAAAGAACCTTAAACAGGTAAGAGGGTTTTTGGGGCTTGCAGGTTGGTATAGGAGATTTATTGAGAACTTTTCGAGTGTTGTAGTCCCTATTACTAATACTATATCAACCAAAAAGAAATTTGCCTGGACACCGGAAGCACAATCGGCCTTTGAGAAAATTAAATCCCTTTTGACGTCTGCTCCAGTTCTTAGTAACCCTGATTTTAGTCGTAAATTTTACCTACACTGCGACGCAAGTGATTTTGGTATTGGCGCAGTTTTAGTGCAACTAGATGACAACAATTGTGAAAAACCGATAGCCTACATGAGCAGAAAGCTTAATTCCGCACAAAGAAATTACAGCGTAACGGAACGCGAATGTCTCGCCGCCTTAGAAGCAATTCAGCGGTTTCGCTGCTACCTCGAACTCCAAGAGTTCGAAGTGATTACGGATCACGCAAGTCTCGTATGGTTAATACGCCAACCAAATCTTAGTGGTCGTTTGGCACGGTGGGTGCTTAAACTTCAGTCGTATAAATTTACCATTAGCCACCGTAAGGGTAAGGAAAACATTGTCCCCGACGCATTGTCCAGGATTCCATGCGATGAAATAGCACAAATTGAACTGGCTGGACCTGAAATCGATTTAGCTTCTCCCTGTTTTGATGACCCCGACTACAACCAACTAAAGGCCAAACTAAAGGAAAACCATGGAAAGTACCCCGATATTCGCATTGAAGATGGGTTTGTTTACATAAGAACACAACATTATGATGGTGTTGAAGAGAATGAGTGTAAAGCCTGGAAACTGTGGATTCCCAAACGTTTAAGAAACGATTTAATCGAAAGATTTCATAACTCATTAACCACCGCACATGGAGGGATGCACAAGACGTTGGAACTCTTAAAACGTAATTTCTTTTGGCCCGGAATGGTTCGGGAGGTAAGAGACTTTATCCGAAACTGTGAGACCTGCAAAACTACCAAAGCACCGAATTTCGTGATGAAACCCGAAATGGGAAAACAAATAGTGTCCGTCCGTCCGTTTCAACGGTTGTATATTGATTTGTTAGGTCCATACCCCCGCAGTAAGACTGGTCATATCGGATTGTTGATAGTACTCGACCATCTTACAAAGTTTCATTGGTTACATCCGTTAAGGAAATTCACGTCCGCTGCAATCAAGGATTTTATGGAGGAACAAATTTTTCATACATACGGTGTTCCGGAAGTTGTTGTTAGTGACAATGGAACGCAGTTTAAGGCTAACGATTTGAATGCATTTTTTACTTCTCTGGGGGTAACCCATGTTTATACTGCGTATTACTCACCTCAGGCAAACGCTTCTGAACGGGTAAACCGCTCCGTCATTGCTGGTATTCGAGCGTACCTTAAAGACGATCATGCAAAATGGGATGAGCATCTGAGTGCCATAAGCTGTGCATTACGGAATTCATGTCATCAAGCGCTTAACACCTCGCCATATCATGCCCTATTTGGTTTGGATATGATAACCCACGGGTCGACATATGCCTTGCTGCGAAACCTGGGATTATTAGAGGAACCGTCCTATCGGTTGAACCGGGACGATAGTTTACAATTAATTCGCCAGAATGTGCAGAAACACATTAAAGCGGCATATGAGCGGAACGTACCCTATTACAATTTGCGCGCTAGACAACAGACGTTTACTGTAGGACAAGAAGTTCTACGCCGGAATTTTGTACAGAGCAAGGCAGCGGAGCGTTTTAATTCAAAATTTGCCCCATTGTTTATTAAGGCTAGGGTGAAGGCTAAACTAGGAAACCATTATTACCAACTTGAGGACTCACAGGGTAAACTAGTTGGAACGTTTCACGCAAAGGATATTCGTTTATAATTTTCTTTTCCAGCTAATATTACGGTTCAAGAAGTAATATTATCCGGTTTTGTAGAGTACAATTATTCGTTCTACCAAATCTGTTTTTTTGCTCTAAGATTTCAGCGTATTTTCCGTCAGAAAATATAATTTTTTTTTTTTTTATTTAAGTTTTTGCCATTTACAGTTATCATAGGCTGAAATTACCTACGTACAGAAAAGTTATAATCATTTCGTTAGTTATCGATAAATATTAACTAAACGACCTCTTGCCATAGGGTTAAGGTTGATGTCTTTGATAACCAGTAATTCGAGAAAAGTAAGAATGAAGTGTCGCAATCGTTCGTAGTAGTTTTGACAGTTCATTTTGTGGTTGGTAGAAACTGACAAACGATTTTAACTTCCTTTTTCTTTTGACCGAGGGAGTGGAAACATCGAAGTAAGACTGTAAAATAAGCAAAATTATCTTAAATTAAAATTGGCATCCGCACCTTAAATCTTGAGAAAATCGTGAAAATAATTGAATTCTACTAAAGGTTGTTAAAGTAAACTCAAATTTTTTTGTATTTGTTAAATTGAACTTACAAATTTTACCGGCAATAGAACGCATAAACCAGCAATTCTTTATAAAACACCGCGTGGGCGCTTATCTACTCATTAATTGCCCCACGGTCTGAATTAGGTCTGATAAATCTGAAGGAAAGGAATTGAAGGGAATAAATATCTAATTTTACCATAGAGAGAAGGTACGTATCCATTTTCACAAATACAGTTTTTCGCAAAGAGCATCGATAATAATAAATGCTACTGTAACTTTATATTTAGACTTAGGGAGCAAAACCGCAGGTGCTGTACATATCTCCCGGGAAGTCTTCTCTCTTAATTTAAGCTTATAAAAATCCAAAATTGGTAAAGACAGCCGAAATTAGATACAACCGTTCAGCTGTCTGTGCAAAATTCGCCTTTGAAGGTTAACTAAGAGGCTAGGCGCAGCCTATAGTCATAATGTTCGCCGTTAAATGTTTAACGCACGTTTTTCTCCACGCATAAAGTGAACCACCTGATAAGGTCGAACTAAATTTAACGTGCCTACATTAAACAACCACAAAACGCAGCAATTTCGAAAGCTACCTACTTTTTTTTCAAAAAATCAAATTAGCCTCCGTGAAGTTAATTACCCTAGTGGACGAAAGCCTCGTTATACCTATGTACCTAGCTAAGTAAAGGAATAAAAGTGCAAATAAGAGGTTTACGAAAAAAAAAAAAAAAACAAAGATAAACTACCTACCTATATACAACTAATTGTAATAAGAAAGTGATCCCAAGAAAAATACCCGAACTTAAGAATTAACAAAAAAAAAAAAAGAAAAAAGGAAAAGGCAGAAGAAAAAAATCGTATCTTTTATTTTTTTTTTTTTGTTCTAAAAGAGTCACTGCCAGTGAAGTAGAATTAATTGGTCGTAACTGCTTTAGCTAGTAGATACATATAAAACTAAAAAAATAAATAACAAAAAAAATATACATGTGAGAAAAAGGAAGGATTATAGTTAACCAAATTATTTTGTCAATTTAGTATTGTTAATTTAAACAAAGTATATATGTATGTCGTTAACTACACAAATAACCTGTTAGATAAATACTCGGCAACCCTTATATCAACAAAAAAAAAAACAAAGAAACCAAAAGAAGAAATAAAAAAAATAGCAACAGAAAAAATCAATACGCGAAAGGGAAAAAGTTAAGAATATAAGATAAATTAATACCGAGAAAAGAAGAAAAAAAAAAAAAAGAACAAAAGTTACTGTTCCAATTGTCCAACCAAAACATTTACTACATAAAAAGAGAATAATTAATACACCTGCCATTATATTCCAGCTATCATCATAATCATAACTTCATCACGTTCGAAGAGGCCTCGTCGATCATCATGATTAAGTTTGGTGAGTGTTATATTATTTATGTATTGCATTCTCTTTTTATACTCCCTTTGACCTACATATAATATTATTCGCACAATCAAAGAAAAAAACCCATAGAAAAAAAAAACACGAAAATTGTAATAGATTGGACAAATGTCCATTGTTGTTGTTTTAATAAGTTTTTTTTGTCTGTAAAGTAAACGTTTCGTTTTTTTTGCTTATTGGAAATAATTCCCTTTTCTTGTTTATACTAAACTTTATTGTTTTGCTACATCAAAGCTTAACCGCTTGCGCACCCAAATATTTAAGTGCTATATACGAAAATTTATGTAATAACCTATGAGTTATCGATAACTAATCTTGCATTAGGTGTGATAACAAGACCTGATATGTTAAAGAACTTAAAATAAGAAGAAAAACAGCAACAAACCCCTTAAATTAATATTAGTTTGCATTATAACTGAAAGCGGGTAGTTATATATATTAATATGTAAATATTTTCTAATACTTATGTAGATTTAAGTTACATGCAACTAACCAAAAGAAAGGAATCAAAAGAGAAAAATTGTTTTTTCTAAGTACAATAAGCTTAAAATTAATACAGTTTTTTTTCGGCTATATGTCCGAGTTAGTAAAAAAAGTACGGAGAGAATACTTTAATTATCTATTTATAGAATGAATTATTTTTATAACAGACAATATTGAACTGAAATAAAATGTCCGTCCTAATGACTCGTTAAAACAAAGGAAATCTGTTTTCAATCATGTAATCTGGTGTTAGGGTAAAATCAATAGTGGGATTCTAGAAAATGAATTGAACGCGCCATTAGAATCATGGTAGGGCGGGCTAGGAGGCGCAGGTTCTCAACAACATCAGAGATACCGTTTGTAGAGCTGGCAACTGGATCAATATCATTTGCTTAATATCATATCGCATACGTAATCACATAAGGGGTTTTTTTTGTAATATGTGAATACCTTTGTCCACCGTAAAGTAAAGTAACGTAAAGTTTTTTTTTAACATATAGGGAGTCTATATAAAGGTACTATATGATTGAACTGAGGCTAGACTAACTGAGGACACGAACTCCCCCCCATCCCGACTGATCGCTAGCGATGTAATGGCTCCCGCCGTCCTCTTTTATTTTAGCCTTTAGTGGGAAAAACTAGTATTGAGTGGTTTTGACTAATATGGGGTATGATTCTGGTTAACATCTAACCCCCCCCTCCCCCAATTCCCCGCAACGACGTCCTCTGGAAGACGTTCTACAGTTCAATTAGTACACATGGAAAATTTGCTACCAAATCATCTGCCGCCTGGCCAGCAACCACTATCCAGAGTTTTAATAGTGTACATTACAACTAACACCACGTTCTCCCACCACAGTTAAGTCACGCTTGGGCCATAATTCAACATCCCGTTCCAGGGCACATACCTTAAGTGTTTGTTTATAACGTCGTTCATTATAATCCTCTACAAATATAATGTTATCCCTGATTGTGCCTTCAAATATCCACGGTTCTTGCGAGCAATATGAAACTTTGCCATTTACTATAATCTCACCAGACTCTACTTTAACTTCTCCTAAAATGGCGTTAAGTAAAGTGGATTTTCCTGAACCTACTGGCCCCACAATAGCAGACAAAGCTCTTTCCTTAAATGTGGTGGTAAAGTTTTGTAATGCAGAAATCCTCCTGTATCTATCAGAATCTTTTGACTGCCAAACAGCCATAACATTATGCATTTCAACACTCTTCTTTTGCGCATGCGTGTTGACAATGCGCATGCATTCGTTTTTCTTTTGGCCATTTAATAAAAACTCTTTATCAAATTTGTCTGCTCTTAGATCATTAGTAATAATATTTTTGTGGAACTGGCTATACTTATCGTTGTCTTCCTGCTCTTCGCTATATAATAGAAAGGCATTGCATCTCTTAACCGAAATCCAGGATTCTGCTAAAAATATTAAAGACATGGGCCAATATCTTACCATAGACTCATTGAGCATGGTAAAGAAAGAGGAAATAGTAAAAATTTTCTTGGCTGTCAGGAGATCCCCAAAATAAATGTAAGAAATCAAAGCCAAAAATATTGAAATTGGAGATATCATGTAAGTGCAATTTAAGCTGGCATAGATACGAGAGGATCCTTTAATGGCATTAATCTCCTTGCGTCTTACAAAACCAATTACCTGAGCAAATGGCTTTTCCCAAGCATACATTTTTATCACCTGAATACCCTGAATAATTTCATTCATTAGCTTAACACGCCAATCGGTGCGTTCCACAGTTTTTTGCTTATAGCTGGCAGCTTTTCGGGCACCCCACGCCTGTAAGGGAATAAAGGCCAGCATAAATGAAATTCCCACAACAGCTGCCAAACCTATTTCACGATACATCAAATAGCCAATAATAAGAGATTCTATTGGTCCCTTCCACCAGTCATGTATAAAACATAACGCCGAATCAAATACTGACAAATCATTGGCCAAAATATTTATAGCTCTGCCACGCAGGCCATCATCACTGGAATTCTTAGAGATTTGTAAACATTTGCGATATATTAGGCCGGCCAGAGCAACACGTATACGGGAACTCGTTTTAAAACAATAAAACATATACGGCTGCAAATACATCACCAATAAAAGAGAACACAAAATAATGCCAATGGCGTAAAGAAAGGCGGCTCTCTCACTTATACAAGTTTGGCCAGCGGCAAAAAAGGACACTAGACCTCCCAAAAATAAAGGTTGCAGACACCTGAAATTAATGTTTTGTTACTATTGAAGGCAAATTAATTTGTTAAAGGTTCCTAAAATACTTAAGTGTTGTCTCCAATATGGCACAGAAAAATCCAATTGGCAGAAAACTCTTTCCATAGGCTTTGCAAACCACACGTACAATATTTGGATTTTTATTTGTTTTCTTTTCTTCTTCCCATAGTTTTCCCAGAAACTTAGTGCCATTTTCACAGTCTAAGTCAGGAGGTATTTCATACAAATCCTTGTCTTCTAACGATTTTGACCAACCCTGCCGGAAGAGATCGGTCGTCCACCTGCAAGACGAAGCAAAAAGTTGAGATAAGAAACAAAATTGTACGACTTCGACTAAGCAGAGCAGTAGAGTAAAAAATTTTAATTAAGCGTTGTTACATCACTAGTGTGATATAAAAACTTATTTTAAATTTGCTTTAATTAAAATATTAATTTTCAAATAGAATAACTTTAATATATAATGAGTTCGCATTACATTTTAAACAAAATCGGAGGATTGGGGATATATTTTTTATAAACTCTGATATCGATAGCGACTTACGGCTTAAAATAATGTTCATTTTAGTCATGATCCCATAACAGTCAACAAGACTCGAGGGATCCTGTTCGATAATAATAATTAACCCTACAATAATTAAAATAAAAGTATTTCGGTGTTGCTTGGACATATATTGAAACTTCTTTTCTTTTTAAGCTCGATTGGTCTTAAAAGTAAATAAAAACCTTTTCGGTACTTTTTTGAAGTTTTGTACAAAAAGGGTCAATCAAAAAGTGGTAAGTTTGATATTTTGGTCTTTTTAGATACTTTTTGTATTTTGAAACTTATGAGTATAAAAATATGAAAATAATGACTACTGACTCGGATAAAGGTTTAACTAGAATTAGGCAACCTTAAACTTTTTATCTCACTTTTGGTTCTTTTTAATTTTTTTGAAGTTATAAGTCTTGAAATATGAAATTATAAACAATTTACCCAAACTGATGTCAAAAATCCATTCAGTCGTCAATAAGTAATTTTCTTTATTGCTTATACGTTTATAGTATTTTTGCAGATGATGAGTCTAGAAATATAAAAAAAAAAATTTCTATTAACCCCAAATGAGGCTAAAAGTCAAGTAAGCGGACAAAAAGTACTTTTTCACATTTAAACAAAATTGTTGAATTTTTTAATTTTTAATCCAAAATATTTACTTTTTTCCTATTTTTGGTACATTTTTGCCAATTCCAAAAATAGAAATGTTGCGATACCTGGCTAGGTTTATAAAAAAGTCATGCAAAATTAAATCCTTAGTGCCCCTGGCGCTGCACGTTGGATTGAAATGGTTCGAAAGTGACGCTTAATTGAATTTTTAAAATAAAGTTTTTGTAATAATATTCGGATAAAACAAGATAAAATTCTACATCACTGTGTAAATTTTTAAGTATCTATCTTGTCAGCTGACTCCGTAGTGACGTGTCAATGTACAAAATTTTTTGCAATTTTTTTAAAAAGCGAAGAGTGTAAAATTTTGCATTAAAGGAGTCTGTAATTTCCAAATTTAACGTTAAAAAAGTGTTATTTTAAGAATAAAACCTTTAACTTCTAGTATTAATGTATACAAAAATGATGTAGTGTTTTTGAAAATATGTCTGAAAATATTTTTGACGATTTTTTTAAAAAAGGTTAAAAATTGTCCTATTTTTGATGTTTCATGAACCATCACTTCTAAGTTAGTTAAGGATGGGCTTTGAGTCTTATATTTTTTAAAAGTAAAAAATCTTAGCTTGATACTACAAAAAAGAAAACTTGCGGTTTTGTTGCTCCATTTTTTGCTTTTAACATTTATTCTGTTTAAAGTCGTGTTTTATCAAAGTCATGTATATAACAAAACTAACGTGTATTTTGTTTTGCTATAGTCATTCGGGAAAAGGTTTCAGTCATATTTATTCACAAGAGTGTTAAAATGGTTTTGTATGACTCCTAAAATACATAAATTTTTATTTAATTCATGGTCCCGAAATCATAAAATATGCCCTTTTACCGATTGGAGAACTTTCAGAAGAAGCTCAGGAAGCCAGAAATAAGGATTTTAAAAATTATATGGAACACTTTGCTCGCAAATGCAGCCGAGAAAAGTCGAATGAAGATATTTTAAATAGATTTTTTCTCAGTTCAAATCCATTCATATTTAGTATTATTAAACAAAATGAGCGGAAAGAAAAGCAACAATTATCAAATTCCGAACTACAGCTTCTGCTATCGCCTATTATTTCTCAAGAAATACATGAAAGTGAGAGTAATGATAGCGAAGACTATGATGATGAAGGTGAGGATGAACACAATGTGTTTTTTTTTTAAATGTACGACAATGATTGATAAACAAACAAAATTATAAAAGTTTATTTCGTTACTTTTTTAAAAAAGTTGTAAAATTCTCCAAATCCTTTAAAACCCAAATTCAGATTTTTAATTAAACTTATATTCATATTTATGCAAAAAAAATATATTTATTTTTTTATTTTTTTGAAAGAAGACAATAAAAGATTTTATTTGCTTCTCATTTTTAAAAAAAATCACTTTTCATTTTAAAATTACGGCGAAAATTCCAAAACAAACTATAATTTTCCGAAAAATAAAAATGTCTATAAAATCATGTTTCTTTTTTCAGAATATGCCTTTTTATGCATATTTAACGATTTGAAAAAAAAAAATTAAAAAATTTTAAATTACGGCTCCCATGAATTAATCGCCACTTTCCGTGTCATCGAACCCATTGTGTGCTGTTTTCCAATATAGCACTAATGTATACAATTGCGCTTACGAAGTATCGGGTTAATTGCTAGTGAAAAATATTAAATTGTTTTTACAGAATATGATTTACTAAACAAACCGAATTACAAATAACTTTTTTAAGTTTTTTTTTTAAATTAAATAAATTAAATAGCTTGTAACGCTAAGTTTTATTACTTTAAAAAAATAAAACAATTTGGAGGCAAATATTTTTAACATTCAACTTTAATTTACGCCACATTTTGTAAGCGTAAATCACGTTTCAAGATGCACACAAAAATAATCCGATAAAAAATATTTCTTACTTTTCATAATTTAAAGTTTAATCTGGTTAAATAATACTATTTACAAGATTTTTTCCTTGGAGTGTAATTGGCGGTTGCTGTATGATTCTTTTACCTAAATGGAATAAAATATTGTTTATTTGTTACTTTTTTTCAACCGCAAAGTAAAATAGAATCCAGAACTTGTCTTCTTAAAAAAAATTAGTTAATAAAAATATATCAGTTTGGTTTTTTAGCTATGAAGTAGTTGAGTTAAAATTTTAAGCTGGATTCCTAAAAATATACTGAGGGAAACATTTTTAACTGAAAGCAAATAATTATTGTTTAAAATGTGTGTTCTCCTAAGGTATTTGCTCTATATAAATTTATGACAATTTCTTTCGTTTATAACTAAAAACCTTAACAAATATTTATATCAATTAAAAGAGAGCACTAAAATATGCAAACAGCGCTTGGTAAAAAAAAATTTTGAGTCACGTGCATATATATGTAAATGTAGGTCATCGGTTTTGTTTCACACAAAAGTTTAATACTCTAAACACAACTAGGACGAACGACGAATTTTTTGTTGCAAATATACGTCTTAGAAAATAAAAGACATTTGTGTATAGGAAAGTGCACAAAAGCAGTGCGTCGACTGAAATTTGTCATGCGTAACATATTCTGCGATATTTCTATTTTTTTTTTCTTACGACAACGAATAATTTGGCACAGAGTGGCCATTTTTTTTGTTGCTAAACATCATTTAATATTATAACTTAAAAATTATTATCATTTTTATTTATTGCATATAACACAATCAATGTATTTTTAAATAGTTTCTTTTAAATTAATATTTTATATCAATTAGTGCTTCTTTTTTAAGAAATATGGTCACCCTATCACAGTTGTCTTATTCGTTCTAATAGTGTTTCAGTTGCCATAGCTATGAAACGAATTTTCACAGACGAATTCGTCATCTAATGCGAAATTCGTCGCTCGTTGTGTTTAGATAGAGCATAAGGCTGTAAACAATAAAGATTTGAAGTCGATTACAACATCGTACATTAGTTTGACAATTTTTGTTGTGTTACATAAAATTACTTACAAAAAAGTCATGCGTGAAAATAAATTTGCTTTGCAGTATGGGTTTTGTGGACGTTGCACTCTTCTCTTTGAACGATTCATAATTTTTGTTTGGTGGGTTATGGTGTTAGGTTAATTAATATTTATTTTAAATTGGTTTTTTAACTATCAAGGAGACGAGCTGATAAATAATAATAAGTTTTGGTTTCACATTATCTAAGGTTTATTATATTTATTGCTATTAGCAACGACCGTCAGCTTTTATTTTGTTTGTAAATTCTTGTTAAATTATTTTTAATACAAAAAATCGATTTAGAGAAAATTTTATTTGTTAGGAAATCTAAACACTTTTTATTCTTAATTTATTCTTAACTTAATTTATTTAAATTAATTTTTTTTTCTCTTATATTATATTGTGCGTCTGGCCTCACATTCACTTCTAAACTAATGCCTTGCCAAATATTTTGATCTTTTTAAAATGTGTCTTTTTTTCTTAAACCCAAAAACAAACAACAAACAAATGTGGGTTTGGGAGCGGAGAACTTGTACTTGAAAACAAATTTGACTCAAATGTTTGCTTGCGCACACATAAACACCCAAAGGTTTTACTCATTTATTTATTTATTTGTAAACATTTCACAGAAGCATACATACATACATACGTAGATTTTGTTGTTCTATGAATATTGATTTAAAAAATCGATACCTTGAATTGCTAACGATAACCGGAAAAAAATAGTAAATCATGCAGTGTTGCCAACTTGGCGGTTGTGTTAAGCAAAGGTGAATATTTGAATTTTTTTTTGGATTAATGAGGCCCACCGCATGTCATATGTTTTTTTAAATAGTTGACATCTTAAAAATTTGACTTAACATAACATAAATGTTTTTAATCAGGCGGCCTAACCGACTACAGCATGTCAAAAACTACAACAATTCTAATATCGTGTTCCTAGGCCCTAATCGTTGTATTCAAAAGGCTAAAAATATTATTCTAAACAAAAAACTTTTTTTTTATTAAATATAATTATAAAATTAATTTTTTTTAAATGATATTATATTACTTCTTTAAGAACTTGTATTGCGTTCTCTATTTGATTTGTATTTTTGATTTAATTTTTTTGTTTGTTTCGGTATCACAACAACTTGATAGAATTATTTTATTTGAAAAGCACCTAAAACAGTATAGTAAATACTCGTTAACATAACATATGTACTAACTTCATCTTAAGTTATGGTAGATATCTAAGAACTACATAAATATGTTAATAAAGAATATATGCAATTAAATAATACATGGGAAGTGCTCTTTTGAGATACACTTTTTTAAAGTAACGCGTTATGCAATGGAGTGCTCTATCATACTACAAGTAACACAAACTTAACGAAATTAATTATTTTAACTTAGTTTGTTTTCAGAAAGCGATTTTTTTTTTTTAATAAAAAAAATATTCAGGAAAATATAGAAAATTATTTTCAATTTTTAATTAATTTTCAAAAAGTTAAAATTTTTAGATTTTGGCAAAAATAAAATATATTTTTTATGATTTTGTTTTGAATATATCTAAGACCCCTGAGCATTTAAATAAAGTTTTATAACCTTAAAGTTAAAATGGTTTACTTAAACCCTATAAGTATATATTGAAACAAATATGGTATTATTCGATCGCAAGTTATAATAAAATCAATTAAGCAAAATTAGATCGAGAATTATAGAATAAATATTAATATCAATATTATTTATCTGAGTTTCTTCAAACCGTGAAAATCGTAAAAAAACTACTTTGTGGCGGCTTTAAAGCTGATATGTATCCTAATTTTAATAAATAGAGAACTTAATAAAATTTCAAAAAAAAAAAAAAAAAAACTTAACTCAATTTAACAAAAAAAACTACCATTGGAACAGGTTTGAGGTGGAAAGCTGTAACAGTTTGCGAGATAAAGCGAGATGAAATTTATAAATACGGTTTATTTATAGAAAAGTTAACGCTTACTTGCCCTGCTTTTATTGAACTAATTTTTTTTTTCAAAATGTACAAATGCATTTAGTACTCTTTTGTAGCAGGCTTAAAGTCGATAGCTCTAAACGTTTCCTAAATCTGAAGAAAAAAAACATTTTATATAATTTATGTAATTATAGGGATGCGTATCACTTTCACTGCTCCTATCAAGCAAAAACAAAATCTCAAATTTCGTTTCCTGTTTTCAAAGTATATGGGAAAAATTTTGTGTCATAAACTTTGTCTTAAAAAAACTTGGCAGGTTTTGTATATATTCGGGAAACCTGATTTAAACAGACATACAAATGGGCAAACCGACGTGGGTATATCGACTGCTCTATTTATTTTAGAGATTCCAAACAGCATGACAAACTTATATTCATATCATCACTATGTAAAAGGTATCATAAACAAATTTGAGCCAAAAAACTAGCAATTATCGCTCAGTGTTTGTTTTGTTTTATTATTTCATTTTGTAATGAAATAGTTTGTTATTGTAGGGCCTAGAAACAATACGTTTATTCAATGGCAATTATGAAAAAACTCTTTTTAGAAATTCCCTAAATGCTCTATTTTACCCAATAGAAAAAGTTAATTTTAAAATATCAACTTAATTTCAATCTTATCTTTAAAAATAATTAAACCACTTAGCTTTAGCCGCTTTAAAAACAGTTTTTAAAGTATTCATTCCACTTGAGTTTAATTTTAGGGAGCACTGACCTTTCCTAGCTGTATATGTAGAAAAATAATTATGATTAACCCCCTTATTTCCTAAAACGCAACGCACTAACACAAAAACAAAATGTATGGAAAATTTTTTTAAATTTTAATTTCTTCATACGATTGTTTGCGTTATTATGCGTTGCATTTTATGTAATTAGGCCCTAAGCTAAAAATAGAAAAAATTGAAAAATATTTTTTATTGTCACAGAAATATTGAACAAAATGTTTTTTAAAAAGAAAAGAAATTGTTAATTGCAATTAGTTTAACAAGGTTTCTGGTTTTAAATCACATTTATTTTCAGAGTATTTCCGATAGTTTGGCTTTCCGAAAAAAAAAAAATAAAAAAATTAAAATGATTATGTTTTGGATATTGGCAATAAAATTTTTGTTGCAATTCAGGACTCCGGCTAAGCTGATGGACGTTAGATATAATTTTTTTCAAACGCTTTACAGTTCTGAACTAACCCACAAAATTATTAAGAAGTATGTCAATGTGTGATAAATTGAAAATATTAAAAAAACTTGAATTTTATGTTGGGTAGTTCAGTGACCCAGAAAAAACTTGGTAGTGGTAAGTAATTGAAAAACAAACTTACTTTTTAATGACTGTTACATATCGTCTGCAGAACTTAGAAGTTGTCTAATATTAAGTTTTTTTGGCTTAAATTTTAACACATAGTTTTAGTTTAATTATTTTTGTAATCTGTTTTTAGTTTAAACTTTCAAAGCAGTTTTTAGAAAAAATTTTAAAAAGCAACACTACATTCTTCAATTAATTTACACATAAGTAATCAATAATTTTTTAGAGGGAGACCTTAATAGTAAAAAATTATTTTGATGTGAAGTAATAGCTTATTTAAGTCATTCTTTGTTAGTCTACAATGTATGTCATCGCGATTTTTAAATAATGAGTTAAAATGCTAATAACTAAGTAGTGCTTCTACGGGTTTCAGCATTTAAGCTCAATACAAAATATATTTTTTGGCTTTAATTTTTAAGGCTTTAATATTTAGGTAATAATTTACAACTCACACAAACACAATTTATTTTCGTTAAAAAGAAACGTTTTTACGTTAACATTTTGTATCTAAATGGCATGCTTACATAGATTTTGGTTTGCAATACATGTTTCTAAATTAGGAGTTGTTTTCTTATTTTGTTACCCACTAATGTGGGCATTTTACTTTTAACTTTAATGTTCCGTCCAGCCTTTTTTTTTTGAAAATTCGAAAATAAATATTACTTTCTATAGCTGGCATATATCATAGTAGAATTGATAGTCTTAGTCATAGCTGCCACGGATATAACTTTGTTGCAAACAAATTTTGCAAAAACATAAGACCTGATGACATTTAGGTTAGCTTAGGTTAGTTTAGGCTACTAAGGGTAGTGGCGAATCTAACTCGAAGGCCCTCAGACCCATTGTGAATCCCTTCAGATCAGTCAAGTAGAGAAGAAAGGAAAAATAAGCATTCCATAGGTAAAAGAAAGCAAGAGTGCCGTCCGCATGAAGTCCTAAAAAGCCAGTAGTCATGAGCGCTGAATAACCTATCTGCCCAGCCACTCAATCGCCTTGAAAAATCCTAAGATGTTCCCCAGCCCACAGCCATGGACCTAGCAAAGTCTTTTTAAGAGGCACCTTTGTCGTCAGATCTTTAGCCCAGGGCAGTGGCAGACAAAAAGTTTTACCATCTCCTCTTCATCCCCGCATAAACTGCAAAAATCACAAGAGTTCCTGCTCTCCTTTAGCAGCAGTTCAGTGTTCATCCTGTCAAGCATGGGCCACAAAAGTCTGGAGATCCTGCAATCAGCCCTGTCTCTCCAGTTTTGCCCCACCTAGTCCATTTTCCAAGTCCCTATCAGCTCATAATAGAAACCCAGTGGAGGCCTTACCGGCTCACAACCAATTCCAATATCCCGGATATTTACTTTCATAATCATTTTCATAATGATCAGCTCATAAATAGTCAGGGGACACGTATATGTATCTATATCCAATTCCCAAAAATCATAAATTCTGCACAAACCTTTTACGTATGATGGTATTCTGGTGTGGTCGGGCTTGACTGACTACAACTTTCTTTTTGATCTTTTTGTCCTTTTTCCTCTAAAAAATTTACAAAGAACTCGTTTGTCCTTATTTTTATGCGGAGTATTAATATTGTACCAATTACTTACTCATGCCTATAACCTATTGCTTGTGGTGGGAATGGACTTATAAATAAAGGATCCTGTAGTATTTTTCCTAATAATTGCTACCGAAAATATTTAAGTATTCTTTTAAAAGGAAATAATCGAATAAAATTTTGAGAAATTTTGTTTTAAGTTTTTCTCTTCTAATAAGCATTGGCCACCTTAACCTCCCTGCAGTTTGTGCCTACTGTGATACTTGTGTGTAAATTGTGGTGAAAAGTTTTATACTGTCGGATTTGACTGATTATAACTTTGTTCCTTTTTTAGATTTCTGGTAATCAAAAGATTTTTAAATAAAAAAAATTTTTTGGCTGGTGCCAATCAAGTTAACGGGGCAATACGCTTCAAGGTTATCTATTTATATATTTATTCATGTTCAAGTTCATTTATTGGTAAAACAACGACAGATAATGGAATGTGAACAAGTTTTTAATCTAATCGCTTGTTATTTCATAATTTTATGTATAAACATTCAGTATATCGTCACAGAAAATGCAAAATGCCCTTTCTAACATTTAAAAATTTTTTAGAAGGGGCAAACATTTTTGTGTAAATAAAAAATATATTTACAATTAACACAAATTTTTGCAATATATGTCAGTTAAAAAGGATCAACAAATTTATTTCTGCCGAAAAAAAGAGTTTTGCGAGATGACGTACATATTTGAAGGCTATAACTTATAAAAATCCAATTTTAATTTGTTTGTTAGATAGGGCGTTTTGCATTTTCTGTGACGATATGGTCTCTGATATGACTGACTACTTAGTTTTTACGTAATTATACAATGAATTTGAATTGTCTAATATGTTGAAATTAAGTAATATGCTCTAAGGCTCATATTCATAATAATTATAGTTGGTTTACAAAGGTATTATTTTAAAAATATTCATATTATACTTATTGTATAAGTCCTTAATAAACCTTTTATAATTATTATGAATATGGGAATAAATATTAAAGGTTTTATTAATAATTTTTTTTAAAAGGCTAGTAAAAAAAGGTTTATAAATCTAATGTTTGTTTATAAATAAGACATATAAGTTAGTAAAAACATAAGTAGAAAATATTTGTTATAATAATAGAAAGAAAATAAAACCATTTAATTGGTTTTGTTTTGGCATTATTTTCCATTTTATTGACACGATATTAATAAAGAACTCCTTGAGCGAAGGAAATTAATAAAATATATTTTGCGCGAAAAAATTAAAACTAAAAGAAGAAGTAGTAATTTAAAAAAACACAGAATACGGGAATATCCAATGCAAATTTTAGATTTGTGCTCACGACGGTGTAATCCTGATTTTGGCATATTTAATTTAAACCCACATGTTGGTACCTGCAGACCAGTTTTTGGTAATATAAGAATTTATTTACAGCTGAATAATTTTTTTTTATCGTTTTCACCAAAACTCAGTCAAGAGACCTAAAAAGAGTACACAATCATAACAGAAAATTCATACTAATGCTCACGTTATTCTTACGCAAAAACCTTTGAAAAAAATTTGATTTTTTATTGTATTTTAAAGCCAGTGAATTATTAACACTAATTAACCCTTAAACTTTGTTTTCCTTAAAATTAAGATGTCAAATTATTTTTTCCCATAAACCAACTAGTCAGTTTATTCCCAAAAATTATTATTAAATTTAGAATAAAATCATGAAAAAGATCTTATATAAAACGTCAGTCCTCTGTAACTTAATATAAATAATTACTGCAAATTTCATTCAAACGATTTTTTTTGACTGTCAACAACACATTTTAAGATCCAACAACTTAACTTATATGTATAAAGTTGTATTATGGTAAATAAATATAAATAAATGTACCACATATGTATAAGGTTTTTACTGTTTTTTTATTTGAAAGTCAGATTTTTTTTTAGTTTTAAATTTTTGTTCTAAACTACCTAAACGTTTATTTAAGTTACATAATTTTTTTTTGAAAATCCTAAATTTTATTTTTAAGGGACCCCCTACTATTAATGCCAACTTATTCACTTATGTACTTAACATTTATATATTTTTTGTTCATATGAATTCCGTTTGCTCTCCATTTAAACTGTAAGTGACAACAGAAACAAAAAATAGATTTACGACAAAAATATGAGGAAAATCATATATATTCGTATATACTTTTATAAGTGCACTTAGTATTTATAACACAAAACATATACTTTTGTGTGCAGTTGTGCAATTACCCTGCAGTATTTAAAACTTCTCAAATTTTTATTGAAACACAGTTTTTTTTTAATTAAATTTTTTTTAGGCCATATTTTATTAGATCCTAATACAATTTTTTGATTTTCATTTCATGTTTAACAAAATAAACAAAAATTCAAAAAACTCTTTTGTCCAATAGCATTTATTTTTTTTTAATACAATGCCTACTGTTTTTTCAAATAAATTTTTTTTAAATCCTAATAAAATATATAATATTCTTTGCTTATTTTGTTTGACATTAAAATCGAAAAATCTGTTAGGATCTGACAAAAGATTGTCTGAAAAAAACTATCATTAAAAAAAAAAAACAGTTTGTTTGAATAAAAATTTGGGAAGTATTTCCTGTGTAATTTAACGCTTGAGACTCAAGCGTTTCTAAGTGACTTTAATTTTTTTAAACATTGCATTGTTAAAACCCAGAGTCATTTACAAAACAGTTGTTTATTTCAAATAAAGCCTCTCAAATAACGTTTTTTGAAAAGTGATTGCAAATTTTATTTTTGGGTGCATTTAAATAGTAGTTTGATGAGGCGTTAAAAACTGTAGGGTACAATGTAGACAGTATTTAGTTCAAATATATGCTTAGACATACATTTATATATATAAACATGCATGCAGAGTTACTAACCAACACCAGTTAATATAAAGTATACATACACATTTGTCAAGCACACATACACACATATTTCCTTTTTGCTTTTTATTACACGAGAAAGTTTCATAACAATGGCTTTTAAAACAAAAAATATGTTACGCGCGGGTTATAGGAAGGGTTTCCATCACTTTACTTGAAGCATCAGGCGGCATGTTTGATGTTTCATCGGCTAACTCGTCGGCTTAGGCGTGGATGTTTATGCTTTAAGAAAAGAACGCGTAGCACAAAAAAATTCTTCATGCCATATTAGTAATTGCCTATTAACTAAGGGAAGTCTTATGTTTAAATATTGCGGAAAAGCCAGTCAGCTATTGGTCAGATGTCTTGACCTTGAGCGCATTTTTCCCACCCAAGTGGTTTTTAACCAAACGCCTGTGACGATCGGTACGCTCGTAAATTTTTCTAAATCGTTCCTTTTATGGAAATTTGTGACAAGAATATTAAATAGGGTTACATTTCATCAAGAATAACATTTCCTTTATTTTAAAATTTAGAAATTCATTTTTAGTTACAAAACAGATGTGTGTATAATTTTAAATTCATGATTTTAATATTATTATTATTGTTATTATAATTAACTGTTAATACTTTAATATTTATTTTATTACAAAAATATTCATCGTTAGAAAAAATTAATTTGTGTATATTTTTACAAAAAATGAAAGAAAAGCGTATAACGAGGGTGAAGGGTAATAAGTATATTTTATGTAGTTATTGAACTCTTATTTAAAAAAAAAAAAACAAAAGAAGAAATACAAAATTTAAGCATATAAAGCGAATTAAAAAAAATGAGAATTTATAATTGCCTGAATTCGCCGCAATTCAGCAATGTAACAACAATACCAAAAAAAAAGGTATTTTAACAAATGCTTAAAAACGAATGTAAAAACTAAATTTCAAAGAACTTTTAATAATAATTACTTACATTTTATTGTGTGTTTGATTTTTGTAGCAAGTTTTCTTAGCTTTTGAAGCTCTCCTGATGTCACGAAGGGCCCTTGATGATCTCATGATGCACTCACTAGCTTACAAAAATAATGATTTTTTTTTTTCTTAAAATAATTATTTAATTAAATAATTTGATTTTTATAATAATAAACTGCCTAAAGTTGGCTTAATAAGCACAAAGCTTAAATATAAATATTAGAAGTTGTTCGCAAAACTTTCACTTTATTACCAGACGAACGCGGACGGACGGTTTACAAGAAAACCGATTAAAGACTAATTTCTTTCATTACTTTATTTTTTGGTTTTATGTATCAATTATCACTGATCTTCTTCTTGCTTTTTTGTAAGCAATAAGAAGTCAAGTAGTGGGAAAAGGACAGGGAGAATACTATATTTTAAATAATTACAAAAGAGGAATTGATAAAGTAATTTATATATAATATATATATAAAAATAAATGGACTACTAAATGAAATATATGTATGCAAAAACAATTTTTCGAAACTTAAAAAGAAACAAAATTATCGAATCAATGAATGATTTTATGAATGAAGAAATGCTCGAAAACTTTATTTTAATTGTAAAAGTAACTTTAAGTTTCAAGTTCGAAAAGTTGTAAATTTTATGACTAAATAGATTAGTAGAAATTCATTATTTTTCTTTTTTTTTCTCTTATTTTTCTCTTTTTTTTATATGATATTAGGGCATTTTTAATGTTTTACAACCTTAATACTACCAAAATACTTAAATGGATAATAAAATTTACCAGGATTATTAAATATGTACTTAAGCACGTGGTGAAAGGTTAGCTAGTTTTTTTTCTCGTGTTTGTGTTAAAATGACAATGTTGTGGGCCGAAAAAGGTTTAATCAAAATTTCCTTGATTGAGGTTTAAACTTAGGATGATAGAGTCCAAGCCAAACCCTTAGAAATGGTGTTTCCAAAGGCCAAGTGACTGTTAAAAAGGGTCTCAATTTAGAAATTTACGTTATCCGTATAAAGGTGTTTTATACTCACTTTACTTCCTTGATTTCCTACACACATAAACCATTAAAAAAAAAAAAGATAGAAAATAGACCACTAATTTAATTAAAAAAAACTTTTTCTGTAGTTAACTTTTCTTTAATAAGATGAATTTTTTTTGGAGAATATGTTTTAAGTTCTAAACGTGTTCACGTTTTCTTTCTAAATGAAAGGAAGTAAAACGCAGTATTGAAACAATGTGGTTTTTGCATTAAGCGTGAAGCAAGATCTGAGTAATCGAATACCTTGTTAATTTGTGCATTAACTGCAGTGAGGATAAACGAATTATTGTTTTGCTACTTGTTGCAACCCTGAGGTTATTTTGCCGTTAAATTGAAAAAATCAAACCACTAGCTATTTGGGACCGTAAAATCTGTAACAAACCTGCTTCATTATTGAACTAAGCGAAATAATGAACAGGCAAAGATTTTATAAACTTTTCTTATTTTAAAATATATTAATAGTTTTACAAAAAAAATATTACTTTGAGGATAAAAAAAAAAGTACCCACTACGACTTTTTAAGCATGTGTGTGACTTAAACAAAATTATTCTATGGTCTATAAAAAAAGAAAACGATTCAACAAGCATATGTTTATAGGAAAAAAATAAAGCTTTAAAGCTTAGAGAAAATTTTATTTGAAAACCTAATGTTTTGGGAGTAAATATAAAAATAATTCGAAGTATTTGTTCGTCTATTATGCATAATGGAGAAGAATTTTTATGTGTTTTTTTTTCCAACGTGGGGCACGACCCACTTATAGCCGGGTATTTAAGTTTTAATATCCGATGCGTGAAATCGTCCAATAAAATTACCTTTGTGGTCCTCCAAATCATAAAGATTATTGCCAATTCTACTTTTCACACGACATTTAATAAACTTTGGCAGAAACTTTGAATTAATTGATTTGGCCAGATTACTGAGAATATGGTTCTTACGAAAAACAGTTTGGCCCACGTTAAATATTCTTGGCCGTGATCTTAAGTTATAGCCCTTACTAGCCTTTTCATGAGCTATGCCCAAGTTAGTGCGTATTTTGTCCCTTATGTTTAACAATTTATGAGAACGAATGGTAATGTTCGAATCTTCGCCACAGTTCATACCTAATTTATCAAGAAGTCTATAGCTTGAACCATGTTGGCACATATTTTGTCCGAAAACAGCATAATAGGGAGTGCATTGAATTGAGGAGTGAAAGTCACTTCTCAAAATTGTTAGGATTTCCGGAATATATCTATCCCAATCGGTATGATCTTTGTGGTCCTCAAGAAAACAACGCAGTTTCGTTACAATCTCCCGATTCACCCTCTCCGAGGCATTTGATTGTGGTGCGTAAAAACCGGTTTTGATATGAGTTATATCATATAAGTCAACAAAATCTTTCATTTCCTTCGACACAAATTGCCTACCATTGTCACTGTGGATATATCTAGGTACTCCGAAAGTAGGGAAAATATCGGTCGTTAAATAATTAACTATATTTGAGGTGGTAGCGGCTTTAAAGGCTTTTAAAAAAACAAATTTTGAAAAGTGGTCCAAACATATAAAAATTACTGTATTTTTGAACTTACTAGCGGGATAAGGTCCCAGAAAATCACAATATATTCTCTCAAAAGGTCTGGTGGTTATAAAAGCATTGCCCATTAAAGGTTTTAACGTATGATTAGATGACTTCATCAGCTTACATTTTTCGCAACCATTGACAAAAAGTTTAACGTCCCTGGACATTGTTGGCCAAAAATATTTTTCTCGAACACGACTCAACGTTTTTGCATATCCACCATGACAAGTGGTTATTGTGCAATGATTTGCTTTAATTACATTCTCAACCAACGATTGGGGAACCCAAAGTTTCCATAAACTTTCCTCTTCATCTTGTGTGCCTTCTCTAAATTTTACTCTTTTATATACCAACCCTTCTGACAAACAAATATCTGGTAAAGAATCCATATTTTCTTTCACATTCTTCCGAAGCGCATTATACTCATCACTATTAAAATCATCGGAACTCAAATCAACTTCCACAGGAAGGGTTTTCATAGAAATTTCCTCTAAATCAAGCCTAGACAATGTGTCAGGGACTATGTTAAGGGTACCCTTGCGGTGCTCTATACTGAAATCATATCGTTGAAGCTTTAAGCTCCACCTGGCTAGACGGCCACTTAAGTCCCGTTGCGACATCAACCAACGTAAGCTTGCATGGTCAGTTATTATTTTAAAGGGCAAACCTTCTATATAGGGCCTGAAGCGATTTACGCAAACTATGGCAGCCATGCATTCAAGTTCCGTTACGGTGTAATTTCGTTGAGCTTTATTAAGCTTCTGCGAAACATATGAAATAGGATGTTCCTTACCGTTATCATCGAGTTGAAAAAGTACACCACCTACTCCAACCTTTGAAGCGTCACATTGAATAACAAACTCACGCTTAAAATCTGGTTGCGCCAGAACTGGCGCAGTAGAGAGGACCTCCTTTAATTTCTGAAAAGATTCTTTTGCTGCCTCAGTCAGAGAAAAACGCTTTGGACCTTTCCTAAGGCAATCAGTCAACGGCCCTGCCATATCAGAAAAATTTCTTATGAAAGAACGATACCAGTTCGCCATTCCAACAAATCTACGAACCTGACGTGGAGTTTTTGGCAAAGGCATATCCCTAATGCTCTTAACTTTTTCTGGGTCAACTTTCAAACAACCATTGCCTACAATATATCCCAAGTATCTAATTTCCTTTTGGCAAAACTTACTCTTGCCAACGTTGATAGTCAACTTTGCCCTACGAAGACAATCGGCCACTTCATTTAAAACTTTCATATGGTTGTCGAAATCTGAGGAGCAAACAAGAAGGTCGTCCAGATAAATGAAAACATGTTCTCTAAGACGTGAAGGAATTACGCGGTCCATAAGGCGACTCATTGTTTGTGGTCCGTTGCATAAACCGAAAGGCATCCTTGTGTAATGAAATAAAGGCTTGCCGGGCACGACAAACGCTGTCTTCTCTTTAGAAGATTCGCTTAATTTTATTTGTAAAAAGGCATCCTTAAGGTCTATCCCTGTAATAAAAAACGTATCTTGAAGCCGGCTTAATAAACCATTTATGTGTGGTAATGGATATGAGTCCTTTTTTGTGACCGCATTTAATTTTCGCGAATCCACACATAATCGGACTTTTCCTGGCTTGCGAACTAATACAACGGGTGAACACCAGGGAGAATTTGACTCTTCAATAACTCCTATTTTTAGAAGCCTCTCGATTTCTCGGTAAGCCTCTTCTTGTCGGGGTGGCGACATTGGATAATGCTTAGATTTTATAGGGGTGGCATCTCCTGTATCAATGTGATGCTCGACCAAATCAGTGCAGCCTAAGCCAAGGGATTCATAAGAAGGAAACTGAAAAATGACCTTGTCCAACTCTAGTTTTTGGTAAGGGGTCAAAATATGAAAATTTGATTCTACATTTTCCGTTGTCAGAGAATCAATTGAAGGGACTGGGGGTATAATATCTGGCGCTAAGGCAAACTCCTTCCAAAAATTTACTCCAAAATATGCTTCCTGTGTTAATGATGGAACTATGTAAAAAGTTATGGATCTAGTAACGCCTTTAAATGTTACGGGAAACACAGAATATCCTACAACCATATTTTTAGAACCATCTGCGGTACGAATGGTAGAAGATACTTTCTTATATTTAATGTCATGTTTGCTCAAAAACTCTATACAATTTTTGCCTAACACAGATACGTTGGCTCCTGAATCCAGCAACCCAGTAATTGTATCCCCAAATATTTTTACCTGTAAAAAAGGTCGATCATCGGGTCCACATAAAATAGAGGATTCAATTAGTTTGCAAAATTGTTTTCTTTTTTTAAATCGGGTTCTACATTTTATAATTCTGTGTGGTATTCTCCGAATTTCCCTTATGAATTGTTTGCTTCTAGAACTACCTTCTTTGTCAATAATGCTATTCATGTTATTAAAATTTTGGTTTGGGGACTCGATTGAGTTATCGCTTTGTTCAATAACAACGTTTAAGTCACAAGTAAGAGGTGGACTAATTGGGTTTTCAAATTTTGAAAACTTTAATCTAGATTCGGGGTCTGGGGTGAAGAACGAGTGTCCCCGGTAACCAGCTCGCTCACCTTGCGGTTTCCCAAATGTTTGTTTGGACATTTTACGGTGACAACACCTTTCTGACCACATTTATAACAAAAAACATTGCGGACTTCATCTGGACAATAAATATAGGAATGTCCATAATTCAAGCAATTCCAACATTGAATTTTTGAATAGTCTGGCTTACTACGTTTTGAATACTGAATAGCCTCTAATTGTGGATCAACAATTTCGGGATCACTATCATCATTAAGGGATGCTTCAACTTCATTAACGTTTCTACCCTGATTAGGAATAATTGATTGAAATCTATTATCGCGAATTACTTTTTCAGCTTTTCGAGCAATTTCCTTTAATTCCTCCAAGGATCTGGGATTAGAATTAAAAAGTAAAAATTTCAGATTGGTATTTAAATTCCTTTTCATTATTTCTATTAAAGTTGTCTCTGGAAATGGCTCCCTCAATCGACTATTCATAGAAACTATGGAAGCATGAAAATCATCATAGCATTCCTTAAATTGTTGTTTTCGCATTGAAATTCTTAATTGTACCTCATAATCTGACTCAAGATTACCAAACTCTTTTTTCAATGCTGATCGTAGGGTACGTAGAGAAACATTAGGATTCAGTTGTAAAAAGGTCCAGTACCATTTTTCGGCTTTACCAGTTAGAAATATATGAAAATTTGATAGAAGGTGGGGTTCTGGGCAATTTGTACGAGAAGCTAATGTCTCTAATTTAAATAAAAAGTCTGATATGGGGCCTGTACCATCGTACTCAATTTTCCACTTTTCCAACTTAATATTACTTAAAGCATTTTCGTTAGAAAAATTATTGTTCGCACTTGAATTGTAATTTCTTGCATGAATATTATGACCTGAGCCACTTGACTCCTGACTATCGTTATGAGTGGATCGTTTATTTATTGAACAAGAGTTATTTTGGTCAAGACCAATATGAGAAATACTTTCTCTTAGGGTTAAAATTTCTTTACGAAATTCAGCTTGAGTTGCCTGTAAGGTTTCCTGCATTAAAAGTATTAAGGTGTCCATTTGACTCTGGCTTACAGGTTGAACATTGGAAGAAGTTGGGTTGCACCCAGATGCTAAATCTGAGAGTAACTCACGGTTTGAAGGATTCAAACTACTTTCCCGTGTAGGAGCTAAATTTAGATCTCGGTTCTCCATTGTAGTATTTCCTGAGAAACTAGGATTACTTATCCTTAAAATGGGTTCTGTTATGACGGAGTTGTAAGTTATTTCAATATTACGTAAATTATCGATCGGGTCTCTATGTGTACCAGTTTCGCAAGCTGATAATGGATTATAGTCAGTGTCTAATAAGTATTGAGAGTTCTCTATTAGATTTGACTTTATCACGTTAAAACTACGTTTATCAAAAGAATTGCGAGATTCTTTTGTACGATTTTTATTTTTATCTAACAACGAACTTTGGGGGTTATTATCCTGTCTTAATTGCAATAAGGGTGTAGCAAAAGCTTCCTGATTTGGAGTCGTAATATCTGTAAATTTATCAGGCAGAAGTAAATGATTATCCGGCACAGTAATATTTTTAAAAATAGGGGAATGAACAACAGGTGGTGGTCTTAAAGGTTTCCCTACGGAATCATCCAAGTTTATAGAAATATTATTTTTCGAGGCTGTAGATGGTCTACCGCGTTCACGTGGGGTATATGATTTGCTACTATTATGGTTGTTACTTTTACTAAGTTTTGAAATCGAACTACGAGTGGTTTTTCTCGTATCCATAACAAAACAAAAAAAAAAAATAAAATTATCTATATAGATTTTTCGTCTGTAAGTTTACAAACAAATTTTAAACTATTTTATATGTTTTAATATATGCTTTAAAGGAAATGTTAACTTTCGAAAATGATTCCCTTGCGTGACTGCCACAATTTCCATTTAATTGTCCCAAAAGGTGCGCTAACTTCAGATATAAAAACTGAATATTGGATATACCCTATGGAATAAAAAAAAATATATATCAAAGTATCAGCTTTATTTAAAACTTCCACTGACTTATATATACACGATAAAACGATGACCTTAACCTGTTGCACGTAAAACCAAGATTTCGTATCTTAGAAATTTAGGACTCACAGAAAGGACAAAGTTTAAGCTGAACTTTTACAGAATAAAAAAAATATATACAAAGTATAAAATGGCAACGAATGCAAAATTTATGTAAAATATAACATATGCATTGGACTCACAATACTTTAGAAATATTTGGTGGAACGTACACATTTTATGTGTAAAAAAAAAATTCATATCCTGTACGACTAACACCATGATGTGTTAGTGTCTTATTTTCCGAATAAAATAAACGTGTTTTTAATGTGACGCAGAGCGTCACGTTGGGCGCCATTTATGTTACGCGCGGGTTATAGGAAGGGTTTCCATCACTTTACTTGAAGCATCAGGCGGCATGTTTGATGTTTCATCGGCTAACTCGTCGGCTTAGGCGTGGATGTTTATGCTTTAAGAAAAGAACGCGTAGCACAAAAAAATTCTTCATGCCATATTAGTAATTGCCTATTAACTAAGGGAAGTCTTATGTTTAAATATTGCGGAAAAGCCAGTCAGCTATTGGTCAGATGTCTTGACCTTGAGCGCATTTTTCCCACCCAAGTGGTTTTTAACCAAACGCCTGTGACGATCGGTACGCTCGTAAATTTTTCTAAATCGTTCCTTTTATGGAAATTTGTGACAAGAATATTAAATAGGGTTACATTTCATCAAGAATAACATTTCCTTTATTTTAAAATTTAGAAATTCATTTTTAGTTACAAAACAGATGTGTGTATAATTTTAAATTCATGATTTTAATATTATTATTATTGTTATTATAATTAACTGTTAATACTTTAATATTTATTTTATTACAAAAATATTCATCGTTAGAAAAAATTAATTTGTGTATATTTTTACAAAAAATGAAAGAAAAGCGTATAACGAGGGTGAAGGGTAATAAGTATATTTTATGTAGTTATTGAACTCTTATTTAAAAAAAAAAAAACAAAAGAAGAAATACAAAATTTAAGCATATAAAGCGAATTAAAAAAAATGAGAATTTATAATTGCCTGAATTCGCCGCAATTCAGCAATGTAACAACAATACCAAAAAAAAAAGGTATTTTAACAAATGCTTAAAAACGAATGTAAAAACTAAATTTCAAAGAACTTTTAATAATAATTACTTACATTTTATTGTGTGTTTGATTTTTGTAGCAAGTTTTCTTAGCTTTTGAAGCTCTCCTGATGTCACGAAGGGCCCTTGATGATCTCATGATGCACTCACTAGCTTACAAAAATAATGATTTTTTTTTTCTTAAAATAATTATTTAATTAAATAATTTGATTTTTATAATAATAAACTGCCTAAAGTTGGCTTAATAAGCACAAAGCTTAAATATAAATATTAGAAGTTGTTCGCAAAACTTTCACTTTATTACCAGACGAACGCGGACGGACGGTTTACAAGAAAACCGATTAAAGACTAATTTCTTTCATTACTTTATTTTTTGGTTTTATGTATCAATTATCACTGATCTTCTTCTTGCTTTTTTGTAAGCAATAAGAAGTCAAGTAGTGGGAAAAGGACAGGGAGAATACTATATTTTAAATAATTACAAAAGAGGAATTGATAAAGTAATTTATATATAATCTTATATATAAAAGAACAATTTTTTTTTTGTTAGTGACACCGCTTATAACTCAAGAACGGCTGAACGGATTTTAATGAAACTTGAAAAAAAGACATACCCGATATCTGGGAATGCGTTTTAGGCTTATTTATTTTTTGAAATTCCGACTGGGCGTGGCACCTCCCATACAAATTGAACAGTTTTTTTCACATACCTCAATACCTATTATAGCTGAAGTCTCCAAATTTGGTATAGGTAAGTTATTTACTGATGTGCATAATTGAGTTGTTTATGGGAGGAAACAAATAAATGGGCGTGGCACCTCCCATACAACGAAAATAGTTTTTTGTATATATTTCAACAACTGTAACAGCTGAAGTCTCTAAACTTCGTACGGATGTTTACAGTGCTAATATGCATAATTGAGCTTTGTATGGGCGGAAAGACAGAAATGGGCGTGGCACCTCCCATACAACGAAAATAGTTTTTTGTATATATCTCAACAACTGTAATAGCTGAAGTCTCCAAACTTCGTACGGATGTTTACAGTGCTAACATGCATAACTAAGCTTTGTATGGGCGGGAAAACATAAATAGGCGTGGCACCTCTTATACAACGAAAATAGTTTTTTGTATATATCTCAACAACTGTAACAGCTGAAGTCTCCAAACTTCGTACAGATGTTTATAGTGATAATGTGCATAATTGAGCTTTGTATGGGCGGGAAGACAGAAATGGGCGTGGCACCTCCCATACAACGAAAATAGTTTTTTGTATATATCTCAACAACTGTAACAGCTGAAGTCTCCAAACTTCGTACAGATGTTTACAGTGCTAATATGCATAATTGAGCTTTTTATGGGTGGGAAAAAATAAATGGGCGTGGCACCTCCCATACAACGAAAATAGTTTTTTGTATATATCTCAACAACTGTAACAGCTTAAGTCTTCAAACTTTGTACGGATGTTTATAGTGCTAATATGCATAATTGAGCTTTGTATGGGCGGGAAGACAGAAATAGGCGTGGCACCTCCCATACAACGAAAATAGTTTTTTGTATATATTTCAATAACTGTAATAGCTGAAGTCTCCAAACTTCGTACAGATGTTTATAGTGCTAATATGCATAATTGAGCTTTGTATAGGCGGGAATAAATAAATGGGCGTGGCACCTTCCATACAACGAAAATAGTTTTTTGTATATATCTCAACAACTGTAACAGCTGAAATCTCCAAACTTCGTACGGATGTTTATAGTGCTAATATGCATAGCTGAGCTTTGTATGGGCGGAAAGAAAAAAATGGGCGTGGCACCTCCCATAAAACGAAAATGGTTTTTTGTATGTAAATATATATATATCTGTAATAGCTGAAGTCTCTTAACTTCGTTCGGATGTTTACAGTAGTAATATGCATAATTGAGCTTTGTATAGGCGGAAAGAAATAAATGGGCGTGGCACCTCCAATACAACAAAAATAGTTTTTTCTATATATCTCAACAGCTGTAATAGCTGAAGTCTCCAAACTTCGTACGGATGTTTATAGAGCTAATATGTATAATTGTGCTCTTTATGGGCGGGAAAAAAAAAATGGGCGTCGCATCTCCCATACAACGAAAATAGGTTTTTTTATATATCTCAATAACTGTAACAGTTGAACTCTCAAAACTTTGTAAAGATGTTTATAATGGTAATATGCATAATTCAGCTGTGTATGGGTTAAAGTCTCCAAATTTTGTGTAGGTGTTTACAATGTTAATGTTTACAATTAAGCTGACTTTGGGCGTGAAGATAATAATAGGCGTGACACCTCCTTTACAAGAAAAAATCTTTTAATCACCAAATTTAATATGGGTATTTATTATGTTAATATGCATAACTAAGATGAGTATAGGCAGGAAGTGAATTATGGGTGTGGAACCTATAATAGCATGGAAATATTTATATCTGTATATCATTAACTGTGACAGCTAAGGTCTCCAAACTTTTAAGTGTGGCACCTTCCATACCATTGGTTTTTTTTACATGTACTTCAATAATTCTTATATCTCGAGTCTCAAAATTGTCTTTGTTTGCTTATGTACATAATTGAGGTTAGTATACTTAGAAGAAAAGGGAATAATGGGAATGGCACCTCCCATACAACAAAAATACTTTCATATATAAGTCTCAATAACTATTTTTTTTTAGTTCAGAAGCTACAAAATTAACCAGTAAATATTTCAAGTCTTGCCCTAAGCATTTAGGCTATGCAATGATGAATCTGTCTGTCAGTTAGCAAGTCATTAACACAATTTTTTTCTATAAATTGTTTTGTAATCACAACAAACATTTAAAAAAATAAAAAAAATATTTATAAGTGGCGGATAGGGCTACAAAATAATGAAGCCATTATAAACTGAACTGTTTGTGAAGTTTTTTTTTGGTAATAGCTTCCCATCATGAAAGATGCAATAGGCTGAGCTTTTCTATTCACGATTTATCAGTAATTATCAAAGAAACAAAAAAAAACATGTTTATAACGTTATTGACATGCTATTAAGGATAATTTTTCGTGAATTGTGTGTGTTTAGGTAAAAATTCGTTTGCTGATTATATGTATTATTAGGCAATACGTGTTCGGAGATACTCGATGCTGGATGTATTCAATAAAATGGCAAAAACGAGGCTTGCCGCATGCACACATTCTTATTTGGTTAGTCGAAAAATTTCGACCAGACCAGATAGATTATATTATAAGTGCCGAGATTCCTGATCCCGATACAGATCTAGAACTACATGATGTTGTAATTACAAATATTATTCATGGACCGTGTGGCACCATCAACCATTAATCTCCGTGCATGGTCGACGGCAAGTGTTCCAAACATTATCCACGAAATTTGACGGCGGAAACTATCACTGGCCATAACGGTTATCCACTGGCCCAATGACAACGGTCAAACTATTACAAAGAAAGTAAAAGGAAACGATTTTGTGATTGACAACAGTTGGACTGTGCCATATTCGCCATTTCTTTCCAAATCATTTAAGACACATTGCAATATTGAATATTCTAATTCAGTCAAGTCGATCAAGTACATCTGCAAATATGTCACGAAAGGCAGCGATGTGGCTGTTTTTAGCATCCAATGGCAACGACAAAATTACGCGTTATTAAATTGGGCGATAAGTGAACTGAAATGAGGCGGCTTGGCGTATTTCTCATTTCCTATTCATCCCACGGTTGTACATTTAGCGGTGCATCTGGAGAATGGCCAACGAGTATATTTCACTGCGGCAAATATTGTTCAACGTGCTGAAATACCTCCAGCGGCAGCATTGACAAGTTTCTTTGCTGTTTGTCAAAGCGATCCGTTTGCACAAACTTTACTTTACTCGGAGATACCACGGTATTACACTTGCAACGCTTCTTCAAAAAAAGTTGAACGTCAAAAGAAAGGCACTATGGTTCCTGGGCATCCGGATGTGCGTTCAAGTGATGCTCTTGGTTGCATTTATACAGTTCATCCGAAGAATGATGAATGTTTTTATTGCGGTTGTTGCTGGTGAATGTTTGTGGTCCAACATCATTTGCAGAGTTTCGTACTGTTTATGGTATAGTCTGCCCAACATTTTGTGCTGCGTGTCAAGAACTCAATTTGTTTGAAAACGATACTCATTGAGATACGACAAGCGCTGAGGCAATTATATCTGCATATCCAAGCCAGATACGAACATAACTTGATATTATCATTTTGATATGCTTCCCGTCAAATCCAAGTGACCTGTGGAACAAATACAAGGACAATATGTCAAAAGACATTTTACATCAATATCGTGTCTGCTCGAGAAATCCAAATCTTGAAGTCACTGCGAAGATGCATAACCGGGCCTTGCTCTTAATTGAAGATATATGTTACCTTATTTGTGGCAGTTTGTTAGTCAGGTTAGGACTGCCAGAACCAGAACATGAATTGAATGAGCTACTAAATCGACAATTGAAGCGTGAACGTAAATACGATCGACATGAGTTGAACCAATTAGTTCAAATTAAGGTTTTTCTCTTTAACCTCCAATAGAAGGAAGTCTATGATATATTATTGAAGGCAATTGATGATGAAAATGGTGTTTTCTTTTCTTGGATGCCCCCGGTGGAACTGGGAAGACATTCGTCATGTGTTCGTATTCATCTGGAATAGCGGCCACATTGTAAGAAGGATGCCGCACAGCTCACTCAGCGTTTAAATTGCCATTATTGATTTCGTTTCCTCAAAATTTTTGTAATTTTGTATCGTGAAAGAAGAGTTGGAAAGTATTTTCCAACATAATTGCTAACGGGAAAAATATAGATGTGGATGATTTAAACTATATAGTTCAGAATCAAATCGTTGGTACTCTGCATTCTTTTAAATCTATTGATTGTGTAACAAACGAAGATGAAGCCACAAACTATCCAACTGAAGTTCTTAACTCATTGGATGTGCCTGGCTTACCCCGGCACAACTTACAACTGAAGGTTGGATCGGTAGTTATCGTGCTTTGAAATTAAAACCAACCAAAACTTTGCAATGGAACGCATTTTGTAAATCGAAACTGATGGTCCGTGTTATTCACGCAATTATACTAAGAGGAAAATTCAAAGGGGAAGAAGTTCTCATACTGATAATTCCGATGATACCAACCGATATGCCTTTTGAGTTTAAGCGAATTAAAGTTTCGTATATCACAAGGTACTACACTGAAGGAAATTAACCTAAACATAACCCATGCACGAAAATACATATCTTTCTTAACAGCTTTTAACTGAAATGCCTTATTTTTGTAATCTTTTTGAATTTTTGTTTTCTACATAAATATATTCCAATGAACTATTTGACTAAATTAACTTTGAACTCTTTTTAAAAAATCCATATATTCAATAATTGGTAGGTGGTACGAAGTTCACCGGGTCAGCTAGTATATATATAAAAATAAATGGACTACTAAATGAAATATATGTATGCAAAAACAATTTTTCGAAACTTAAAAAGAAACAAAATTATCGAATCAATGAATGATTTTATGAATGAAGAAATGCTCGAAAACTTTATTTTAATTGTAAAAGTAACTTTAAGTTTCAAGTTCGAAAAGTTGTAAATTTTATGACTAAATAGATTAGTAGAAATTCATTATTTTTCTTTTTTTTTCTCTTATTTTTCTCTTTTTTTTATATGATATTAGGGCATTTTTAATGTTTTACAACCTTAATACTACCAAAATACTTAAATGGATAATAAAATTTACCAGGATTATTAAATATGTACTTAAGCACGTGGTGAAAGGTTAGCTAGTTTTTTTTCTCGTGTTTGTGTTAAAATGACAATGTTGTGGGCCGAAAAAGGTTTAATCAAAATTTCCTTGATTGAGGTTTAAACTTAGGATGATAGAGTCCAAGCCAAACCCTTAGAAATGGTGTTTCCAAAGGCCAAGTGACTGTTAAAAAGGGTCTCAATTTAGAAATTTACGTTATCCGTATAAAGGTGTTTTATACTCACTTTACTTCCTTGATTTCCTACACACATAAACCATTAAAAAAAAAAAAGATAGAAAATAGACCACTAATTTAATTAAAAAAAACTTTTTCTGTAGTTAACTTTTCTTTAATAAGATGAATTTTTTTTGGAGAATATGTTTTAAGTTCTAAACGTGTTCACGTTTTCTTTCTAAATGAAAGGAAGTAAAACGCAGTATTGAAACAATGTGGTTTTTGCATTAAGCGTGAAGCAAGATCTGAGTAATCGAATACCTTGTTAATTTGTGCATTAACTGCAGTGAGGATAAACGAATTATTGTTTTGCTACTTGTTGCAACCCTGAGGTTATTTTGCCGTTAAATTGAAAAAATCAAACCACTAGCTATTTGGGACCGTAAAATCTGTAACAAATATTAAAAATATATTAGGAAATTTACTTGCTTAAAATATTGCATTATTTTAAAAAAATATTATTCTTAAATGGGTTAATTTTTTTAATAACTTAACGGCCGTATGCAAAAAAATTGTTACTTTGGCTTTAAAGTATACATTTGTTAATAAATACATTAAGGCTAACAAAGCTTTTTCAAAAAAGTCGTATGCAAAAAAGTCCTTTCACTAAAGTGTGCATTAACAAAAATTAAGATTTTTATTCTGGCAATATCATCAATTATTTTGTCAGTTTATATTTATTTATGTATAAAAGCGAATATTATTTTCCCCACACTTTGTATGGGAGCCCTTTTAGGCGATGGAAATAGTAGGTATATATGTGCTAGGAATATGTTAAGGAGGGTAAAAAAATGGTGGTCCTTCCTACACTTTATTTCTCTAAGGCCCACTTTTGGGATATATTGGCGTTTTTACATTATTTTTGGAAATTTTGTATGCCAACCCCCTTAGGTGATGGTTATTCGGGGTAAGTATGTTCTAGGAATATGTTTGGCGGGAAAAACTAATGGGGGTCTGTCATAAATTTTATTTCCCTTAGTACGACTCTGGGAAGTTTTAGGGGATTCTTTTTTATATTTTTTTTAATTTTGCATTTCAACCCTGCTAGAGGCTGGAGATAGGAGGTAGTATGTCCCACAAAAATATTTTGATTGGAAAATCCCTTGATACATTTTATTTTTCTAAGCGCGACTCTGTAAAGTTTTAAAGTTTTTAATTTTGTATGGTAACCCTGTAAGGGGCTGAATATAGGAGAAAAGTATGTCCCACAAAAATATTTTGGTGGAAAAATTAATTGGGATCGGTCTTATATTTGACCTTTGAAGGAGCGCGCTGGAAGCTGTGGGAGCGATTTAAAAAAATTAAAAAAAAAACTTTGTATGTCAACCCTGTAAGTGTGTTAGTATGTTCAACAAAAATGCTTGGCGAAAAAAACTAATGGGAGTCGGTATTATATTGCACCCGTTTAGGAGAAAATCCGGGGCAGTTGTTGAGGTTTTTATGTACAAATCTTAGAGAAATAAGCAGAGGAAGTCTTGTGTCTTGGCTTATATCTGGGTCAGTTGTAAGGCGACTTTGCTGAATTTCGACAAACAATATTTTAGCAGATATTTTTGATAGCTTGGAAATATCTCCGGGTCTATGTAACGTCATGGGGCTTCAAAAAGTTAATTTCAACCATAGCACGGACAGATGGGCAGGTGGACAGATGGACAGACGGACATTGATAAACTGACTATCCTATCTATAAGAAAAAAGAAAATATAACCTGTATTCCTAAACTCAGTTTGCTTTGCATCACAAAATTTTAAATTCCGACTGACAGCAAAGCTGAGGGTTTTGATAATATCTTTTTCTCCCAAATGAATGTTTATAACCACATTAATGCCTTCAAAATAGAAAACATTGCCAAAGTTGTAAGGATTGTAAGAGGGAAGAAGTTGAAACTTTGTATTGCAAAGCAAACTGCGTTTAGGAATCCAACCATATACTTTATGGGGTCGCAGACGGATTTTAAAGAAATTACAAATGACAAACTTATATATACTCGTACCCTTATCACTTATGTGAACAGTATAAAACGATAAAATTGCTTGTGTGGATCGTATTGCTAGTTGCTGAGTGCTGAATATTTTAAAAATTTTAAAACCTGATCAGGCTGAACCTACGTTTCCTTTTTTGAAAGTGCATAGTTCTTAGGGTGGATTTTAGTTACCGTATACCCACATATATGTAAAATTGTCATATGATTCGTAGACCTTTTATTTTGTTTTAAATGAAATGTTTTAGCTTTTATTTGTTTGATTCAAAAGTTTTCCTTCTTAAAGAAAGCATATAAGCCATTATACTTTTAACCAAACTAAAACTAAAAATAAGAAAATAAGATTAAATGAAAACAAGAAAACTCTTGTACTTGACAATTCCAAGAAACGCCCTCTTTTCAAATATTGACATCATACAAACAGTAAATTTGTATGAGTCAATGTTTTTAAGAGACACAACACATTCTTGTTTACATTTATTTGTGTAGAGAGGAGAGGATGTATACAAATGCAGAAAGCCTCAATGTAAGCAAATATTTTAATGCGTACATACATGTACCACGTGTGCATGCAACCTCCCAAAAAAAATAAATGGTCTATTAAATTAGTATCTATTTTGGATTTTCAATAGCACACACAGGTAAAATATTTATAGCAGAAGGCAATTTGTCAGTAGTACTGATGACATAGTTATTACCTACTCATAATAGTTTCCCCATTCTCAATGTTTGCAGGGTATTTATATGTACATTCATGGATATACATATGAGAACTTTTTGATGTAGAACATTTAAATAATATCTGAAGTGAAATAAATTGTAAAAATGTAAACGAATATATTTGTGTATGATTTTATTTATCTTTTCTATAAAATAAAGGGTTTACCAACATGTTATTAAAAAAGAACCAAAAGTATATTTGCGATGAAATAAAAAAAGGTTAATACGAAATAAAGGTGGTTAAATACACTTAAAGTTTGCAAAGTCTGATGAAAGTAGCGAATCAGCATTCGAAAACTTCTAAGGTGTATTATGTTTCTCTTCAAAGAAAAAGTAACAAAAAGAACAAAAAAACTTACTTGTAGAACTAACGATTGAAAACAGGTAGTCTAAGACTGTGAAAAAAATCAACTCATGTGTCCGCTAGCTAGGGCAAAAGAGTGGTTGATTCCCACTATCAGCCGACTGATATTTTCCAGATAACATCTTGGAACACTCAAAAGTTCTTTGTCAGCCCCTTGACTCTATGGTTATGAAATCTTAGGCAGTGACAGACAACTTTCTCTGCTGTGTCCAAGTCCTGTTTCTCCTTAAACATATTATAATAAAACGGATTGTCAGAATTCTATCTGTTTATTCTTATTCTAGCCTTAACCTCAGTTGTGGTTCCTGGACTAAATCACCTTAAGCCAGTGAGACATCTGGTGTCTGCTTAGCTCAGCCGTAGCCATAAGGACTTAGCCACCCTACAGACATTCACTACTGCGCCTGCGCCGAAGATTTGTATCTCTGCCAGTACATTGATCTGCACTAATCAGATCGTTAAACGACAAAACAGATATTTTTATCCATAATAAAAACCGGCGTTTTTTAGTGCCTTTAGACATATTAGATCATTCAAGAAATACTGCACAACCTACATACAGAATACAACCCGAAACCGCTCTTACGGATAATTATTGGTGATCCGCTTTTAAAATTGACCTCTAACACCATGCAGTCTGTCTTAGATCTCTAGTCTTTACAAATAACCTAATCATGAATTTTGCACACTAACCTGGTGTACCCAGGGTTAAAGGTTTTTCCTCATTCCAATTTCCCAAGCCTGACTAAGTTTTTTTCTTTCATATAAATCACCCTACTTATCCTACTTAAATTTTGCTTTGATCCCAAGTGAGGCATATTACTGGGACTTAGTTGGAAGGATTTTTTAACAGCCTTTTCTACATTCTTCCACTACAAGATACATTAGTATGTTGTTATTGGTTATAACCATTGTACAAGTCCAGTTTACCAAGCTTGTTTGCAAACCCCAGCTCCTTTAGCAATAATTATTAGTTAAAAATCATGCGAAATAAAAACAAGAAGAAAGCGATTTTTTCCCATTTTGGGCCGTTTTAAATGGAATTAATATAAAAATGACCATTAGGAATCACAATAGAAATTAACAAGACTTTTCAAAGTGTTATGGAGAATAATAATAAGTCCAAAATATTTGCATAAAGTAATTATAGCCTCCCCCCAACACTCCCACGATATATATTTTAAAAAAAAGTGTAAAAAATTGGTTCTTAAATTTATGTACCAGTGCAGGTTTATTTCCATTTGGGCTTGGGGCCTTGAAGGCCTCGAAGCAACTAACTGCCTATGTAACCCAAAGTCCATTTTACAAATTAGCCGTCACTGAACAGCCAGCTAACACTGAAAAATGCAAATTTCCACAAACAACTCTTATATATAACGTCATATGTAATAATATTTATCAAACGATATATTCTAAATCTTTTTCTACACTTGAACAAGGAGGACATAAAATTGTTTTTCTTTATTATCCCTTACTCAGAATAACCCTTTTAAAAAACAATGGGAATTGTTTAACAACTCGGTTATACGCAACCAGCCACAAACAGCTCTTTCGTAATTATATTTTAACAAAAAACTTAAATATGAACTTTAAGTTTTTAGCTTGAAACCACTCATACCAAGACGCACTTGCAACTGTATGCAATCAAACACATACGCACAAACAAAGACTTTGTGTACGACTTCTATTATTATTGTTATTGTATTAAGTTTGTAGAATAATTTCAACAAAACGTGAGTAACATTTTTGTTATTTAACCACTTTTGAATGAAAGGAGTGTTCCGACATTTGAAAACAAAAAGGGTTTCCCACAAAGAAAAATACATTTATTTGGTTTCAAAAAAATGTTTTTAAATTTACATTTTTTATCAAATGAGTTTTATTTTCAGAAAATATGGTTTTTAGAATCAAATAAACGAAAATGTTATTTTATTAACTAAGGGAAGACATTTTTTTAGGGACAACCTTTCTTCATATTTGCTTATAATTCTAACTTCTTTATTTTATGCAACATTTTATATTCCTTTAGTTTTCATATTTTACTTTTACTGTGTTTTTATTTTGTGTTAGAATTACACAACTATGTTGAATTTTCACGCCTCAACTTCTTTGCAAACTTTAATTTGTTCCTCTTTCATTTCTTTTCTTAAGTTCTTCATTTAATTTGTAGTTGAAGCCACTATAGTAACATAAATAGTAATGTTTATACATACATAAGTACAATAAAGGAAACCACCCAGCGAAGCATTCTTAGCATTCATCATACATATGTATGTAGATCTCACAGTACCATTGTGCTAAGCAAATAAATTTGTTTTAATTTAAAATAACTTACTAAGGTGGCTATTATAGATTGAAGGTTTTATTATTTGAACGAAGAACCGATTTTTAAGTGTTTACATCTTCTCCGTTTCTTTTCATAATTCTAAAACCAAGTTTTAAGAAGTCTTCCTCCTTTTTAAGTTTCTTTTAGAGTTTTTGTCTTCTGCGAGATCCGTCACCAGATGCACATTTAAATGACTTTCTTTATGGAGGATCCTAGTCCCGTTTACAACATGATCTTGCCAACGTAAATGCTGAACTTTGATACGCATAAATATTTCAATGCCAGCAAACAGCTAACAAAGCTTGTGGTTCACTTGGCACCCTCATTCTATATCATCACAGATTGTTTAATAGATTTTTTAAAAAATGTTCCTTTCGAAAACTACAAAAGCTTTCTTACCTACTTTAGCAAGTACCCATGTTTTAGAGCCATATAAAAGCACAGGTAGTCTATCAAACTTGTAGAAGTCAATTTATTTTTAAAATGCAAATTTAGACCAATGAAGCATCTATCTGTCAATATTGTTCTTCTTTTTTTTCTCGAAAGTTTTGTTTTTTTGTTTATGGCGGCACTTAGGTGTAATAAAGTCATTGATTATTTTAAAGTTGTTGTGAACTTCCACTCTCTGCCCAAGTCTATTGGATGTCTTATGGGTTTATACCAGAATCGTAGTTTTATCTTCATCTTCTGGCAGACACAAATTGGTTGAATTTTCTTAATATTTTAAAGGCGTACGTTTCTAGTTGTCGTGTATATATTGTGACAGTTCTATTTACATTTGCATCTCGTAAAACCTTTTCTAAGAGGATGGTAAAAAAATCACACAAAAGGTTCTCTCTTTGTCTGAAACCTTGTTTGTCCTTCAGTACTTAAATATATTTCTGTCTATTTTATCTGAAGAAAGCATATCAGTTAAGGTCATTTGTAGAAATATCAAACTCAGACGAAGCCTTATTGTAGACAAATAGATAATTTGTGTCAGTCTGATTTTCTTGTGTGTTTCAAAGAGTTGGCATATTTCGCATATCTTCCCGATTTTTAATTGATATATTTTAAACAGTAACCTAAATAATACGGGGAGGGGTTTGTGCTTTCTGCACTGGAGATAAAATACTAATATTCCAATTCTCGGGTATGGGTTCTTCTAGCCAAAGGCTCACAGTATCCAATTGTCGCCTCCGATCTTAAACAATTCAAAAGGCAGCCTATATTCCTAACACATTGTTGCTCTTAGGCCGGCTATAACGGTTATTTTGACCTCAATTTGGCCAGGGTGTGTGCACTGAATACCGGAAATTTTTCTGTGGTATATTCAGCAACTATCGAAACCCCACAGGCGTGAAAGATGATTTTTCAATGTCCTAAGCACATTATATTTATCAGTCATTAGATTATCTTTTTTTAAGTTTGAAGCAGAACCCAAAGCGTTTAGATTAGTGTTTTACTCTTTGGTAAATTTTTGGGCTTCGATTTGACTTTTGTACATCCCGATATGCTTATATTCACGTCCTTTCATTTCTTTCTTTTTCATATATAATTTTTCTTCTTTCCTGGTCTTTTGATTCCTTTTCTTTGCAAGACGTGTTCTAACTGACTGCACTGTTACCTGTATGCCGCATGATTGAATCATGTGCTTCATGGGGAAGATTTCTGGTACTGAAGTACGGATATTTTAGTTTTTTCCATAGAGTTGCTAGTGCTTTGCCATTGCGCTGCAACAATATTGGGACAAGAAATACTTTTTTGCAGCCTTCCAACGTCAAGCTTTAATGCTGTATCAGATCGTTCGCTTCTCGTCGAATTAAAAAGTGTGCGAGCCTTTGCAATCACAATGTTACTATCCAAGTCTAGATTATCTCCTGGGAAAGATTGCAAGTCAACATTAATCTTTCACAACATAATCACTCTGATTTCTCGAGTTTTGACAGCCACGTGGCTTTACGAATATCAAAACATCGAAATCTAGTGCTACTAAATTTTTAAGCTGTTGGACCAAATATATTTTCCTATAATTTCCATTTAATTGTCATGTTTGGAGCAGCAATCAAATTCTATCTCTAGGCGATCGTTAAATATATATTTGGTCTGTTCCCTCTTGCCTTTGTTCGGGGCATGGGCGCAAATAAATCTGATATTAAAAAATTGGCTTTTATGTGAATTGCGGCAAGCTTCTGATCCACCGAGGAAAATCTCTAAACAAGATGTTTGAGTCTCCACATTACCACGAATCCACAGTTTAACTTAGGTCTTGTTATTTGTCAGCTATAATACGGTGTATTGCCTCTTGTTGTAGTTGTGACGCCTTTCCAATTCCACTTACTTTCTGTAAGGTGTTTATGTTAGCCGTGCACTTTAAAAGTACATCTGCCAGTGCATTTACTGCACTTTTTCTACATTGTATTTGAATGTTCTAGGTGCAGAATCGCAAATAATAGTCGGTTAAACGTTTAAGGCGCCATCAAAATTAGGGGGGTCAATTAATCTTGCTTTTCGTTTTTTCATAGCAGGCAAGTTTTTACAAGAGTGGGCTACTAACCCGAAGCCTCAATTAAGTTTTTTTATTTTTGCAGGGGGAGGCGCTGCATTTTTTAGCCCACTACCTTTAACAGGTATTAATGGCAGCAACCTCAGATGAAACCACGGGACTCATATGAAAAATAATTTACTGGGTTGATTCCAATTTTTCTTGTTAATTTCGTTTTGCAGGATATAACAGTTGTTTCCTTAAAGTTTTGCACTATTTGTTGCATTTTCTGGCCATAAAGTTTTTCTTTTAATGTATTTAAATATAAACTGGAACAATATACTTATAAAAGCAACACCTAACCCAAGCGAAATTTTTAAATCAAACAATAATAATAAAAATTCTTCAATGGAGCCTCTGCTGGTTTTAAATAAGATTCTTTTGTTTGTTTTGGGGTTTATTTTATTTAAAATTCAAGCCTGGCTAGATTAAATTTAATGCTAATAAAAGATTTTCATCTGGCATCATTTGTATCACAAAAATTGTAAACACAAATTTTGAAGTTGCTTCTTATATGCATTTGTTGCAAACAAGAAGACGAATAGGTCACATTTGTCCCAAAATTTTCCTCAAAGCAACAAAAAAATAGAAGTAAATTTTAAGAAAAATTAAGTCGTCAAATGTTATGCTTCTGAATAAAAATCCGCTTTTTTTTTAATTTTAAATAAAAAACTCTGCATCCTCTGAGGGAAAAGATAATACAACGGGATTGCTTTTAACAGTTGGAAAAATCTATTCTAAATATCAGGTTAACACGTTAACATCATAAGAATATTTTTAACTATAGCAAGTAAGAACGTTATATTTAGCTCCGTCAAGTCTCAATACCCTGCATATTGCTTTTCTTGATCTTGGAAAGTTGTTCTCAAACCGAAAATATTTAAATAAAATAACATTGTGTTGGGTCTAAAGTTACCATTTAATTTTTTTTTTAAATATTGGCTCCATGTAAAAGGTTTGAGGCCGAAAATTCGCACAGTTTTCAAAATATTTCGTATAAAAAATTTACTAAACTTTTTTTATATTTTTTTCTAAAATGTAAGCGTTTTTTGTAGGAAACTTAAAGACGGTAGCTGTCGTAGTTTTCGAAATAGTTATAGCGTATCAAAAGTTTCATTTGCATGGGGGCTTACACTCCGCCTGCTTTTATCCAACCAATTTTTTTCCAACAGTAGGCGTTGCTATATAATTACTTCTTGTGGAAGGTTTAGGTCTATAGATATCTTTCGAGATACACAGCGTATAAAAAATTTCCTAAAAGTTGTTCATTTCTATGAAGGCTAGCATCCCCCTGCTTTCGTTCAAATTAGTTTTTTTTTTTCTTTAAAATACGTTTTAAACTGGAACTACTTCGTAGTGGGTTTAAAGTTGATAGCTGTTGTAGTTTCTCAGATTAAGCGCATGAAAATGATCATAAAATGGCTGAAATTATAAGGGGGCATGCCACTTTCCCTAATTTTATCTAAAAAAAATTTCCCTAGTTAAAGTTGCCACCTTTTGGACATATAGGACTACAAAAGTTATATTTTTTGAGATTTATTGGGATGAGTTCATGGATTTTTTCCAAAAAATGGATTACTCTGGGGTTTTGATTTTTTCTAAGTCGGTAGTTAATTGATCTTGCTAATTTAAAACAGTAATTCTTTCAGAAATATTTCTGATAGTTTGATACCACAGCGCTTTCCTTCCGACTTTATTTCACTCCGGAAACACAGATGGACGGGCAGACAGGTAGGCTGACGCACGAAAACTCGGAATGGCTGTATCGACTTCGTTATCTATTAGGATCGAGAATATACATAGTTTATGGGGTCGCAGGTGAATGTTGTAAAAATTATAAACAGGATAACGAACTGATGTAAGCCCTTATGACTATGTGAAGAATAAAAGAAATTTCAATATCGTTGCTTTTTATTCCATGATATCCAAAGAGCACATAGTGGCTGTCTTTCTGCAAAGAAATGCCATATATTCTTATTATAAATTTTAAAATTTTTAGGCAATTTTGCAATTCATATTAATTCATTTTAATTTTGATTAAAAAAATATTTTTCATATAAATATAAAAATTATGCTTTAAAAATACTCAATTGTTAAGAAAAGTTTTAAATTTTTTTATAATATTTTGCATGGTTTTATGGCACGACTATAATATCCTGTTTTAGTTTAGCCTTTTCTTTTTATTAAATAATTTTTTTTTCTCTTGCTATAAAAGCGATGTTTTGTTAAACAATTACCGCAAACAGTTTTTCAATTGCTTTTTAATTAAACATAAACAAATCACTGGTAAACGTACGCACATACACACACATGAATTAAAATGTTCATACCCCGTCAATTATTTGTTAAACATGATTGTGACATGACAACAATTAAGAAAATTTACAATTTGTATAAATTGTATTTAGTTTTATTATTATTTTTTTTGATTTTTTGTTTTCTATTTTTCTATTTTCATTAAAAGTTTAAACAAATAGTTAATGCAAACAGACAATAATTTTCAATCAATTTTATTTTTTGTTTATTTTTAAGTTTTAATATAACAGAAGTTGCACAGCAATTCACATAGTGATAAGGGTATATATCTGTTTGACATTCCTACAATATTCATTTGCGACCTTATAAAGTTTATATATTTCTGAATACTAATAGATAGGGAAGTCAATATAGTCCTGCCCATCTGTCCGTTTGTGTTCTCGTTGAAGTCAAGTTTCCGGAGCCAAAAAATATTTGGAAAAAAATATTTAGATAGGGACAGGGGAAGGGGTAGACCCAATAATAATAAATGGACAATATTTATAAAATTTTATACGCTATATCTCAGAAACTGTAAGAGATATCGACTTAAATTAAAACTAGGAAAGCTGTCGACAAGCTTAAACTGTAACTACCGGCTAGATCAGATTTTTGGTTTTATAAAAGGCCAATGTGAAGTGTATATAAGATTCGGCACAACAGAATGTTGCGCTCTTGCTTGTTTATTGTCATTTAATTTTTAGTTTTAATAAAAACATTAGAGCATACAATGAAAACATAACAGGACATCTAGATGTTTGTGTGTTTGTGTTTTTTTTTTCTATTTATTTAATTTGTTTCATGTTGTACTTTAATGGTTAACCATTTTGCAAATTAAACAAAACTGAACTGAGTAAATATAACAATTAAAAAAATAATAAATTCTGTTTTGTGGACATAATTTTAATTAATTAAAATTTTACAATAAACCAAAATTTTAGTCATCTTTTTTAAAAGAGAAATGTGACCAGATAAAAATAAAATTCAGAAATTACAAATAAATTTTCGCATAGAAGCTGTAAGAGTTTTATTAAGCCATAGCTAATCATATATGACTTGTACGCCCTTATTAAATTTTAAAATTTATTTTTTGTGAATCGATAGCATTAAGTTGATTAAAAATTAAATTATGGACCTTATATCATGATACATATTTTATTGTTTAATTCAATTGTTTTGCAGCCATTTCAGCTACATATTTATAAATTCAGAAATGTCTAGCTTTAATTAAATTGTATTAAATGATTTTTAAGGCTATAATTTTTTTAACAAGGAAATAAATAACAAAACTTAAGTTTTACAGAGTTTTCTTTTTAGAGGAAAAAAGTTGCTGTAACCTTTAAAGTCCTACAATTCAAGTAAATAAAAATTTTGGAATATAATACCTTGGACCAAATTGTTTCTTAAATTAACATTGTGATAACTTCATATTAAATTTTATTTAAACTAAACAATTTTCACAATTTTTTTAAGCAAAACAAAATATAATTCTTTAAATATTGGAAGGAACAAAAAGTAGATATTTTTTATATACACAGGGCAATAATATTGGAGAAGAAAAAAGCGCGTAAGACAGCATTAAAGCAATATTTTTTACAAAATAAAATGACATTAAAAACCAAAATCGTAATAGGCATTTCTTCCAATTGATTTTTTGATCTCTTTCAAAGAGTTTTTTAAAGAAATTTATAAAACTATTTTAAAAAATTCAACATTTTTTTAAAGAAAAGTAAGGTTTTAATTTGAATTTGCAAGGTCTGGGGCTAATTGTTGCACTCGAGTCGAATCCAAATTGAAAAAACCTTTTAAGAATTCCTTTTGTAAAAACATTGAAAACTCTGAGAATCAAGTGAAATGACGGTTTGAGTCGAATGCGACAATTTGGCCCCTGAAGACATAAAAACCTTCATTTGGTTCTTTAGTGCTACGTTGAATGCCATCTGACTATTTTGTTACAATTAAATAAGTTCTGTCTTGTCAGTTCCAAATATTTCTTTCTAAAAACCCTACATACATATATCATACTGGTTTTTAGTGCTACAAAAAAAATACACGATTGTATGTTGATGCATTAGAAAATTTAAAAATCGAACTAATACCCAGCTTTGGATCAAAAATTGCAGCTCCAACCTCCCGTCAATAAGGCGAAGGCTTGCCAAACCAATTAAAATAATTACTACATGGCACCAGAGTAAGCTGTCCTAAATCAAGTTGGAGACCTCTCAGCATTTTCTGCCACCAAGTTAACTGGTTCTAGATCAAAGAGAAGATAAAGTATAACGTAAGGTTGTTTTTTTAATCATAATACTTTCGTCCTCTAGCGTATTGGTTGCCTTAATTACCCTTTACTCTACATTAAGTATTCAAGATAGTTTACTGTCCTGTTTTCGCGGAGTTTACACTAACTCCTTCTTTCGTCGCTCACCCACTTTTCCAAGATAATGTTACGTCTATCATATAGCTGATTGTTTCCAAATGGTTCCCATTGACAATGACTGAACACGCGCACTTCATCTGCTCCGCAGTTGATTTCAGTGAAAGTTCGGGCTTACAGAAGAGGTGAAGATATTCAATTTTGAAAGATTTTGTTAGAAGCTATTCACTTTGTTTAGCGATTCTACAGGTATAACCCTGCGCTCTAGAGAGCTGCCTTCGGGTTTATAAATAGTTTGGCAGATTTCAATTGTGCTACGTTTTTAGAAGAATGGCCAACGCCACATTGAAAAAAGTACCTTAAATATCTAGTATATTTCCTCTGCAAATTCAGCGCAGTAAAAGCTCTTTTTATCTGCGACAAAACTACTAAAATGGGCATTTTATTCACATGAAGACACAGCCACAGATTCCATAAAGTCTAAGGGCATGAATAATAACTTTTACTTAATTAAAAAAAACCTTTAATGTTCTCATGGATTAGGGCACTGTCTCAATTCTTCTTTATAAATTTTGATAAAAAGCTTTTGAAGTTTGTTTTAAATATTATGTGTTTAACCAAAAATCATTTTGTTATTTTAGTAAAGTAACGAGCATGTCTGGTCACCTTAAAGCAGTTGTTATAAAATTTAATGCTTTTAAAATCAACTTAAAGTTGCATTAGCAACAACTATAGGTGACAAGTAATTAATTTTCTACTGTGCACAAACACAACATTGCAAAAGCACAAACTAACAGAAATTACAATGGTTGTACTTTAAAAGCAAAAAAAAAAAACAATTATTATATAAGACACAAGTATTATTCAGTAGGTTTATATGAAATACTAAATTATAGTTTAAGTCAAACGCCACCGAAAAAATTAAGAAAACTTAAGAAGTTTTCTTTATTCAAAAATATTTAAAATGTTTTACATGGTGGTTTAATCAAAAGTTTAAAAGAGTTTTCTATTTAAATTCAGATCTTTTTAAAAAAAATTTTAAATAATTTTGAGTTTAGTTTTCTATTGCTCCACTTTATATTTGTCCTGAAAATTTTTTTCAATTATCCTTTTTTTTACTAAATTTATTTTGAAAAGTATATATTTACTGATAAGTGAAACGGCAGAAAAGCGATTATTTCACCACTATTTTTACAGGCCAACATCGAACACTTTCCATTGAAACAAACTTCATGCCAAGCTATTTTATATAAATTTATATAATATTAAAATTCTCTTTAAATCAATAATGATATCCTTCAAAATCTTCAGCTTTTTTTAATTTAAAATAAATAATATTAAATTAAAAATGCAAAAATCAAAGAAAAAAATCCCCTTCAACAAATGTGCAAAAAGTTAACAAAAATCAGTTTGTTAAATATTTTTGTTGTTATAGGTATTTGCTATTGTTGTTTATTCTTTTTATTTATTTTTTATTTTCATTTAACAACACGGGAAATGCACGTAAATGGTCAATACGCATGAGTTGCCATCATCGATACATGTTTAATACGTGAAAAAATAACACGCGTTGCTGGACAACAAAAACAGCAACCAACTCATGTCTGCCAACAAACCAACTATAGTGAGTGTCTGCGTGTTCTTTTTCTGATATGTAACAATATAATTGTCATATTTTCCGTTTATTTAATAAATTAAATTAAGCATTATTTTATTCGATCAAAATTTTTTACTAAACCTGAATAATTTTTTTTGGCTTCTTTTCACCGTTTTTAAATAAAACAAATAGTTTGAGGATAAGGACCTACTAGTTCCTGTCACTTAGGACTTCTAGTAAGATTCTCTTAAAATAAAAAAAATATCGCTTTAAAAGCTTTTTTTATTTTTGCGTACAAGAACCGTCAAACCAAACTTTTATAAATCCAAAAATGGTTTATAAACATGGAAGTAAGTTTCCTGGCAGCTTACTGAACGTATAACAAATATATTTCACAAGTAATAAAGTTGCATTAAGTATACGTCTCAGTATAAAAAAAATTCGGAATTTTAGTTTTGTTTACGATTGTTGAAAAAAAAAAACGAATTAAAAATTTTATTTAAATTATTTGAAATCCTATTGTTGTGATACATTTTTAAAACATTAAGCTTGAATGTAAAATTTGCTTTGACAAAGTTTGAGTTAAATCTTTAAAAACATTTATATGTTCTAAATAAGTTATAGAGCATCCAGTCTTAACATCAGTTATTACTATTAAGGTACCAAATTTCAATACGACAGTCAGTAATCAAATTAATTTAAATTTAATTTTACTTCTTTTCAAATACAATAAATAAAAAATTTTAATAGCCTGTTTACCGATGTCGAACGAATACTTTCGTTCGCATGCTAAGCGAAAGAAAACTAATTTCGGTTTACCTAACTATTATTTAAGCGAACGTTCACTCGAAAGACAAGTCGAACGCAAACAAAAGCATTTTCATACAAAATTGGGTTTACCTAAGTCGAACGCAAGCTAAATATGCGAACGTAAATGTCAAAATCAGTCACATGTTATTTTGCTTTCGAGTGCCATAAAAGTACGTAGTTTTTGATGTAAATTAAAGACCACTGTGTATTAAAATGCTAAAAACTATAAGTTAAACATGTTCACAAGGGTTATTGGTTAAAACATCATATTGTTTAAAATAAAAATTAAATGAAATTTGATTTAAAAAAAAATCTACAAAAATTTTGTAAATTTTAATTAAGAAATGTTTTCAGTGATGTCAATTATGCCGAATTTTTATCTTATTTAAGACCACTTGTAGGAGTTTGTAAGCAAATACCACAAACTACCATCAAATATAACAAAAAAAATAACTGAAATCATCTCCTTTCATGTATTTTTGTTTCCTGACTATCTGGTGTGCATGTTGCGAGCGGGCTAAATACATAGTCATGAAGTACCGTTAGAAACACGTGATTGTAAACTAATGTTGAGCATATATGATCTAAAGATAATGTTTACATTGTATTTTCATTCTATTGTTCTTATTAATCAATGCACTTTTTACTATGGGTTTTTACAGACTTTTACGCTTATGAAACTACATTTGGTAAATAGTTCATAAATAAATTCCTCATATACTTATATTTTAAAAATGCAATAAAACCATAAGAAATTAAAAGTAAATGAATGGCAAATTCTTTCAATAAGTCGTTATTATTGCATAGCTATGTGTATATTTTGTAAACAAATATGTTTAAAAAAAACAAGAACCTAGGACTTGTTCATATTATGCTATGTAATTTTAACATGAAAAAAGATACACATTATTGAAAAAGACATTTTCTTTGTCTGTTAGTGCTTTATAATTTAAGAAAGTTAGCATCACGGCTATATGTATAAAAAATTTTCTTATTGTGAAAGTGAGTGCATACTGTTGGGAGGCAAAAAAGTTGGCAACGTAAACAGACATTATTACAAAACTTATAGCAAAATAAAATATATATATATTTTGATCCACACTTTAAAGGGAAAAAACAAATTTTTAAATTTAAAATGGATTTGAAGTATTGATTTTAATGAAAATTTCGCTTTACAAATCTATTGCAAATTTAAAAATTGTTTTATGCAAATGCCCCAAAGTATGTAAGCATTTTACTATTTATATTTTTCTCTGTTGAAAACGAACCTGTCAGTAAAGGCGAACGATAGTTGTCGAAATACGTAAACCCAAATTTATTCGAAAGTGAGTGACTAGCTTTCATTCGTATAGGTTTTCGTTCGACATCGTTAAACAGGCTATAAGTAAGGTTTGGAGTGGATTAACTTCATTTACGGATAAAGCCTACTAAGGGAGAAACTTAGTGACTTTAACATGGCAGACATACAATTTTGAAGAACAAGAATTTACTTATTTTTTTTTTATAAAAAATTGTTTTTAAACTCAATAAAACTTATAAGATCGCTAAACGTTGGAAAGAGGGTTCATCTAAAAGCATAATTTAAGCCAAGAGGCTTCAGAAATAAACTTACGCTGCTGCTTAAACGCAATATGAGATACGTCGCTGAACTTACGAACGTAATAACTCAGAGGGCAAAAACTAGATGGGAGCTCTACTACAAGATGATATACAAATCGCAATTCTCTCTTCACCGGTTGATGCGTTGAGTCATCTACTTATCATTTAGTTTTTAAAATTTATAACAAATGCATACGAACATAATTCTTGAGAAATGAGATATTTAAAGCTTAATATAATTTCCTGCTTTTATTTTCGTTTTCAAAAGATAACGTTCTGCATACACAATGCGTAAATGACATCAATTCTCACCTAAAACTTGGTAAAACCGGCTTATTCACTCATCACATGTGACGCTTTAATAATTCATTTTCTTACCTCTTATTTCACATTTTTCCCCTTAACCTGAAATGGTTAGCATTTTAAACATTCCAAAAATAACAGTCTTAATTATTTGCTACTATTTCAATAGGACAAAATTACAGCCTATGCAAAATATAGATAAAGTAAGTTTTCAATACGTACCTACTTCTGAGACCAGCAGCAACTCTCTTGATGCCAGAAGAAATTTTGTTAGTAAATTTTTTATAGCTTAAAAACGCCACTTAATGCAATCATTTTAAGGTCCTGACAAGGCGAACTTCATCACATTTCTTCCTTTCTCAGCTGCTCCGCTTGGCAGTAAGCACAGCTACAATTCGCGTGCCCTTACTATCAATCGGACTGTGTAAGCAGTAGATTTCCTGTTGTCCATGATATCACAATCTAGTTAGGCAACATGTGTTAATTTCTATGAAAGGATATAAGTACCGTCTATCCCCACCAATCTGAATTATAATTAGCACTGACGGATCAAAAATTAACGAGGTAATACAGCACACATGACTAAAATAATTCAGAAAATGATTCAGCTTAAGTCTCCACTCTCATCATGGCAAAGGGCAACATTTACTAAATACGCTAAAGAGGTGGTCGAAACCCCATAATAAAAATATATAACTGAAAATCTTTCAGTTGAAAGCCCATGGATGCAAGGTATAGCTATAAACCCCCTTTATCTTCAAAAATTATTAACCGTAAAACTAAATATTTTAAAGGTTTTACGAGATTCGCGGTACTTTCTACTCGTAACATATAAGCAGTGTCAGTTAATGCCCCTATGAAAAATATTTCGCTAACCACAAGATGGTTTGCATAAGACATATCAGGAGTCATGCATTTGGGTATAACCCGTTTCCTTGTTAAAAAACAGATCAGATGCTTAGGTCGCGGCAAACGGTAACAATAGAAATTCACATTGAGTCAAAGCGTTTGCAGGTATTTGCGTCTAACACGCAACCTCTAAGATGTTTTCTGATAAGTCATACCACTGTCAGATGGAGCTGAAACTCCAAGGCCCTTGACTCCCTAGATACCAGATGAGGTTTTATTGCTAAGGCTACTATCTATTGAAGAAAAAGCAGGGATTTCTCACCCCTTTTATTTTCCAAATTTCTAGTCTAATACCACCAAGATAGTGTACCTCACTTAAGTTTTTGCTGTTACCCTGTATATGGATATTTTTAATAAAAAATTTAAAATAATTATTATTCATAGTGCCTCTTAAGAACTAAAAATATAAAAAGTTTCTTGTAGGCTTTTCTTTACCCATTTCACACAACAGACCTTTCAGCATTTTGCTATTATTTAAATTGGTCAATTTAGAATACTCGGTTTGTCAACTATTAATAATAAGATTTATTCGCTTTTGACTTAAACATCTGTTTTAGCAAAAAACTCATAGGTAGCACTAAAGTTTCAAAATAAAAACAAACAATTTAAAAAAATGCGGGATTAACGAACACAATAAAATTTTACTAACAGTTTTAAGTTTAATATTTTCTTGTAACAAATTTTTCCAGCGCATTTACTTATTTGAACTTTTCGTCTTCAGCAATATATAGATGAAAAACCGTGTTAATTTTTTTTTGATTTTTTATAATTTTATATTTATCTTTTTCAGTTTTGTTTTAAATTGAAAGTTTTTTTCCATAGCATCAATTGGTTGCAATTGAGCAAAACTTTCATTTGATGTAAATACTTAGTTGTATCATGTACAAAGAGTAAAAACTATGAAATATATAAATAAAACAAATGTGCATTCACATCCAGGAAGAAGTAACTATTTTTCAACGATTTTTAAGTGTTTATAGATTTTCTTTTATTGTTTTCTATATGCACTTTAAAACATATATATTTCAATTTGCTTTATTTCCACACTTTTAGTCACCCCCCTCTGCAGTGTGCTGCAGCTTTGCCAATCTAACACTGAGTCTTTTTGTTGAAAATTAAAAAGTAACCAAGGAAATTCAATAACAGAAAAACGTATAAGAAAGTTGTTGATTTTTTTCTATAAAAAAAACGTTATTGATTTTGCTGCAAATGCCACAACTTGAGTTTTATTTTATTGATAAAACAAAAAAAGTAAAAGACTTGATAAAAATTAAAAAAACTAAAAAGTAAAAAAATTCCAATAAAAAACCCCCAACTGAAAGAAATTTTAATGCAGCACTACTAATGTGTTCAGCACTTAACTGCAAATAGAGAAAAGAGAAAATAGCGCACTAAGACCAAAGCGGCAGTAAAAGACAAAATGGAAATATAGTTTCAGATAGAAAAAAATATATAAATTACATTCACTGACCAACCCATATCTTGTGAAAAACAAGACAAATGATGCTTTGTTTGCAACATTTTGTTGCCACTTTTTTCACTGCTCCGGGTGGTGTTATTTTAATAAATTGAATAACTCGCCGCAAGACTTTCAATATAAAAACGGTCAAATATTATATTCATATACAAACACATACTTATTGCTTTATTTTGTTTTGCCTCGTAATCGTATCTCTACTTTTTCCATGTAAATGTAAGAAAAAAAGGCACAAATAATAAATGATAATTCAGCTGAAAGTATTGTATTTTTAAAAAAATGCAAATTAAAGCTATCACATTGAAAGGACGATTTCATATTAACTGTGTATTGAAGTTAATTTTACTTGGGGTTATTTTCTATAAAAATCTCTAATAGCATTTTACTTTTGTTAAGGTCGAAAAATTAAAAGAGTTTAGACTTAACCGCACCAGGGATTGCTCAGTGTGCATTGCATTTAAATTACAAGGATAGTTGATAAGTAGGAAGACAAGAGTTGTTTAATAAATTTAATTTAAGCTAGTCTTTGTTGTGACGGTAGATAAAAATGTATTTCATTAAGCATCAATATATTTTAGTCCTTTAGCACTTATTGTTTTTTCACAATAAATTATAGGTCTAAAACATACACAAGAAATTACAGTTGCATAAATAGTTTTTGTAATTTTTTGATTAAGAATTAAATTGTATACTCTTCTTTTTTTGCAGAATTAAATCAAAATTAATGGTGACTTGGTAAGTTAACAGTTAAAATTCTTTGTACAAAATATAATTCTAATGTGACAATTCCAGTGTCATTACCTCTTGTAACTAAAACAAGTCCTAGTTACAAATAGGGCTCATATTTCGGTGAAAAGTAACTTATTCTGCACCGCTGCATTTAATATAAAAAAAAATTCTCATGTTTTATTAATTTAAGTTAGACTAGCAAATTTAGGTTTTAATTTAAAAATTTGTGTAATTTTTTTTTAAGTTTTTCACTATTTTTGTTTTCAGCGTTTCACAAAAAAAAAACGTGTGACCATTAATCTTGTAATTAAAGTTCTTTTGCAATTTTTAAGATTTTTTTATAAAATTTCGCACATGTCACTTTTTAACCCTGGCACCAGAGTTAAAAATTGCTCACTCACTTCTCATTCGTGAGAACGAGTGTGAGCGCTGTGTTTACTGCAGCAATTTTTCATTAATGAATGAGTTTTTAAAAAACATTTTTTGCCTTCTCACTCTCGAGCGAGAAAAACAAATTTTTTTTTTCACCAGTCATAAATGAGAAGTGAAAAGAAAAAATATTTTTTTCTTTTCACGAACATAAATGAAAAGCATCAAATTCGAGTACTTCTCATAAGTGAGAAATCATAAATGAATTTTTTCGCGAAGCATTCATAAATGTGTACACATAAAATTTTTTGGTCATGTTACTGGTGCTGCCATATGTAAAAATTTGTTGCATAGTTTTTGAAATGCTTAAAAAAAGTCGGAATAATTTTTTTTTTAAAAACATGTTTTTAATATATTAAAAACCCAGGCACTGTTATACGTTGTGGTTTATTTGCATTTATTTAACTTCATTTCATTTAAATTTTTCAATTAATCCGATTTAATGATTTTAGTAATAAAAATATGCGGTTAAGGTTTCACAAAAAGGGGAGCATTACTCCAGTGACAAACAAAAGCATCGTCACCATTACTTTGTATATCTTGTTTGTGAAGTAGTTTGTAATGTCTTTTGATATTTCCCTTCACTTTCTAACTAAGTTCCTTTTTGCACGATTCTATTACGCAAATACTTTTTTTTGAAGATGCATCGTACAACACATATTTTTCAAAATTAAATTGCCTTTTAGGCATTGTTTGTTATTCACTTCACGCTATTTAAAATCCAAATAAGGATCTTTTACAAACGTTTAATGTTTATATTGCAATAAACATAGAGCTGTTACACACACTCATGCAAATTTTAAAAGGATTGGAAAAAATTGCATTCGGCTTTACCACCATTAGAGATAATTGTTTATAATTTCATTTTGTTTGAGATTTTCCACTTATTTGGAAAGTATTTAGTACCTGCCTGTCTGTCATCCTTTTAGGTATTGAGTATATTGTTACAAAAAATTGTGGTGGTTATTATACAATACACAAGCAAATCTTTTTATGTACAACAATTTAAAACTTTACCTTTCAGGTCAATTAAATAGAACCTAAGAGTTTGAAGGAGTTCCATTAGCAAAAGTAAGGTAAATTAAAAAAAAGAGCAGTTACGACCTTGAACACAATACACAAGAAATACTTATTTTTATTAGAAAACGTCAATTAAAAATTTAGGAAAACAGTTCAAAAATATTTTTAAAGATTGCTATGAAAATTTGTGTCAGTAAAGACTATAAAATTTCTAAAAAATCACAACATAAAATATAATGTATTATTTAATTTTCTTAACAAAAACAATTTTGTATAAATATGACTTTTTCACAATAAATACTGCTAAAAGTAATCCTTTATGTTAATATTTATTTATTATTGTTTATAAACCTACATATCGATTCCTCAGTATAAAAATGAAGTAACGCAATTCTTTTAAAATAGCTTTTTTGCCTTACTCTGAGAAGCAAACGTAATTTTTATTATAAATTTGTGGTTGTTATTTTGTTTAAAAATATATTTCTTTTTTTCAAATAGCATTAAAATTCACTTAATTAAAAATATACTCAAAAGACTGATCAAAATATAGATGTGTAGTATTTTTTAAATTTAACAACATATAAGTATATACAAGCAGCAAAATAAAAAAAATTATGTAAATGCAAGAATTTTTTTACTCTTATTGGGAGTACAAATTTCACACGCTTAAAAAATTGTTTTCCGGCAACTCTGTTACAAAGCGTGAAAAATATTAAAGCAACACTCGCACTCATAAAAGAATGAATCGAAAGTGAAAAGAAGAAATTTCTCATTCATTTGTGAGTGAGAAGTAAAATTTGGTTTTTATTTTTTATTTGTGATTTGTGAGCGTGAAAAAAAAACGACAAACTTCTCATAAGTGAGTGAGGGCTGGCAAAAATTTTTTCTCGCTCTTTTATGAACGTGAGAAGAAAAAATTTTTTTTAGGATTTTTCACTCTCGAGATTTTTCATGAATGGTGTTTTTTTATCGCTCACTCTTGAGAAAATTTGTACTCTGCCTGGCACGAAGATTTTTGTTTAAGGTAATGACCAGTCGCCATTCAAATGCCCCCCCCGTAATAATTATTTTGGTGAACAACTCTACAAGCGTTTATATGCTGTGAACAACTCAGAACTTACCAATGGTGCTGCAAAAGTCTACCACCAAAAAAATACACTTTAAATTGCAAGAAAAATAATGCCTTAAGTCACGCAGGACATACACCTAAGCCACTTTACAAAATTCCCTCAACACCTTCAATTTTACACCTCAAATGTGGTTAAATATCAGATGTCCTTCCTGCATGCCTTTTAGTTCCTGTTTTGCGCAACTCCAATTTGATGGAAGTGTGCGCGTAAGTTTGAGGTGCTGGTAAGAACAGTCATCATCTTCCCTAATTCAGCCTTTCTAAGTTTTTGAAATGTCAATCTTCTTTCTGTGTCATTGTTCGAATTATCTTGTGGGCATTTTCCGTCCTTTTTTTCAACTCAGCTTTCGTTACAGAAAATGGCTTTGGGCTTACCAGGTTAACCTTTATCTGTCCCCTAACCCAAGTTAGTTGATTATTTGCCCAATCACCCCAAAATGGACAGGCGTCCTGTCCTGTCCATATTGCGGGTAGTCATCTATCAGCCTATTGCACTGCAATATCATTATAAATATAGTGTTCCCAAGCATAATTGTATTGTACAGATCTTTACAAATCTTCTCATCCATTAGATTTACATGTGCTCTGAGCCAGGACATTCCGTTTTCCTTTCTTATTAACATTTAAGCTAACAGGTGATGTTTACAGCCATAAGACACTACCACCGTTCAAAAAGTACTGACGATGAAATTGCATAGGTGCCTTGGAAAATGCTTTCTACTCGGCCAGTAACATTAAAAATATTGTTTTTTTTAATAAAAAAAATTAAATAATTAACTTAAGCCAGATTAAAAAATCTGAAATTTGTATTAAAAAAAATACACCGATGATATCTGTGTTCAATTGAAAGTTGGTGGATAAACATGTACTTTGAGAAGGCGAAAAAATCTCCTTTCCGGAAGGACATTTGTATGGAAAATATACCAAAAATATAGCCCAAAATGCTTATTCTAGGAAGACATTTCTATGGGGACTATATTTAAAAAAGACCAAAAGAGACCTGAAGCATATCCACAGTAATGCGTGGATATTTTAATCAAAAAAGGAAGCGATTTTGAGTCGATCGGTATGCTTGAAGGTAGGCCCGTTACCATTACTTGTAAGTGTTACAAATATTTCCACAAGTACATAATATTCCTTTCACATACTTATATAAAGCACAACTTTGAAAACTATCAGTACAATTTCGCATCAATAAATTCGTTTAAATGTATATAAAAAAGTTTTTGTTTATTCAATTGAATTCCAACATTTAAACACAACAACACTTTGAAACCTCAAACATTTTACCAAAAATAATTGCTGTAAACTCCACTTATATTTTCATACAAAAACTAAACGTCTTTAACATACAAACATATTTCCATAGTTTTTTTATTGTTTTGTTGCTATGGCCGCTCGTATTTAGTAATGAATCCACTTGTTTTAATTTTAACCGACTTCAAGTTATTTGCAGTTTTTATCACTGATACCCATTAAAATTGGCAAGAGGCAATGAATTCAATATGGAGCTCATTTTAATACTTGAAGCAATAAAAAAGGGAAAATGAATAAGAAAAAAATCAGCTTAATTTCGAAAACCAATCAATTGGTATAAGTATAATCTGGCAAATATAACCATCTACCGTTGTCTATACAATTTCATCGAAACTACATGCATTGTGTATAAGTATGGATGTATGAGTGTGAATGCATGAATACTTCCAAACGCAACTACGGACATGGTCAAACTTTTTGTAATGCAAATACGAGGGCTGGTATAAAGATTCATATAAAGTAGATAAATATTCAAGGGTTTCGTTTAACACAATCGTTTAGTTAAGAGTTACGATTTAAAGAACAAAAAATATTTGACATATTGGAAATCCTTGTAATGAACATCTTAACGCGTAGAGTCTTAAATTTTCTAGAATAGAAAAAATTAAAAAAAATTATTTATGATATCTTTTATAATTAGTCCTTTTAAATGTTCTTAGAATTTTTGTTTTTACGTAAAACCATATAAATGAATATATTCATTAACTGACGAAGAAAAGAATATGGATACAGAATCATGCAACATTTTCATATGAAACAATACATATTTTCAAATTGTAATAATTATATGTATGGACAACATGTAATATTTTTATTAATTTTAAAAAGAGAAAAACTGAAATAATAAACAAAATTTGCATAAGAGCGTGAATCCTTTAAAAAAAAAGTGACATCTGTAATTAAACTACGTCGCATCATGAAAATAAGAAACACAGAAAGAGGAGAAAATTATGTAAAACATATTCAATTTAATGAAAAACTGTATTGCATATTTATTTAATTAAGGTGCAAGATACAAAATTAACCCGGTAGTTCCCAAAACTTTTTTTGTTTTAAATTTTTCTGAAAAAGATAACGCTTACATATTTTAGCCTCCTGAGCACGAAAATTAGTTTAGTTTTTCAATACATTGTTACGCTTTTCCGGAAAACGTGAAAAACTAGCGTTACCATATGGTAACCGTGGGTCGCCTAGGGTACATGTTTTTTATGAACAAAACAATTATTTGTTACATGTTTTTTCTTTATAATTTACGAAAAATAGCGGTTAAAAAACATTTTTATTAAGTTATAAGTAAAATAGAATTCATTAAATAATAAAAGAGTTTTGTATGAAATCGGCGAAGTACTTTTCGCAAAGTCCTACGTTGCATTTTATACAAAATGTTTGCCCGTTGACTGCATCGTTCGCTGGCACAATGCCTTCGATTGAATGACACTACAAAACGTCCAATCTGATCATTATGAATAGTGTGGTCAACCAGGCCTGGTTGTGTTACATGTCTGTGGGAGGACATTGGGTCTAATGATTTGGGTTTTTTTCCATAATGCTTGTAATTGTATACTGCCAATTGTCATCGAAATTCAAACTTAGTCATTGTCAACTGCTCTTTTCACTGAATCTGCCAATTGTTTTGAATACAAGCATCTATTAGCCAAGTAAAAATACTAGACCAGCATTTTTGTCCTCTATATGGCAAAGAACGGGGTACATTTATTTTGTATGCACTCGCCTTAGAATTACGCCATGTCATTAATTTCGGATTTTCTCCAAATTTATAAACCAATATTGTTTTTTAACATACTTTTAGTTTCATCTTCTACATCAAAGCTTTGCAAATGTTGCTCACTATTTTTTACAACTTCACAGCAACCTTTCATCTGAGCTGGGCAAACATTATCTGGAATGCCCCAACATTCATCATCTCTGCCAGATATAAATAACAGTTGGCATGTCAGTTCGTTAATTTTAATTTTCTGCTTCACCGAGCCTTTTGTTGCAAATATAAACATCTAAAGGGTTGTTAAATTTTTAAAACACTTAACAAGCTCAGAACCACACACAAAGAAAAAACTTGTACCCTAGGCGACCCACGGTTACCATGTGGTAACGCCTTAAGTAAAATGTAAATAAATAGTACAAAAAAAAGTTTTTTAATACAATTTTTTTTTATATTTTATAGTTTATTTTAATAGCTACAAGCTGCTTTAATTTTTTTTTACGATTTATTAAAAATTATAAATAAATGCTTTATCTAACCGATGTGTCATATCTAAAAACGCGAATTTTTATAAATTTTTTTTGTCACTTAAATTTTACACGCCACAACTTTCCTAATTGAACCCAGAGTAATAAAATCTTTTTTATTTGACAAACTACAAATGTTTTGCACAAAATAACGTTTTTTACTTTTTATTATGTTGTTTTGCTGTGGATCTTTCTGTATAAATGTAACTTCATGTTTTGTGTTACCATATGGTAACCGTGGGTTAATTCGGGTTAACTTAATACTGATTAAAAAAATATTTATATTAGCTGGACAGCTAAGTCAGAAAAATGTTAAATAGAATAAAAATATTAATGAACCTAAACAAGACGTTATTTCAAACAAGGATTATATGACTATAGGTTTTACACAGAAAAATTAAAATAAATTAATTATCATATTAATACCGCAATTTTAGGAGAATAGTTAGAAAACCAAAAAAAAAAATTCTAAACTGATTCTTAAAAATTGCAAAAATAAATTAAAAAATTCTAAATACATTTATATATTTTCATATATATATTTCATATACATATCTGTGTCTACCCAAAAAATGGTCAACCCAGCCCTTAAATGCTCTAATATTCCTAACTGAGATTCCTTGAACCACATCGGTAGCATGGTTTAATGAACATTTGATAACAAGAGGTGGAGCTTAGTTTGAACCGAATTAAGGATGTCCTCCATTACCAGTGGCGGGCAGAAAAATACTCCTTTGAATTTTAAGTACATTATCTAATATTAATATTAACTGTAATAATATTAATACAGAAACTTAAAGGATTTTTTCTTAGTATCAATTTTACTTATATCAAAACAATTTAATTTCTTTCTGCTCGACGCTGGTAAATGCAAATTTTTGGAAACTGCTTAATTTGATCGAAAAAAATAAATATACCGGCATTAGTTTTCAAGTGGTGTATCTACACGGAAAAAAATATTGGCAGTTTTTTCTAAATTCGGAACTAACTTATATTGAAAAACAAGGTTTGGAAAATAGTAGTTAGAAAAATGTTTTTCAATTAACTATAAAATTCAAATTAAACTCAAAAATTTATTTATGTAATACAACTGAGAACGCCACTTTACATAACTGGATATTTATTTAAACCCCTCCAACAAGATATTAATTAAAATTAAGACAATATTTCATTTAAACTCAAACACCAAAAAATTAACTTACATGAAATTCTAAAATGAACTAGACTTTTTGTCATTTACAGCAAAACACACAGTATCAGAAAAAAATATCAAAACTCACTTAAATTGCAAATCAGTATTTTCATTCAGTTAAAGCTTCAAATCAGTTAAAAAATAACACATAAAAGTTTAACTGTTTTTTTCATTCAAAAACAACTTTACCGAATGCTTCCTAAATAACTTACAGTCAGTAACTGTAATAACTGTTTAGATGTACTTTTCTCTTTATTTATCTTATTAATTTATTCAATTGTAAGGGCTAGTTAATTCTTAAAGGTAATGCACAAACAATAAATCTGTAAGTAAAATAACAAGAACATTCTCATTTTAATATGTTGGCGTGGGGAAGTGGTTAGAGCACTCGTACTTCATTTTCTAGTTCTTTCTGTGGACTTCAGTCTTGCTGAGATTTCGGTAAAGTTCTGCGTGAGAGTAGTTAACATAATCCATATGACCACATATCCTTCATATGCCTCTTTTAACTAAGGGTACGGTCAGATATGGCAAATATTTGCTCGAAAAAGCGTGAGCACTAAATATTATAGTTTTAAGCCTCATTTATTAAAACACTTATCTTTAACGTTGTAAAAATATCAATCGAATTTTTTCTTTTTCTTCTTTCCTTTATTTTACTGTGTTACCTTAAAAAAACTTATTTAAGGGCGAAAAATGTCATACAATTTCTTGCTTGAAATAGTAGTCATGCTTTTTGGGCAAATATTTGGCATATTTAACCGTAGCTTAAGGTTAGTTGTTGTATAATTGAATCCAGTGCAATGTCAAATAACATCCATTAATATAACTTTTGGTTTTTGCATTTTATCAGATTAAGGCTCTTAGTGCTTTCGATAGCAAATTAGTGCATAGATTTATCTCTGCTTTGAGCATTTCTGGATTGCGTCTATGTAGACAATTTTTATTTCTAGTTCAATATAAAGGCAAGTGATTTTTCAAAATTGATTTAAATTATACAATTAAGAGTACGCTATAGCTTCAGTTTTTTGAAACTTGTTGCTTCATGGACCAAATAACAGGGTAAGTAGAAGTGCAAGAAACTGACCCTACTTCGGCGTATATCGGCAGCTCCAAGGGATTCTTTGCCCACATTTTATTCTTAAGTTTACTTTTTTTTACACTCTACATTTCACAAGGCGTTCAAACTAAAAAAAAGTAAAGAATTTAAGTCTGTCTCTATTTTTGTGTACAATTTTGCTTATTTTTATTTAATATGCTGAATATTTTTTTTCAAAATACTATTTTTGTAAAAAAGATCACTTCAAGCCCATATGAAAATTTTTTGAAAAAAAAAATGTAGCAATAAGAAACTAGATAAGGTGACTTGTTTTAACTTTTTTAGGCCCCCATAAATTTTAGATCAAAATTAATTTTTAAAAATAAACAAAAAAAAAATTGAAATTAAAATATGCACCGTTTTATTATCAAAAAAATTAAAGAGTGTTAGGGCCAACGATTTTCCAAAATATAATTTCAAAAAATATAATATAATTTTCGCAAAAATATAATTTCAAAAATATAATTCTATATAAAACCACTTTCTTATCCTGAACTTAACTAAAAATTTAATTGTACTAAAAACATAAGACAATAATTAAAAAAACCTATTTTACATAAGTAAGCAATTTTTATAAATTCCCTTTTAAAAAGCACTTTGGTCTTTTGTACCCTTTTTGTATCCTTTTTAACATGCCATTACTTTTTTTATTGTATTATCTTAACCAAACAATATTTCTATTCTTTTTAATTGTTTCTCTTTTAAGATTTTTAATCTTGCTTTTTTTAAAATATTTTTGTGGTTGTTGTCAATTTTGACCTCCAAATGTCAACGTGTTCGTTCATGCTTACAGAATTGCTATCAACAGGGGTCATCTGCCTGCTGCGTGTCCCAAATAACGCTTTAAAAAATAAAAGAATATTTTCCTCGTCATTAATGCATAGAGGCGACATTAAAAACAAGCATTAGAAGTCTTTTTTACTATATTTAAATTTCAATAAAAAGAAATATAATTTTCCCTTTTTTAACACAAAACCCTTAGATTAAGAAAAGGGTCTTTTGCCGGCTGGTTTTTTTTAATATTTTTTTATTATTTTTAGCCACAAAATAGTTATAATAAGAACAAATGAATATTCTGGAAAATTTTTTTAACCATATTTTAATGACGCTAATAAGCTTAGGAAACAAGATAGCGTATCAATAGGGAAACCAAATTAAATTTTTAAGTTTAAATATACACTCAAAAAATTATTTGTATAAAATCATATGGAAAAGCTACTTAAAGTAACAAGATATTTATTTTAAAATCCTCCAACAAGATATTTATTAAATTTACACTATATTTCATTGAATTCAGACATTAAAAAATTTCTCAAATCTACTTTTTTTATTTACAGCAAAACACAAAGTATCAGAAAATAGATAAATAAAGTTAAATATTACTTAAAAATAACTGATAAAATTAACTTCAACTGAAAATCAGTATTTTCGTGCAGTTGAAGATTTGAGTAACCCGTCAAACCTGTTTAAAAAAAATATTATATTAAAATTTAAATAATTTTTTGTTAAAACAAACTTTACGGAATACTTCCTAAATGACTTACAGTCAGTTACTGTAATAAGTTTTTAAGTGTATATAAAAACAATTAAAGGCGCTATATCTGGTTGTGCTGAATCTTATATAACGTTCACATTGGCCTTTTTTTTATATACCCAGCCATATTTTCCAGTCCAAATTATTTGGTACTGCAAATATTTTAATAAAAAGAATTTGTGCTGGGTTTGAAATCCATAGCAACCCTAGGTTTTAAAGCAAAACACAAAATTTTAATGTTTGTATTTTATGTTTTTCTTTTAAAAATTAAGCCCCTATTTCCCAATTGATTTTTGTAGAACATTGGAAATCGATAGCTGTTATAGTTTCCAGGATAAAGTGTATTGAAAATTTTTTAATTTTCCCTTTCCCTGGTCCTATCTAAATAGTTTTTCTCCAAAATGTAGGCATCGTTGTAAACTGGCTTTTTGTTCAATTTTTGTATTCTATAGCTGTTATAGTTTCACAATTATAGGGGAAATACCACTTCCTCTGATCTTAGCTAAAAAAAAGTTTTCCATTGTTTATGTCCCTATCTTCAAAGTATCCGTGATAAGTTTTGTGGCAAGAGTGGCTGTATTATCTCAGATATATAAGGGATAAATGCACGAATTTTGTCCTAAAAAATTGGCTATTTTAGGTTTTCTCTTGTATAAGCTTGTCGCTGGCTGCGACTTCAGCTTTGTAAAGGAAAAGCACTGCGGTAAGTTGTTTGTAATTAATAAATAAAAATTTAAATAACTTTGTGGTAATTTTTTAGAAATAAACGCACACGCAATATTTGTTAAATTTATTTGTGCCTCTCGTTTATTTGGTGTCGTTAAATTCGCTCCTTTACAAAGCTGAAGTCGCAGCCAGCGACAAATTTTATTTCGCAGTGCTTTTCCTTTACAAACCTGAAGTCGCAGCCAGCGACAAATTTTATTTCGCATTGCCTGTTGAAACGTTTTTTGTGAAGATTATTTGAGGTGAATTGGCTCTGTTACACCGTCTTTGGAATTCGTGTTCAAAGGTAAAAGACATTCAAGTGAATTTACGGAAAGTGTTTGCGTTATTTTTAAAATTTGCCGTTCATAATGCAACGCTCTCCAACAAGAAAAAGCTCGCGTCTACAGACGTCTGTAAGTCAAGATGCCAGTGGTTCTATAACAGTTGGGGCTCAAAAGCCTGCTCAATCTATGCCGCCAAAACCGCCAAGTGTTTCTGCTGCTCAAACAACAACTATTACAGGCACCACTACAGAAACGGTTGCAGCTACACCAACGCAAAATATATTTGATACAGTCAGTGACGTGCAACAAAATTTTCCGCCGTTGATACCTGGTCCTAGTGTTCGATTTCATTCGTCGCAAGCTCCATCGTCAGCCCACATAAGTACCGATATAGAAAGTCTTCAACGCCAAATAGAAAATTTGCAAACACAATTGTTAAATGCCCAAAGAGCCATGAAGGCTGCCGAAAATACAAATGAGTTAAACTTGGAGCAAAATACGTCTGCCCCCATAAGTGCGCCAGTTGTTAATGGTAACAATTATAATACAGAAGACTCAGTTGAGCGTCGTAATACAACGCCATATTCTACCGTAACCCCTTGTTACCAAGACCAGCAGATGTTGATGGCTCAGCCTATTAATATGCCTTCTAGCGGTCCGTCCATACCTACCCAACGTAAAATTTATGATTTGCCAGAATTTCATGGCTCTCCCGAAGACTGGCCTATGTTTTTGTCTGCCCTTGAACATTCTACTGCTTCATATTTTTATAATAATTTTGAGAACTGTTTAAGACTGCAGAAGGCCCTGAAAGGTGAAGCCAAAGAATGTGTGAAGTCGTTACTCATCCATCCGAACAATGTGCCAGCCGCTATTGAACAGCTAAAGCTCCAGTATGGTCGCCCAGATGTGCTAATTCGGTGTCAGTTGCAGCAAATAAAAGAAATTCAGCCAATAGGGGAAAATGCGGTTGAAAAGCTTATACCGTATTCTATTAAGGTAAGAAATTTAGCAGCGTTTTTAGAAAACGCAAATGGTCAACAACATTTATCTAACCCTACCTTAATGGAGGAATTAGTTCAAAAACTCCCAATGAGTAAGCGTTTAGATTGGGCTCAGTTTGCGGCAACCTTACAGCAGTGGCCTACCGTGTTAGATTTTAGTTCGTGGCTACAGCGTATTGCTAATTTGGTAAGAAGCGTACAGACATCGAACTCTAACGTCAGTCGTCCCAATTGTGATTCAAAGAGAAAAACTGTTTTACATACAGCAGAGGGCAGAGAAACACAGTTGAAATGCTATTATTGTCTTGGCCCACATAAAGTTTATAGCTGTGACAAATTTTTAAATTTAAATACCACTGATAGGTGGAGTGAGGTGAAGCGTTTAAAGTTGTGTTTTTCATGTCTTAGTACTGGTCATGCAAGCAAGGATTGCCGCCGTCGTAAGCCGTGTAAAGTAGAAAACTGCCAAAGAAGACATAACAAATTATTGCATGAAGTACAGCCTAGGGTATCGGGTGAGATAAATGAGCCTGGAAACAATCCTCCGGTTGAGCAAATATTAAATTGTGTTTCAAGTTCTAGTAGAAAAGGTGACATGTTTTTTAGAGTGTTGCCAGTTGTGCTTTATGGGCTAAATTGTGCTGTAAAAACTAATGCGCTTTTATATGAAGGTTCGTCAGTTACCATGATAGACAGTTCTCTAGTAGGGCAACTTGGACTACATGGCAGACAAAGTCGGTTAAACTTGAGCTGGTATGGTGGTAAATCGGCGCAGGAGCCAGCTGAGGTAGTAGATCTTCATGTTAGTGGTGTAAACAAAAATAGAAGGTTTGCTTTAAAAAATGTATATGGAGTTTCGAATTTAAAATTGCCTAGCCAAAGTTTTAAAGCGGATTTGATAAAGAAGCATGGTATTTCTGTAGCCCCATATGATTGCGTAGCCCCAAAAATACTTATTGGTTTGGATCACTGCCATTTAGGGTTGCCAGACGAAATAGTACCTTTGGATGATGCAGGTCCATATGCTGCTAATACACCTTTGGGATGGGTTGTTTTTGGAAACGTAAAAGGAGGTAACGCTAGATCTGACACATGCTTGTTTGCAGCACAGCCGGATAATTTAAACGACTTGGTGGTAAGTTACTTTGAAACTGAAAATTTTGGGGTAAAGGCCTTACCAACTATTGAGTCTAGCGATGACTTACGTGCCAGAGAGTTCGACAAAAAGGGTTGCCGGGAAATATCAGTCCAGACTACTATGGTGTAATGATAATGTAGTCTTGCCGGACAGTTACCCTATGGCCCTTAATCGTTTCTTTGCCCTTGAACGTAAAATGAAAACTAATCCGAAATTCTGTATAGCCTACAAGAAAATCATAAATGGGTATTTAGAAAAGAATTATGCAAGGAAATTGCCGAAAATTGAAGTAAACATTTCTCACCCAAGGCTATGGTATTTGCCTCATTTCGGTGTTGTCAACCCTAATAAACCGGAAAAAATACGCTTGGTGTTTGATGCTGCTGCTAAGGTAGAAGGTGTTTCATTAAATTCAAAATTGTTAAAGGGCCCTCAACAGTATAAGCCATTACCATCAGTATTGTTTAATTTTAGAATTGGTGCAGTAGCAGTATGTGGTGACATCAAGGAAATGTTCCACCAGGTTATCGTGGCTCCAGAAGACAGGGTTTCACAAAGGTTTTTATGGCGTGAGAATGACAATGGCCCCCCGGAAGTGTATGAAATGTTAGTCATGACCTTTGGAGCTGCTTGTTCACCTTGTATTGCCGACTATGTGAAGAAAACCAACGCGTTAGAAAAACAAAAGAGCTTTCCCAGGGCCGTCAAATCGATTTTGGACCACCACTACGTAGACGATTTTGTTGACAGTTTTGAAAGTTCATCTAAAGCCATCCAAATAGCAAAACAAGTTTGTGAAATACATAAATCAGCTGGATTCGAAATGAGAAATTTTACGTCAAATTCGCCCGATGTTCTTGTTGCTCTGGCAGTTGATTTAAATAAGCCTGTTAGTTTCTCAGGTTGGTCAAATGAGTTGGAGTCTTCAACAGAAAAGGTGCTCGGCATGTTTTGGGATCCGGGAGACGACGCCTTTAAATTTGTTTTGAAATTTTATAGAGTGAATAATGAGGTAATTACTGGCAAGAGGTATCCAACAAAGCGTGAGTTGTTATGTGTCGTGATGTCAGTGTTTGACCCAATGGGGTTTTTGTGTCATTTTATGATAAGCGCTAAATTGTTGTTAAGAGAGGTATGGAGACACGGTTTGCTATGGGACGAGAAACTACCTGAAACATTAAAAGGGTTGTGGAATAATTGGCGACAAGAGTTAAAGAACGTCATTTCTTTAGAAGTTCCACGATATTATTTTAAAAAGGGTTTGCCAGCTGATATTGAGCTGCACATTTTTGTCGACGCCAGCGAAGAGGCTTTTGGCGCTGTGGCCTATTGGCGGTACATCACAACCAACGGAGTTATTGGAGTTTCATTGATTTCGGCGAAGACAAAATGTGCCCCCTTGAAATCTATGACCATTCCTCGATTAGAATTACAAGCTGCTGTTCTTGGAACTCGTTTAATGTGCACAATATTAAAAGAGCATGAGCTGAATGTTTCTCGTCGAATATGCCGGAGCGACTCTACTACTGTCATCAATTGGATCAATTCTGAAAGCCGAAGATATAAACCTTTTGTGGCCCATAGAATAACAGAAATATTAGAATCAACACGGCCAAGTGATTGGAGATGGCTACCAACTGGATTGAATGTTGCCGATGAAACTACAAGAAGTAAGAGCAGGGTTAACCTTTCAAAAGATTCTCGCTGGCTTCAAGGGCCACAATTTCTACATGAAACTGAAAATGAATGGCCAAAGAATAAGAATGCTAACACTGTGTCTACATGCGAAGAAGAACTGCGACCAAAATTTACTTTGCTGGTTAGTAAAATTTCAGTTATTGATTTTAATCGTTTTTCTTCTTTTCTCAGAATAACTCGAACAACGGCCTGGGTTCTGAGATTTGCCAGCTGCTGTCAAAAAGTAGCCTATGTAAGAAATACAGATTGTCTATCTGCAGAAGAGCTGAAAATTGCCGAAACTGTTTTGTACCGACTTTCACAGGAGGAGAGCTTCGCCCCTGAAATACAAATTTTAAAATCTGGAGACACATTGAAAAAAGATAACGACCTGTACACACTTTCGCCATATTTCGATGAAAACAATTTGCTTCGAGTTAGGGGTCGTATTGATGCTGCCAATTGGCTACCACTAGAGACCAAGCGGCCTGTTATTTTGTCGCCCTCTCATCGTTTAACGCAACTTTTTGTGGCTCATGTTCACAACAAACTGAAACATCAAAATTTTGAAGCGACCATTGGTGAAATAAGGAAAAAAATTTGGGTCCCTCGTTTACGAAGTCTTCTAAGAAAGACGGTTCAAAAATGCACCATATGCAAATTTCGTCGCGCAGCTCCGGTGCCTCCGCTTATGGGGTCATTGCCAAGCGATAGGTTAACTCCATACGTTCGTCCGTTTACCTACACTGGTGTAGACTACTTTGGACCAATAACCATAACAATCGGTAGACGTCATGAGAAACGATGGGTAGCTCTATTCACGTGTCTGACAGTTAGAGCAGTGCACTTAGAAGTGGCTTTTGATCTTTCTACTGACGCGTGCATTTTAGCCATACGGAATTTTATTAATCGTCGTGGCACACCATTGAAGATGCGAAGTGACAACGGAAAAAATTTTGTGGGTGTCAATCAAGAGGCTAAGCGGTTTGATGAAGTTTTCGACATGGCTAAGATACAAGATGAGATGTCAACAAACGGTATTGAGTGGGAATTTAATTGTCCGCTCAATCCTGCAGAAGGTGGCATATGGGAACGTATGGTCCAGAGCGTTAAACGAATACTAAGAGTAACTTTAAAAGAAGTTGCCCCAAAAGAACACACGTTACAAAGTTTTTTGATTGAAGCAGAGAGTATTTTAAATTCCCGTCCGTTGACCCATTTGCCAGTTAGCCATGAGGACGAAGAGCCACTAACGCCAAACCATTTCTTGTTGGGTTCAGCAAACACAGCGCAGACGCCAGAAGGTACAGAAATTTTAAAGCCTGTGGTCTTGAAGAAACAGTGGCGCATTGCCCGACAATTACGTGATCATTTTTGGAAAAGGTGGATTATTGAATATTTGCCCACGCTTACCAGACGCTCGAAATGGTGTGAATATACCAAACCCGTAAAAGAAGGGGACCTTGTGCTAGTATGTGACCCAGCAGTTTCAAGAAGAGATTGGAAAAGAGGAAGGGTTGTTAAACTGTATCCCGGCAGTGATGGTGTTATAAGAAGAGCCGATGTTCAAACAAATAGTGGAGTTCAAAAGCGCCCCGTTTCCAAGCTTGCCGTTTTAGATTTGGAGTGAATCGTAGCCGATCCACGGGGGTGGGAATGTCGCTAAGAGGCTCATAAAAATATCTATATGTCTCTTTAACTTATTAAATCAACCTTGTAATATTATTTATTTGATTATGTTATAGGGGCATACCTAATATTTCTTATTTTAAGGTCATGCCTAATGTTTCTTATTTGTCTTATGTACTTAAATTCTTTGATGCTTATATAAACGTTGTTGTTCCTTTTTTAATGTAAAACTTCTGCAGTGCATTCTTTCGTTAAATAATACCGTTGTTCTTAATGTGTATAAGTACATATGTACCAAAATAAGTAAGTTGTTCAACAAGTACATTTTTTAGAAAAGCAAAGTTAGTTTGTAAAGGAAAAGCACTGCGGTAAGTTGTTTGTAATTAATAAATAAAAATTTAAATAACTTTGTGGTAATTTTTTAGAAATAAACGCACACGCAATATTTGTTAAATTTATTTGTGCCTCTCGTTTATTTGGTGTCGTTAAATTCGCTCCTTTACAAAGCTGAAGTCGCAGCCAGCGACAAAGCTTGATTTCAATAGACACACAGACGGATATGCCTTTATTAACTTTCCTATCTATTAAGAGCAAGTATTTATATAAAAAAATACAAATAGAATGACACACTGATGTTTACTCTTATCAGTATGTAAGGGGAATAAAAAATTAAGAGGATCCTTTTACTAGAGCCTAGAGCCTAAAGTTTTACAGAATACACAATTAAGCCAATTAATTGGGGGCTAAAATTCAGTAAATGCTTAATCAATTCGATATCTTCCCGATGAAAATATTTTTGTTGTTTTAAATGACCCGTCAGCACACTCATCGCTTTGTTCAATTTAAATGTTGCCACCTAAAGGATCTTGCTAGTATTTTTTTCATTTGAAACGCCTTAAAATATTATCCTCTTATGATTCACGGAGCATTTTGGACAGTTTCTCTACATTTCTTCAACTCGGCCTCCGATGAAAATAAAAAGCATCAGGTTGTTATAGTGAATTTTCTCCCATTAACTTTTTTTAATTAAATAAATTTTTTACCCGTTTATTCTTGAGAAATCATTAAACATTTTCTTTTATTTGTGTACTGAACTAGACTAAGTGCTCTGGTTAATTTCTTTCTATTTGTCCGCTGCTTTCTATAGAGAAGTTCCGGTTCACTGAATTTGGGTGTACATTAAGGCCGGCATACACATTCCACAGTTGATTGGAATCCACCTAAAAGGACCGTGTTGTGGTCCAGAAAATGAAAGCAGATTTTAATATGCGGACTGCCGACCTGTTCACTCCTTCTTTTTACTTTGACTTAGGCATCCACCCTAAAGTCCCAACCAGCAAAGACTGTTGATCTGGTATCAGTGTATTTCCGTCAGACCTAAGGTTTGCTTCAGTTATAATAATTAAATTTCAATCCACCATTTATTCCATCTTTGCCTTTAGACGTTTTAAAGTATACAAGCTTAAAGGGTTGGATAATTCAATATCGCCAATGCCATTGTTAGATAGACCCTTTTTGCAGCTCAAAGATTTAAATGTCAGTCTATTTAAGTCCATTATACCACCGAATCAAAAATCAAATTACACTGTTTTATGGCTTTTTTGAGCAAAAAGTATTTTTAAATAGCGCTCAATATCGGTGAACCCTTCACTGCTTTCTTCCAAGTAACGCCTTTAATTTAACTCCCATCCAGAAATAGTTTTCAAGTAATTAGCCTTTTTATTTATGATAACTGTCCTTTTCAAAAAAGAAAGCTCGTAAAAATATAAAGTTTTCTTTCTCCTTTACATATTTTGCTTTCCCAGAAAGGTTTATTTTTTTTTTTTGAAGTATTAGATTAACATTTGATTTATCTTTCTCTAACTGTCATTAATTTTCTTTCTAAAAGAGTACAGATTTCATAGCTGTTTTCTCAGTAAGCTTCCGTATTTTGCCAGCTCATCCTTGGCCTTCAACACCTTTTATTCCTGGATTTTTAATATAAAGTTATCTTAATATATATTGTTATAGTTAGAACCTCTTCTCTTATTTTATTTAAAAGAAGATCCTATTACAATTGTTATTGTTTCATATTATTTAAATATCCCCACAGTGATTAGTGGGATTAGTGCTACACTATCCAATATGGTAAGAGTTAGCATTGAAAAGTTATAGTATTTCTTTACGTTTTTGTTAGACTTCCTTTACCTTATTATTCAGTTCCAACGTAGGGCGCAATATTTGGCTGTCAAAAGCAGCACGATTTCATTCCACGTTGACAATCCTGGATAGAAGAGACAACATAAGTTCTTGTGATAGAGCAACAATAGTACATTTGGATTTCTTTCTTCCTCATTGCAAAACTTGAAGACCATCTTTCTGTGTGACTAAAATTTTACATCCTACCCAAAGGGAAACTACTTAGCTTAAAAAGCCCAGCGATGGCTCTTTTTGTAACAGTAATTATTGAAAGAAAGCTAAATTTCGTTTGTACTTTTTATAAGGTTTTGTGTTTTTAATTCACATTATTTTCAATTCACATTATATTCCGTATTGTTACTGATATTATAATAAACAGAATATACTTACCCCGCAAACATAGCAACAAAAAGGATTATGAAGAAATGTAAACAAGTCCAATAAGGATATAAAATGGTTTACTTTTGTTATGCCTAATACCTTAAGGTTGTCATTTTGATTCTTTTAAATTTAATTATTTCTTTGAAAAGCCGGATCAATAAAATAATTTCATTTACTTTTACTTAGGTAATTTCATTAAGGTAGATGAAGAAGCTTATAGACTTATTTTGTTTATTCTTCCGCCTTTACCATAATCTTAGAGAACAAGTGAAATTGTTTTATTATTGTATTCGGCCATATAAATACTTAAAGCCTAATTCCTTTAAATTTCTTCAGTTTAAGGATGCAACAGAGATTTTCTGTAAAACTTTCTTAAATTGTTATTTAAATTTATTTAAATATTTAAGATTTACATTTGCTCAATTTAAACTTAAATTGAACACGTGCAATGTTAAATCAGGCATTTTGTAACAAACAATTAAAAATTCATGTTAAAAATGTTTTTATGTTTGTGTAATTGAGGTTCGTTTGATTGACAGCTGCAACATGATTTTGCAAGACTGAGCATGCAAATGTGGATAATTACTAATTATTATAGAAATTTCAAAAAAAAATTAGTGAGTATTTGCTTATTTAAAAAAAAAATAAATATTAGATCATTTTTAATTTTAATTGTGAGCACAAGTTTTTCTGACACACTCCTTATTAATTTTTTGCAAATTTATTCGAGTACTTAAAAAATAAATAAAAAAATTTTAAAATATTTTTTTAAATATTTCTATCACTAAAGTACAGTTTTTGTAAAAATTTTTAAGCCTTACCATGCAAAACTCTGTGCCAATACCTAAAGCTTTAAAATACATGAAGAGAACATGAATAAAAACATGAACAAAAACAATAACAAAAACTTTTATAATATTGTTAAGGTATTGGTTACTTTTTGTTTATTTGTTTTGTATATACTTACATACATATTCATATACAAAATCTCACACAAAGGTCCGCATGTACTCATGATAAACGGATATTTAATTTATGCAATAATAACAAAGATTGTTATTTTTTGTTTTAAAAATATACAAACTCTGTACTGCAGGCCAAGGATATGGCATTCCGTAGTTATGATGTAAAAGATACATAAATTTTAAATTAAATTCATTTAAGTATTTTACTTATTTTAGCAAAATTTTTAAACGAAAATATTTTTGTGATGACCTTTTGCAACAAATAGCAAATTAAGTATAATAAAGGTAGTCACCGCAATATTAGTTATATTTTGGAAGCGCTAGTTCACAACTTAAGCTTCAAAGTACTAAACTACTGACCTTACCCTTATCTTCCTTAACAAGCCAAGTGCTAGGAATTTGGTGCGTTTATCAGGCCCCAAAATAATAACTTAAAGTCATAATTAGTGAATCTGCCTGTCTAACTGTGTGGCTTGTTATCCACATGCAGATATTTTTAACTAAATTGTATGTGAAATTTTATGGAATTTAATACAGAAAATTATTTCTGGAAGGAGGATTAAGCCTTATTTTTATCCTGCAAGCTGCAAGGGTTAGAATGACCAAGTTTTAACGTGATTATACCACCCAGATGAAAAAGCGTCTCTTACACTATTATGCCTCGTGTAAAAGGCTTGAACTGGTTAAAGTAGGCTTGCTTAATTTGGGCTAGGTTAGGTTTAGTCAGGTTAGGTAAAGCTATGCTATTGAGCAGGGTCCAGGATCTCACGTAGACCCTTTTGATACTTACTGCTACCAAAGCAGGGAAACCGTAACCTGGTAGGTCATTTCGACTAAGCCAACAGTGAACTTTAGATTGTTCCGCTCTCTCTTGACAAATGCCAACAGTATCGCGATAATTCAATTTTAATTTCAGATATTTTCTCTAGGTTCCCTAGCATGTGAGACTCAAGACCCTTTACCTGAACAGTAGCAAAATATGTGATCAATAGTCTGATTTAAGTCTTTAAATGAACTTTGTTATTTACTTGAGCTACTTGAACTCATTGCTTCACCTCTATGTAACCAACATACATAGATGCCAGATTTGACGATTTATCGTCATTTTGACGATTTTTGGCCACAAAAATTAGATTTTGACGATTGGACGATTTTTGCCCTAAATTTGACGATTTTTATAAAGGTTTTCGACTTTAGCCAGAACCTAAAAATTGCATTATCCATAAGTATGACTTTAAAATTTCATATTATATCATAAATTAGTGTTTCCAGAGAAATTGTTTGTGAATTTTCTGTCAATCTTTTGCTACTTTTATCACAAGTTGCTTTTAAAATTTTGAAACATTGGTATCCTTCGGCCTATATTTGTATATCTAATGTGTTTGGCTTAAAAGAAAAAAAAAACAAAAATAAAGTTATTCCGCTTTGAAACCCCATCTTTAGCCATTCAATATTAGTCATTGTGTGTTTATTTAAAAATATTAAAAATGTTTTTGGTTAGAATACTGTATACTATAACAAGGACTAGAATTAGGATTCCTAAAAAATGATTTCCATAAAAAAATTATTTGTTTCAAATTAAATTGTTTTTAACATAAAAATTAATTTTTAGGACTTAACTTGGAAATCCTTAAAAAAAATTCTTATATATTTGCGTTTTTTAATTTTCAATTTGTTTTGATTTTAATAAAATTTTGCCTTTTTGGTTACTACTTTTGATAAAATTACCTGTAAGAGCACTGATTTCCCGTTTTTTTTTTTTTTTTTTTTTTAAGTAAAAAAATAATAAAAAACATAAGTTTTAGTGTTGACGATTCAATGACGATTTCTATAACTTGTTTTGACAATTTTTTTTCCAAAGATTTGACGATATTGGCCCAAAATTATCTGGCAAAGTTCACAGTTTACCAATGAATTTTTTGCACGCCTGGACGATTGAGCTGAATGTGAGTTTCGCGGAAATATCCTGCTTGTTATAAAGTAAACCTGAAACTTTTCAGCCTGAGAGGACAGAGCTCTCAACGAAAGACCATATTGAAGAAAGTAACGGTTTTTGTGGTCTGGGACAACAACCTCGGTTAAGCCAAATGATTCGCTATGACTATTCAGTCACTGCTACGTTTTGTATCCCTAGTATCCTGCAAGATCCACATGGAGAATAGGTAAGTTGTCCTATTTTTCCCAGTTGTGGCAAAGAGGTTACCCAACAGGTCATTTAACCTGCACTTCATTATCTGAAAAATGTAGTCTAGTATATAAGTGCCTAAAATATATGCCTTCTTGCAGGTAAAGAATATAATTTCTATCGTTCCTTTAAATTGTCCTGCTACAAAATAATTTGCGTGATCTAAAATGGCAAATATTTTGATCTTTTGATTACTGCATCAGCACGCAATATTGTTTTTTGTTTCCTTTTTTAATAATTGAATTTGACCTAAGTAATAAATATTAGTCCAGGCAGTACCAGACTAAAATTAAAGTTGTCATAATAAAATAAAAAAATTAATTAATTTTATTATGAGATCTTAAGTAAGCAATATGGAGAGGTTATTCTAAGATCTTCTAAGTATATGCCGGATCTAATACTTTATTTGATAGTGTAGCCATTTATGTATATCGTAGCGTCATAACTATTTAGGAAGCTGCGCCAAGACTCCCTTTTCCTGAAAAGGATAAAATCCTTGAGCTTTTTATTTAAATGAGTATTGGGTGCAACATGCTCAGGAGGTTGATCTCGGATTAATGCCAATGTGAACAAAAGTTTTGAATAGTCCTAAGCTCCTGATCTCCAATAAACCAAGCCTCACTGCTTACCTAGCAGATATGGCTATTATATGCAAAATAGAAGGACCAGTTGAAATGTAGTGTTAAGTGCATTGATCGGTCCATAATTAACCATGGCTTCTCCATAAGCCCTGCTTTCGAAAATTTCTTAAGCAGGGCTTAAACTGGAAAGAGGTAATGCACAAACTGGAAGGAGGCAATGTAACTGAAATAAAAAAAAATAGTGTAATTAATTATTAAACAGCTTGAATAAAGTATTTTCATAATAAAAGACACTACTATCGTTCTTAGAGTACTGATGATGAAATTGCGTAGCTGCTTTCGAAAACGCATTCTACTCGGCTAGTATCGGTAGAAAAACCTGCTTTTTTCAAATAAAGGTTTCTTTAAACATTTACGGAAAATATTAATTTCTTCTAATAAAAGGAAATTATATGAACCTAAGCCAAATTGAAAAGCAAACAAATATTGTAAATATATAAAAAAAAAATTATATAAAAAGTAAATTTTTCCTAATATCCTTTTTGATTTTTTTACATCTATTTATTGTTGAAAAAACTCTAATAAATCTCTTGAGCAGGAATCATGTCCCCCTTTAATTTTTATAAGGTCCTATTCCAAGAATTCCAGTTTAACCGTATTATAACTTACCGGAATATAATTAAACATGAACGTATAATTGTTAAAACAAAATTTATTAGAAAATCTATTAATAACTTATTAAGGATCCATTCCTTTTTCTAAATGTTACTTTAACAGGCCTGCAAGTTTACAGATATTAAATACTGACAATTTTACTGACAACAACTTTCTAATGCGCAAAGGATTAAAAAAAAGTTAAGCTTTATTATCGGTGCAGCAAGGTAAAAAAAATAAAATTTCTTGGCCAATTCTTCTATTTCTTAATTTTTTTTCTTAATAATGAATGTTATTTAATGTTGCAATAGTGTTCCATTACAAACAAAAATAATAACTTTTTTTACGAACCTACTTTAACCACGATATGAAATATGGTTTAATTTATAATAGTTTTTCATTAACTTTTTTATTTCAGTTTTATTATTGTTAGCTGTTTCCATAATATTTTTTTTTTCTCTCATTTTCATTTATTTTAAAAACAAACCCATTTATCAAAATATTTTCATTATTCTGCATTAATTTTTGTTGCATCATTGAATATTTGTCATTGTTGGTTTTGTTTTTCACGTAGTTTGTTGTTTTAATATTTTCTCAGCCCAACTTTTCTTTTTTTGCTTTATCCCTTGTATATTGGCCATTGAAGGACTGGATATATGGAGGTACTTTGCTTAGCAGCAGTGACTGATGTCTGTTCATTTCATTGATTTAAAATGTTTTTGCTGCATTATTGCCTGTAGGTTTTTAAAAAATTGTGTTGGTTGAGCTTTTAGCCCCCAAGTATAATAATAAGTGTAGATATGACAGTGATATTTTTAATTGATTGGCATTTAAGATGAAAAATAATCTGGAAGCATTTAAGTTGTTTTAGTTAATTATTTCTCAAAAAAAAAAGAAAAATTTTGGATTGCCTTTGTGTTGGCTTTGGGGCGTGGTAGTAATAATAAGATAAGAATAATTTGTTAAGCAAAACAGAGGGGTTTAAGTACAATGATTAATAGGTAACAGGTAAAGAAATTTTGAGCTTTTAAAATTATTGATTTTAAACCGTTTAACCAAAGTAATATCTAGTCTGATTGCCAAAATATAATATTCAAGGCAACTTAAAGAGCGTTCATGTAGATCAGAAATTCCAATTTATTTTAGCCCAAATAGAAAAAACACAAAAAAGTTAAACCAAATGTAATATGAAAAAATTTGTTTTAATTTTTTTAAATTTTCCGGTTAAGCCAATTGCATTTGAAAACATATTTTGTATTAATTTCAGGCTTCACTTATGTTACAAAATTAGTTAAAAATTTCTGGTAACAAAATCATTTTTTGGATTCAATAAATTAGCTTTTGGCGCATTATATGTGTGACAACTAGCTTCTCGTAGATTTTTTTGTAACATATTTAAAATCATGAAACTCATTTTTGAAAAAAAGGAAAAATATTATTGTTAAAATCATATTTTTTTTTAAAATTTAAAATATTAAATAAATAACCATTGTTACACCTGTCTCTATGAAGTTGCCCAAATCTGATTAAGAGGTAAAACTTTTTAAAAGGAGGTGTCTACCAGGTTATTGTTTTTGCTCATTTAATTCTTAACTCAACAACAGCATTTAGTTGTTTATTTAAGAATTTTTATTTTAAAATTCTATGGAAATAAGCTTCAAAAATGCATCCTTAGAATACTCAGGACCTTCCTAATCAAAATATTAATTTTTTTTTGTTATTTTTCGCTTAAATTCAAAAAAATTCGCTTGTACAAAACATAATTTTAAATAATTATAATGAGAAATATAATTCTTTTATTTCTTTTTAAATGGTCAAATTGAATTAATTAGAGAGGAGTTAGAGGGTTAAAACTTTTCACTAAAATAGTCTTCATAAAATTCACGATAAAACTCAGACACTAACTTGCACAATTAGGGAAATAAGCAAAACGTAAGGACTGATGCAAGCACAAGTATAATGACACTTTCAAAATATCCTTAAGCTGATTTAGACTTATACTTAAGTCGGCACACACGTGCCAGAAAGCTATTATTCGAAGAATGTCTTAATTCTTAATGTGTCGGTACTCCTCGTACTTAAGCCCGCTGATTGGTTTGAGGGGCACAAATGTCACTACCAAAGATATGTCAAGTGCCTTATTTAAGAGTTTTTACTTTCTAGTACTGATAACGCCTTGCGTTTTTGAAACAGATCAGCTTCGGAAAGGCAAGTCTTTCACACGTTCAAAGGACAATGGTTGTATTTGATCTTTACTTTCACTTATTTTATTCATATTTTAAAAAATCATATCATTCCTATTTTATGTCCCTTCTCACATATCACTTTATAATCATCAATTAACTTTAGTCGAAAACAAAACAATTTCTATTATATAATTTGAAAGCACCAAGCTGATAACTTTCCTTATTTACTATTTTTACGACGGGATTACTTTAAGCTTACACGAGACTAAGCAGAAGCCAATTTCATAAACAAGGTGTCTGGTGTCAAATTTACATTTTCAAACATAAATAAAAAATGGAAATGTGGATTTTATTTAAAGAGGTATGTACGAGTTGAGCACACTGTTAGAAACGGAGCCGTGTATTATTCGCCACACGCCTTTCTTTGAGGCAGCCCCATAAAAAAATCCATGGGAATTAGATCGGGTGACCTTAGTGGCCATGGGACGTCCCCAAAGTGACTGATCAGTCTTGGGGGAAATTTTCCCGAAGGAAATTGATCCGTGCTCTGGCTGTGAGTGAATCTGCCCCATTCTATTGAAAACACGTATGTAAAGAGTACGTAAGATAAGCTTGCAGGTTTGGCAAAAAAAAAAATCCGTAATCATGCGTCGATAATTTTCACCGTTGAAAGAAATTGCCCAATTATCTCATGCATGTATTAGATACACCGAACAGTTACCCTGGGGCTTTTGATGTTTAAAACGAGGGCTGCGGGTTCTAGAGGCTAATAAAGGCAGTATTATTTTTTGAAGTGGCCGCTTAAGAAATTGGATTGACATTGCAAAAATCCTCAAACATCTTTTCACAAAATTTTTTCGTAAATCAAAGTAACTTTCTTCAGATCCGTTTTTACAATTTTTATAAATAATCTTTGTTAGAAGCTGCTCTTTTCCATGCCGAAAATTGCTGCTTTTCACGTAAACTGCTTTTAACCAATTCAATGTATTCGGGAGTCCTTAAAGATCAGCTGGACGTGGGACATTTATAGCCGAATCTGTTGCGCGTAATATTTGCACCCACGAACGAACTAAATTTATACTTTGTCCATCATCCATTCGCCAAACACCGAGTTTTGAATAAAATTTTCGACTAGCAATTACGTAAGAATCTTTACTCTTAAAAGATATTTTTACAGAAAACGCGCTATGATCACTCGAACACCGCGACATCTTGTCTGACAAGTCCGCACAATCAATAATTCCAATGGCGCCACCCTTTCTCAGCACCGTTTATTACTTTTTAAAATATTCAATTTTAAAAATATAAATTTGCCACCAGACAAAAGTAATCAAATCTCATAGTGATCTCTCTTAATCCCGTACAAGGCGAATCTGAGAATACAGCTTTTGTTTTTCGTTTTTGCGCTAAGGAATAACCATGGCCACGGATAAGAGACCTTACCAGATTCGACTCTGGTCAGGTGCAAATTATAATGGAGTATACAAATTTTTAATTCTCTCCCCAACAAGACCAAAGTGACCGGTTTTCTAATCAATCTTAAAGAAAGTAAAGAATTACTCACTTGATCCCACTTGGGGGTAGATATTGGCACTTGTCCACGATAGAGAGTATAGTCGAAGATTTTATCTTTAATTGGTAGCATATCAGCCGCGGAAGTTGGAAGAAATTACACTATTATGATGGGTTCAATAAGAGAGAAGCCCACAGTTACGGGCTTAGGCTACTGAGAGAAGGGAACCGGGATGATTTTTGAAATTACTTGAAGGTTGCCATTTCCAAACCAGGCTACAGCAAAGCAAGCAGAGTAACTGAAAAATGATTTCCGAATAGTGTATACTTCAATCATAAGAATATTACGGCAGGAGAAGATCTCTTAAACCAAAAATTTTAATAAACTGTTTTAATGGAAAAAAAACAAACGTGGTTCCAGGGGAACTTAAGAAAATTATTAAAGGCTCAAGGATACACGTTATGTCACACAGTCAACTGGCGTTATGGAACTTTGATTTTTGCGAGAAAATTAAAGTTTGATGCTAAACTGATTTACACCTCTCAGCTAATCCGGTGCCCGCAGTGGCATAATGCGAATCTGGATGCCAAGACACTGGGACATACTGGTGACAAAGAAGATTACTGTCAATCTAGAAATAGAGCCAGAAATTTAATCAAGGTTGGGATATTTCAAGCCTGAGGGAACTACTAAATAAAAAGTATTGGTTGCTGGGTGGAGGTGATATTTTTGCACCATAGCAAATCAACCTGGGCTCTGGGCAGTCGAAGGGCTTAATTCAACTGTTCCGTGTTCTTTAACCGCTTAGTAGTATCGGTTTTAAATTGCAATCTGAAAGGTTTAGCGGGCAGTTCAGCCTTCAAAAATGATTGCGAAAATATAACTCACTATCTTTAGCAATGACTTTTAATTAGAAACCGAATACGAACAACTCAATTGTGAACGGTGTGACTGTTTTGCCCATATTTTTTATAGTTCAAAGCTATCATTTCTAGACTTTTTATGGCCAAACACTGCCACAACAAAGGCTTATACTATACACTTAAAGACCGTGACGGCTGTAAACTTATTAATTTTAGTTTTAAAGAATTTTGACTTTGAGCAAAATAGTTTTTAAAGCGCTCACAGGTACTTTATTTTTCTTACAACTTCAAGGTGTTTTTAGTCGTATGCAGTTCTAAATTTGTATCTGATGGTTTTTTACGATTGTATTTTATTTTAAATAAACCTAACAACGTATTATTTATTTGTAGACAGTTTTCCTACTCCTTATGAATTACTCTGATTGATTTTTTTCGAAAATAAAAAATTAATCTTTCCGATTTAGGGTACCTTTAATGTAAAATACAAAGAGATTCACTCACTGATTACTTTGGGTATTTTACACACATCTCAAATAAATATTGCGCAGTTTTGTTCAAAATTAAAAATATTTATTCAAAATAGTTAAAACTTTTGTTAAATATTTACTCCCTAATGGATGTAAATAAAATCTCATGCCAGTGTTTGTGTGGTAAAACGACGGTTATGGCAGCAACAATAATGGCAGTTATTTATCATACTACATAACACAACAACAACAACAACAATAAAAACGGCAACTACAATGAAAAGTAATAATGAATGATTTGAATGTGATTTATTTTAAAAATAAAAATTTTTTTATACTTTTAAAAATTGTACTTCTTTTTCCAACAGAATTCAAGCATAAATCATCATAAATGACATGATATATGATATTTCATATAAGAACGAGTATCTGTTTTTTGTAATGCGAATGTAAAAAATCAAACAATAAAATTATAAAAAAAATTAATGTATTTATCTATGGAGGAAATATATATTTATTGTTTTAAATTTATAATATTTTTTTTCTCACATTAAATTTATTTTACATTTTTACAGATTGATTTCCTGAACTATCAAATGCGGCTGATTACAATTTTACAAGGTAAGATTTATGGAAAAATGTCAGCCACAGTCGACGTAAATATTAATAATATTTTTTTTTTATATTAATTTGCTGTATTTGTGCAATTCCAATTTTTTTAATAGGATTACAATATTAATTATTGGTTTGCTTAATTGAATAAAAGTGGAATGCAATGGCAAAAGTGTGTATGTGTTTGTTCATGTTATACTTGTATTAATATTTGTTTGTTTAAGAGTTTGTTAGCAGGAGTTGTTGGTCTGTATAAGAACTTATTTTTATTAATAAACGCAATTTAAAACAATTAACAAAAATTTGAAAAAATTTTTAAAAGAATTTGCAAATACGAAATTTTTGTAAAATTTTTGTAAAGGAAACGACTTCTTCTTTTTCTTGACTTAGGTTCTACAACCTGGTCTTTAGGTCTTTAGCCGATCTGATCTCCTAGCGCCTCGGTTTTCTGCGCTCTTTCTCCGATTCCGGATATTTAAATCAGCCAGATGTTGTTGTACCTGATCGTCCCACCAAGCTTCGGTCTTCCCCTTCTTCGCATGCTTTCGGAAAAGCAAACGATTTTCTTTAAAATTTGTTTGGCATATTTTCTCAGTTCTAACACTTTTAAAGGTGTACCGCGTACTTTTTCAAGGCGGTAAAATATGTGTACATGTATGTGTTAAGGGCCAGTTAAAATGTATGTAAATTAGAAATCATCTTGATTTTTCCATTTAGTTTAGAAGTATAACCTGCGTGCTAAAATACAACCACGAATATTGTGCTGTGCTGCTTGCCAATCCTTTTATTTGCTTATTTGAAGTTAATTAAAAAAAATTTAAATGTTTTAATTCAGTTAACAAAATTGGTTCACCAACTTATCAGTAGCGCCCACAACAAAACGCAAAGTAAGACTATGATGGATTATTGAAATTTTGGACAAATATTGGATGTTAAATGCCTAATCATCTGACCGAATTTCCTTTAATTTCAAGCAAGGATATGGCAACATCTTAAATCCTTTTTCAAAGAAGTAAAATACGTGAAAAAATTTTCAATATATCCTTTTTAGCTGAGTACGAGTATCTTAATGGAAAATATATAATTTAAGCCTATATCTGTATCACTTGTATTACTATCGGTAACTTAGATGGTAGCGCGCTAGTGCTGCAGTTAGGAGAGTTCCAGGTTCAAATCCCAGCTAAGGCAATTACAGAAAAAACCTTTTTTAATTTAAAAAAAATTAAATATGTTATAAATAAAAATAAAAAAGTAGTTTTCTTTGCTAAAACTCTTTTGACACAAAAAAAATTGTTTTTAATTAGGGATTAATCTTTTTTACAAATAAATAAATCTTTTTAAACCTTAATCAAGTACGGTCACGAACTTAAATCAATCCTATTTTCACTTAAATGTGGCTAAAAGTAAAAATTTTTACTAGAGAAATTATAATTAGTTTAAAAGAAGCCATACTTGGTTTAAGGAAATTTGAACTCAAGGTATTTTTTTCACCTACCTACTTGGTTTATAGTTTGTGTAAATCACTCTACTGGAAAATGCTTTTTTTTTGCAAATGGCGGCCAATGCCAAATCTATTTTGACATTTGTGAACTAGACAGCAAGCCATGCAGCAAAACACTAACAAAGAACGTGTAATAATTGGGTCTATTTTTTGAGTAACAATTCGTCGGAGTATAGGATAGCTATCAGTCATGCGTATCTAAGGAAAATTTTGGTCAAAAACCTTCGCATATTCTGAAACAAGGTTCAGTTCGTGCACCACCTGCTGTCTGTTGAACGTCAAACGCGTGTAACCTACGCCCCAGCCATTCTCAATTTTGAGGCCGAAGGGAACGAATTTTCGACCAAAATCATTATGAGTGATAAGTTTATTTCAAGCTCAGGGAGTACGTTAACAAGCAAAACTATCGCTTCTGGGGCACAAAAAATCAAAGAGTAATGCACGAGGAGGTATTACACCTAGTCAAAGTGACTGCATGGTGCGCTGTTCATGCTGGAGGAGTCATAGGACTATTCTTTTTCCAAGACGCCACTGGTCAAACGACAACAGTGAATGTTGCGCGCTATAGGATCATATTTGCCGAGTTATTTCTGGCAAAATTGAACAATTAAAGATCGGAGGGTATGTAGTTCAAGCAGGATGGAGCAATGGCACACAATGCGTGAGTCAAAACCGAAATTCTTAAGGCGGCGTTTCCGGGTTGCCTAATCGCTTGTTTTGACGATTTAAATTAACCCGCAAGATCGCCCGGTTCAACCGTGCCAGGCTTTTTTGTGGGGTTTTTCAAAGTATGTTTTAACGTGAACAAGATTGAGACACTGTTAGCCCTTAAGGACGAAATTCGGGAATCTGTCGCCCGAAAATCTCGCCGAAGTGATGTAAAATTCCACAAAACGAGCCCCACGCCGATTTGGCCAATATAACACTCTCGACTTAACCAATAAAATTCTTTAACCCTTATGTCTACAACCACATACCCGGGTAAGTTTTCTGTTTTCAATTCGATATAACTTCACACCCTGGTAAGATATCGGTTTGAAATTTTTAATATGCTTCTAAAATATTGTTTTTTAAGTTCTAAAAAAGTGATTTGAAAAAAAATTTTTTAAGGGAAAACCTATGGGCTGTTTTTAACGTACCCCTTAAACATACAAAAGACTTACCTGGGTAGGCACTAAAGATTCATCATTTTTTTCAATGTATTAAAATATATGGGTTTTTTATTTTAACACAATTACGTTTTAAAGGTTTTTATTATTTATAAAAAAAAGACAAGAACATTTTGAAAAAGTTTACATGCTTTTTTTAGTTTGTAAATACATTACAAATAGCAATATCCTCTGAATGTGCACATGGCACCTTTGGAATTTTTTGCAAGCTTTTCTTGTTAGTCTTGTTTTTTCACATACATAACAATTTCTATTATGCTTAAGTCTTCCGAAATTATCAAGTTCTTCTGCAGCACGAACTGCTTGGTTTTCTGATATTACTGGAGGGCCTAAAATACTTTCTTTTCCACCGCAGGACGAAAAATTCTTCATTACTTGGGATTTGGTGAGCGGTGTTCAATTTGCTTCATAGCCAACTTTTTACTCGGCTGTTGGAGGAATATTCTTCTACTGTTTGTTGATACCTTTAGATGCGGGCTATTTTCAATATATGTTATATAACTGCAAATGCTGCCACCTCAAGAATAATAAAAAAAATGCCAAAGGTCATCTATTAGTTGTCCTCTTTGTTGTGTATTCTTCTAGACATTTATCCATATTATCAACTCCACCTTTGTTTTTATTGTAATGCAGTATTATTACTAGTTTACTTTATGGACCTAAAAAATCATTGCTGTAGTAAGTAGTTAAGATAAGCAAAACCAATATGTTTTTTTTTTAGAATATGGGAGCACGTACTAATATTATTGCTGAATCCAAAAATCGATGGCTCTACTACTCTTCCTTTTGGGGTTGAGAAATCAGCTGGATCAAATGTCCAGAGTTTCCTAACTAATTCTAATAACGATAAATTGTGGTCTAACATTAACGTAAAAGCCAAACCGAAACTTGAAAAATTTCTTACAAATGACGTTTTGACTTTCTTGAAAGAGATTGCAACACAAAACTTTAACAACTCGTTCGCTTTGACTTTTTTCTCTTTCCCCAGAAGGCACCAAGCCAGTGTAGATTGCCCTATGAGTGGATAAGAAGTAAGAGCGACGTTAATTGTCATCTAATGGGTTGCAGCTAACTAAAACTGGCGACAGAAACATGAAACAAACGATATGTCAAAAAAAATTTTTTACTAAACAGCAATGCTTACCCGGGTATGATGGTTGTATGTATGACGAAAAATTTTTGGTTGTAGACATAAAGGTTAAGTTCATGTAAACTTTATCAAAAAACAGAATCGAAATTTTTCATTTAGAAAAAATGAGAGCCAAACAATATCGGATGACTTCCTTTTGCCCACCTTGTATAAAAAAAAGTTGTTCTTGGGGGGTTTCTTTTTATCTAAACTTGAAAATTTTTCTTAATGTGTGTAAACTTTTAGAACAACATATAAGAGAATGTGACAAACGATTTTCGCAAAATATACATTTGATATATTAAGAGGTCTTATCAATAAAAATAGAAAAAGCAAACAATATTTGCTAAGCTACCAATTGGAAATTTTTGCCATATTAAACATATTTTCTGATATCCTGAGTACTCACCAAAAACCTTTAATTTTAATTGCCCGTTACTTGCTTTAAGCTCAACATATTTAAACAATTCTTTCTGTTTACTATACAGGATGTCCGCCGGCAAGGTATACTAATTTGTTTTGCTGCCATTTTGGCCAAAGTTTGTTTTGACAGTTCAAATTTGGCAGTCGGTAAGAAAAGATTTGAATGTAAATCTTATGTGACAGTGCACAAAAATTACGTTATTTATTTTGTGTCATGTTAATCTTCAAACATGACATTTAATAAAACTTTCCAGATTAATTTTATTTTCCTACTTTCAATGCATTTTCTAATGTTAATTACAAGGCAATATTTTGATAAAATCATGTTTTTCAAGTTGTACATTAAACATTTTTGCAAATAAACTAATTTAGTTGATACACAGCTGTATTAATTTGGTGCTTTCAAAGTGTTTTGAAAGACAAAAAAGTTTAGATTTGCTTAAAACTTGTCATTAGATACATAATATAAAAATACTTATATTCAAAATAAATTTGCTTTTTACATTTCACATAAAAATATATTTATTCCTGTCCTTTGTTCATATTGCGTGGAAGCCCCGCCACCTGCGCTCGCATTTAATGTATAGGGAACTTGTAAAAATAGTAACTAAATAAAATTCGTTATATTGTAATATGTCATGTCAATACAATGGGGTCATTTATCTGTCAACTCAAGTATCACAGTTTAAGTTTTTGATTAATGCTAAATGGCGAAACTACATACTTGCAGCTGTAAACCAATGTGTTCAAGTACAATGAACATATTACACACACACACACACAATCACAATAACTAAAATCTTAAAGAGGATGCTTTTAAAAGTGTCTTTTACGGAAATTAAATAATAAAATCTTTTTCTCTATATGATAAATTTTTTTAATTAACTTTGAGGAAACATTTAAAAAAAAATTTGTATAACAGAAAGAGAAGAGGTACTGAGCCTGCACACAAAGCTACCGTTAAAAAAAAAATATTTATAAACTGTGTGATTTAAATTTTTTTTTTATTGATATGCCTGGTTCGCGAAACTTTCCTTGAATCCGGAAGCTTTATATAATTAGAGGGGTAGAGGCATAGACATACGAAAGAGGCCAGATGGATGTACAGACAGAGAGACTGAGGGATAAACTGAGATGGCTATATGACAGATGAAGTGAAAATTAAAAACACGTGTGAACATAAAAAATACATAAATAAAAAAAAAAATAAATAATTTTTCCCAATGGCAAGTTCTGACTTTTTCTTATAAAATAACCAGCACCAAGGGAATGGCCCTGTGCATTGCATTGCGTTGGTATCAGGTAGTAGAGAATAGTTTTTATGGGCATTTGATTTATATTTTTCGATATTAATTGTGACAGAAATTTTCTCCGTAATACGTATTGCGACTCACTTTCAAATCAACCACAAATGGATGTGCCCTTCTTAAAAGACGAGTGTCACGCAAAAAGTCCCGAGTTTCAGGAAAAAATTTCCTTGTTTCTTTAGAGCACATTTCGTTGAAGTATTGTTACAATAGTGAAACACAACTCACATTGCAATGATGTTTAAGTTAATTGAGGCGGTAAGATCCCTTAACGTTACCATGAAAACCTTCGCCCGTTCCTGTTCACGGTCAAGTAGCTTCAAAAGAAACTTTAAAGCCCTTGCCCATACATCAGAGTAATATTTAGTTAACTCAAAAATGTTTTCTTTTAAATTTCCACTGTCTGCTCAAGTACAAAAGTCCTTGTGTTTTGATGCCATCAACTAGTTTTTATTTTGTTTTACGTTTAGACCCAATTTGGCAGATTCTTTTTCGACTATAAATATCGTTGGCAAAAGTTGATGAAAAATGTGACAGTCTCTTTACACGTCATGCATTGTGTTGGTATCAGAAAAATAAAATGTATGAAGAAAGGCAAAGGAAGTAACTTTTGCGTGCATTTGATTTCAATTTATTGATGTGAAAAGACATGATTATGGATGTTGCTTCACATACAAACTTTGAGACAAACGAACGAAATTTCTCTATTCGCGCTTCTATAAAGATGAGTTTTACCCACAAAAACAACACAAGGAAAAAAATTTCTTGATATCTAGGTACCACCTTCCATATCGACAGAAAATTAATGCATATATCATACAACGGCCGTGGACTCAATCGGCGGTGTTAAATAGGTCAGCGCCACCTTGAAAAACTTCGGCTGTTCCAGATACAAATGAGAGCTTAATTCAATTTACAATCGGTTACAGAAAAAAAATAATGAACAGATTTAATGTAAGAAGTATTTTTTGAATCTTTAAAAATAAGACAATTTCAACCGAACAAAATTGTGTTGCATTTTGCCGGCAAGAGTTTCTGTCTTCGTAATACTTGAACCGTCGAATTGATGCATTAAATGAAGAATGACCCACAGTATATTTCTACGTCCGATCTCATTGCCTTAATTGAAAGTTAAGTGTGCCGCTTATCCTCTGTCTGAAAGCTAAAAACTCAAACGAGCTAGATGTGCATTCAAATGCATTTGAATGGCAAATTTTACTCTCATTTTGAAAGAAATGTTTCTATAGTTTGAAGTTGAAAATGAAAAGTTATTAAGAAAATAAAAAAGATTTATTAGAGTAAAAGGCAATACCTTACACTTAATCTTTTTCAAGGGAATGATAAAAGAAATCACTCAATAGACTGTTCTCTTATCTAAAATCTCGTTTGGTACTTAAGGCTCCGAGATAATTTTTCCTGTTCTAGCTGGGGACCGAATGTCAGTTAAGGTCTTTTAAAGTGAGACATATTTGGCATAATATCAGACATACAACATTGGACTCTGGCCTGTTCAAAAGTCGGACATTGACAAATGAAATGCTGAATCGTTTCGATATCCTCCCTACATGCCCAGCTGTCCTCTGAAACTACCATCCGATGGAGATGTACACTTATCATTTTTCGTAGTTCAGACTTCCTAACTGGTCTAGGATTTGCTTCGCATTAGCAGAAAAATTTACTTTCTTTGGAAGCAAATCATGCAAAATTTTGGTACTTGAGTATTTAAAACACGAAAGTAGCTTATAGCTAATGATGCTACAAATCCAGTGCAAAGTCGTTTGACGTTTGTCAAAAATTAATAAACTGGGAAAGGATTGCTCTTTACCCGTGGAGTAAAAGAGAGTATGTGAGCTAACAAAAATATATGGTCATCTTACTTAATATCCAGCAACAAATAATAATAATAATAATAAAATAATTGGGTCAACCGCTTGTAAAGGAAGTGTTCTTGTCAATGCTGTCCTGTTTTCAGAACCTCTCGTTTTGTCAAAATTTTAAAACAAAAACGGGTTTGGATGGCTTAACTCTCAAGCAAGACGTTTGTTACGACTAAAGACCGAGGTAAGTGCTTTACTTTCTACCTTGATGTTCTCACAAACCCTCTTAGGGTACTGGCTTATGCGGTGTACATCTCCCAGCGGTTAGATTACCTTGATATTCATTCTCTCTGGGTAGACAATCACGTAAATTTATTCAACAGCTCCTGTTGGTTTATTATTCTTTAGCTAGTTTTCAGATGGAGCAGTACTTGAAGTTTTCAATAAGAAACTTTTTTTTACATTCTATTGATAAACATAAACTGGCGGAGAATATTAGAGATTTACGAGCAATACGAGCAATACGAGCAATACGAGCTATACAAAAATGGCATTTGAATCCAAAGTTTATGACAGATCAACCATAAAGGGAAGACCAAAACTCTGACAGAAAGACATCTCTAAACTTAAAATCAAATATTGAAGCTTCTTCCGGAGAAGACCGTTGCTTTTGAAAATCGGTTCCATACTTGCCTCGAAGAATAAACGTTCTGTTATTATCAACTTAGTATAACGTAAAGTCTATAAGTATTCAGAAAAAATATAAACTTAAAATCTCAATGTAGAATAACACACATATTCAAAGCAATTTTTGTATCTCAAATATTTTAGAATCATATTTCGCAAACAACTTTTAATCCTGCTCGTTTAAATACCATAAATACTAGTATTTACAACCATAAATACTATCAGTGTAAGAATGTAAGTGATTCAGGATACCCCCACATACACACACAAGAAAAAAGGGAATTGTGACTGTATACTTTGCATGTGTGATTTATACAAAGTCCATATAGATAAATTTGAGAAACTTTCGTATTTATTTTTATGCTTTTACTACCCACTGTGTGCCCCAAATGGAATGATAAATAAGAGAAATTCGGAGCTTTACATTTTGTCAAAAACAAAATAAATATTTGTTGGCGGTGGTGAGTATATGTGTGTGTGTGTTTGAATTTATATAACTTAAGTTATGTATGTGTATTTGTGTAAAATTTCTACAATTCATCAATCACTCAACATAAATTGAAACATTTATCAAAATAAAATGTTTGAAGAAGTTGTTGTTATTATTTCACTTGTTATCCTAGAAATTTTCATTGTGTGTGTGTGTGAATGTGGGCGTTTGAAGTAAGTGTGCAATGTTTTATATTTATTTGTTTAATACAACTAAAACTTCATAAAACATTACCACCACATGCTGTCCAGAAACTAACACAAAGCGGTCGTTAGTAAGTTGTTGAAAAAATTTAAAAAAAAATTGTAATATTTTTTGTTAACGATCCTGACCATTTTAAAAGATGAGAAAATAGTTTAAAAACAAGTTTAAAAAAAAATATTCCTAATATTTTGTTATTATCTGGTTGTAGAAAAGACTAGCTGGAACAAGTGACTGTCAAAATAATAAAGTGCCCTAAAAAGCCTACTTGGGTCGGCCTGTTTCTTTGGTTCTTTTGTGAAACCTGTAAAAACGAGAGATAAAAAAGGAAAAAAAATAAAAATTTGGAAAACTTTCAACTTAGTTTAAGTAGAGGCTTATTTATATAGATGACAATAGTCGAACTAGCTTTTGTGCTTACTAAGGAAAAATAGACAATATGGGCATAAGTTCGATAAGGTTGCAAAAGGTGAGACAAAAGGGCAAACTAACTAACACACTAATACTCGGGTTTCTCCTGGATTTATTATGCGTGACCCCATGAAAAAAAAATAGAAAGAAACGAACAAAAACAAAAAAGATTGAAGGACCGAATATAAAAAATTATTTTAAACACCCGTGTGAAAACGCCTAATCTATTATCTCTTTTCCCATAGACATCTTTTTCTATGAAGAGCCCAATAATGTTTCCCAGATTACATTTCGAAAAATTGCCTAGCCCTTTGTGGAACCTTTTGCTTAATCACTTGCCTCTCCTCCAATTTCGGACCGTGATATACAATATGCTCTCTCTTCCACCATTTACTTACATACATCCTACACTAATTTAAAGGTTCAAGAACCCTGTCATAACCCCAATTAAGATCTCATATAGCAACTAAGGCACCTGTATTTCCTTATTGAGAATTCACGATGTTAAGCATTCATTTTCTAACATTTCCATAATCATGACAAATTGGTGGTCTCTCAGCTTCTTTCTTATATTTAAATTTGATGGCTGATCGTTTACAAATCGTAGTGTCCTGGAACAACATATTCCGACATTGAAAGGTATTACTCCAAAAATTGCCATTCTACTATCCGTCACCAGGCGAAAGTTGGATAAATGAGCCTTCAAGGATTTTGGGACTTGTGCCAGCCTCATCCGTCAAAGATGTTCATTTTGGTGGCCTCAAAGCGCCTAGTCTGGATATCGTTCACTGTCTCAATCCCCCATTGCTTAGATTGAAAAGACACTTGGAACATCTTAAATCTAGACATGGCCAGGCAATCCTAGCCATTCCTCATTAAGGTTTTGTTATTTTATCTGGATCCAGCGGTTTGCAAGTGTTTGCATCCCAGCGAAGTTTACAGAAAAAGAAAGAAATACCATAGAAGTTGTCAATCGACATGTTGCATTATCGTTCACTTGGCAACACAGATGCCTGTATCCGCGGTCCACACAAGACAATAAATATACCTGCTCTAATAACATTCTCTCCTTTAATAAACGTTTTTTTATGCCCTTAGATAGATGGTTGCCAATGGGGCAGTTATATTTGCCCAACGTGCTAAAATGTTCAAGAAGAATTGCAGCATAGAAAAGTGTCCTCTGTAGTAAATTAAATTAGAAACAAGATTGACTCTCATAATAACACTTGGTTGATCGCATTTCTTGTGTCCCCTCACAGCATGTTGCTTTATGGGAGTATTTGATTTAAGCTTCGTTGCCAGAAGATATACCGGAGGGAAATTAAGTAAAATCAAAAGTGACCCAGTCGGATTTGATCCCATTGCTCCAGTTCTCACAAATGCAGAGTTAAAACCTTCTATCAGACTATAAATCCGTAAAACGAAACTGTTTCTGTCTCTTAAGAATCAAACTAACAGTCCTCTTTGCTCTATTCCCAGAAAATCACATTTAAACTCGTTTGCATGAAAATTAAAAAAAAATCTAGTTTTCGGACAAAAGTTTTAATGATTATAGATTTTTGTCCTTTTTCCTCTGTGTCTTCTAGATTCCACGGAAAAAAAACTCAAAGTCCTTTTGTATAAAAATCCCCTTAAAACCGACATTTGAAATTCTTTTTATTTAAATACCATGGAATCTAATTTTGAGGAAAAATTTGTGTTGAGCAGAGGTTTAGATTTCGAGAAAAACTTATTTAAAGTTTTTTAAATAAAAATCCATTAATTGACTTTTTATTAAAAACTAGAAGTAAATGTTTGTCCTTTTTTCTATCTTTTTCAAAAGCCTCAGATCTTGCTCACTTATGTTGGCCTTTGTGTGTCTTTACAAATTGCACTTACTACGCAGAAATGATTGAAGGCTTATTTCATTCACTTTATGTACTTTCCCTCATAGAGCTAAAATTTTAAAATTTTTGGCCAATTGCCAATCAGTTCTTTTGTAGTTAAACACATTTTAAAGGAGCAGTAAGTATTGAGCTTAAAGGGGCATTAACAATGGCTTGCGTCAAAACGATCTGCACTTTACCAATCCCAGCAATTGCAAACACGCTGGGGTTCTCCGACCGAAACCTATTTATAAGAAAGAGATTTTCACGACCAATCTTTTGGTTTGTGAAAAATTGGTATCAATACTCTGAACCCTAAAAAGAGTGAGCTGGAAGATCAATAGATCAGATGCTGATGGAATTCACGGATAAAGGATATGTGGCCAAAAACTGTCCATAATTAAATTTTGGCATGCTTGTGAAACAGTCTAATATGGAATGAAAAGCAGGATAATATGATTAACTGACTAAATTAAAAATGTGCCACAAAGCCTAAGAGAACATGTTCAAGTTTATCAGGAAGAGATGTTTGACTAAGATGAAAGGACCGACAATACTTAAAAGACTAGAGAAAAATATTATTATATTAACACACTCAACAAAATAAATTGATTTTTCTCAAAATATAACCGCATATCTTGACAAAAAATCTGGCGTAAGTAAAACGCACGTTACTTGTATAAAACTAGGGCAGAGATGAACCAACGAACTGTGGAGTTTTAAAGTTTTTTATAAAGAAAAGATGAAAATAAGGGAGGAGGATGGTAATAGATATAAGAAGGCTTTGGTGTATCCTCCCATAAAGGTTTAGGAAATTTTATCTACATTAAATTTTGTTTCACAGAATTTTGTAACCCCTTCCCATTACTTGTTAAGGTGACTATCCAGTAATGATCTTATGACGTACAACAACAAGTCCTTAATCAACCGGTAAGGGGAAAAAGCTTAAAAGGTCTTCAAAGCTTAAATCAAGACAAAGAGCTTGCAGAAACATGCTATTTTGAATAAATGGAACACCCATTTCACAAGTCAGTAGTTAAAACACTGCGAAACGAAGGAAAATTTGCTCCAGGGTCGAACAAGACAGTTATAAATGGTCTCCTAAAAATAAGTTCTATTTTAAAAATCAATTTTCAAAATATTTTCTATTCCTAGATATTTTTCAGTTTGTTCCACTCTTAATAAATGCTTTATTCTTATGCTGCTTCCTTTAATTTGTCTCATATGGTGTTTCCTTTATCCTCGAAAATGTGAGAATATTATTATTTATGCTCACTCTTCCTTTATCAAAAGGATATTTGTTTAATAAATGACAGTCCATATTATTCTTTTGAAAAGTATACAAAAAGACAGAATTTTTTTATTCTATTAAAATAACAAATTGTAACACAAAAACAACAACAACAAAAAACACTCAAGACTTTTTAATACAACTAGTTGTTCATTTAAGTTTTTCTTTAACAAAGAAAAAAATTTTATAAAAATAAACTTTAGTATTATTTGTAAAGTGTCACGCCTGTGCATAAGATTAGTGCCTCGAATCTTTACAAAAACATGAAACACATACAAAGACAGACACTAATGTACTTCAGTAAATGCATATTAAGCTGGTTCACATAAAAAAGGTGATTCTTTGTTGCTAAGCCGATAATGACGATATTTTATTAAATTTTTTGTGTGTTTTTTAATATAAAATTTTTTTATGTCTCAATTTTTAATTTGAGAAATTTTTTAAAGTAAGATTTTTTTATTAAAAACCGAACGGTACCTTAATTGGCCAAAAGTGTTCTAATAACGTTAAAGTAAAATTAAAAGGCTTTAAGGCTCTGCTACTTGTAGCGTGACTACATCCACTGACGGCCCTTCAAACCACTCCCCTTTTTTATTTTTGCAAACTGTACATGATTTTAAACAAGAAAGTATTAAGAAAAATGGTAAAGGTATCAAAAACAATTTTTCAAACCATATTTTAAAATATTCGACTGCAGGTCGTATCAGTTTTTTTCTTCCTGAAAGCATTTTGTAAAATTGTACCGCCCTAATATATATAACACTGGTAAACATTTGTGCCTTTTAATAGTCTTTTATCACTACTAATAAAAAAAACTAACTTTACGAGACATAAAAAGACATTTACAAATTCACGAGTACGTGAAGTTTTATAATGGCTTACGAAAGAATGCTTAAAATGACCTTAAAAAGTTCCGTATGCTCTTATTCGAAAATAAAACATTTTTATTATACCATGTAAATTCATATAAACATTTAAAAGCACTCAATTCAGATTCTATTAGTTTTAGTAAATTCTATTAATTTAAGAAAATATATAAAATATAAATTTTAGTAAATATTAGTAAAGCTTTCCTTACATGTGTTTGTCTCAAAAATTTTTAAATATTTTTGATATTTTAAGTAAATAAAAATATTAAAGACGTTTAAGTCGACCCTCGTTTATCTTATAGTTATCAGGATGCTTCTTCGAAAGTGTGGATAAAGTCTTCTATAGTTTTTGTTTTTATTGTAATACTTTTTTTTTAATTTTTTTTATCCACCTTTTTCGAGTTTGCATGTGTGTATTGGTGTTTGTAAAGTATATCAGCTCATTTCTAGATGTTGTTAATGTTGCTACTTTGTTCCATAATTGAAATTACTCGAAAGTGGTTGAAATAATGTTCAAGTATCAAAGATACTGTGTTATCTTTTAGTATAAAATTCTTTTTTTTATATTTTTTGCTTTTTGTTCTTAAAATCTTAATTTTTTTTTCTTGTTTTTATTTCCTTGTTGCTAGGATAATAATGGTGTCGCTGATGAGGATAATTTTACTGGTGCTCAAGACAATATAATATTCTTATTAATAATGATGTTTTCATTTGTTAACAAAAAAAAAAAAAAGACTTTGAATGAAGACTTTATAAGACATTAAATTTTGTCTTAGTCATGTTGTAGTCATTTTATAAAATTCACATATTTATTCCCACCTTTATGTAGTTAATTTATAAAAGAAAATGTGAGCTTGAACAATAGTGGGAATGTGTAAAGATAAAGGTGTGAACGACTTAATAATTTAATTTTTTTATTAGTAAAATATTTCTTAAATTTTAATATAAGTTGAAAATGTATAGAAAAGGGCAAGAAGAGTTTTTGCTTCATATATGAATAAAAAATATATTTTCAATAGAGAAAACACTGTCAGAAAATAAAACAAGTAAGAGCGCTATATTCGGCTGTGCCGAATCTTATATACCCTTCACATTGGTCTTTAAATATACCCAGCCGAGTAATTTTGTACTGCAAATAATATAATAAAAAACCTTGTGCGAGTTTTAAAGCCCATAGAAAAAATAACAAAATTTTAACGTTCGTATGAATAATAGAAATAGATGAAGAAGATTTGAGGTCGAGAGTTTTTAAAGTTTTCGACATTATTCATATTTAAAGGTTAATAAAACTTATTAAATGTTCTAGTCCCCCTGCTCTTCACCAACTTTTTCACCAAAATGTATGAGTTATTTGATTATTACTTTTTGTAGAATATTCGAAGTCGATAGCTGTAATAATTTTCCAGAAGTAGCGTATCGAAAATTTTATAAAAATTGTTAATTTGTATAGGAGCTACCCCTTCTTCACCCCCCATCCGAAAATCTTTCTCTTCACAGCGTAGCCCTTAGCGTGTAATTACTTTTTGTAGAACATTTCATTTCGATATCTGTTATAGTTTCCGAGATATAGCGTATCGAATATTTGATAATAATTGTCGATTTGTATGGGAGCTACCCCTTTTTTTGCCCCCACCCAAAAAATTTTTTCTTTAAAGCGTAGACCTTAGCGTGCAATTACTTTTTGTGGAACATTTCATTTCGATATCTGTTATAGTTTCAGGGATATAGCGTATCGAATATTTGATAATGATTGTCGATTTGTAGGGGAGCTACCCCTTTTTTTGTCCCCACCCAAAAAATTTTTTCTTTAAAGCGTAGACCTTAGCGTGCAATTACTTTTCGTGGAACATTTCATTTCGATATCTGTTATAGTTTCAGGGATATAGCGTATCGAATATTTGATAATGATTGTCGATTTGTAGGGGAGCTACCCCTTTTTTTGCCCCCACCCAAAAATTTTTTTCTTTAAAGCGTAGACCTTAGCGTGCAATTACTTTTTGTGGAACATTTCATTTCGATATCTGTTATAGTTTCCGAGATATAGCGTATCGAATATTTGATAATAATTGTCGATTTGTATGGGAGCTACCCCTTTTTTTGCCCCCACCCAAAAATTTTTTTCTTTAAAGCGTAGACCTTAGCGTGCAATTACTTTTTGTGGAACATTTCATTTCGATATCTGTTATAGTTTCAGGGATATAGCGTATCGAATATTTGATAATGATTGTCGATTTGTAGGGGAGCTACCCCTTTTTTTGTCCCCACCCAAAAAATTTTTTCTTTAAGGCGTAGCCCTTAGCGTGCAATTACTTTTTGCGGAACATTTCATTTCGATATCTGTTATAGTTTCCGAGATATAGCGTATCGAATATTTGATAATAATTGTCGATTTGTATGGGAGCTACCCCTTTTTTTGCCCCCACCCAAAAAATTTTTTCTTTAGGGCGTAGCCCTTAGCATGCAATTACATTTTGTAGAACATTTCATTTCGATATCTGTTATAGTTTCCGAGATATAGCGTATCGAATATTTGATAATAATTGTCGATTTGTATGGGAGCTACCCCTTGTTTTGCCCCCACCCAAAAATTTTTTTCTTTAAAGCGTAGACCTTAGCGTGCAATTACTTTTTGTGGAACATTTCATTTCGATATCTGTTATAGTTTCAGGGATATAGCGTATCGAATATTTGATAATAATTGTCGATTTGTAGGGGAGCTACCCCTTTTTTTGTCCCCACCCAAAAAATTTTTTCTTTAAGGCGTAGCCCTTAGCGTGCAATTGCTTTTTGCGGAACATTTCATTTCGATATCTGTTATAGTTTCCGAGATATAGCGTATCGAATATTTGATAATAATTGTCGATTTGTATGGGAGCTACCCCTTTTTTTGCCCCCACCCAAAAAATTTTTTCTTTAGGGCGTAGCCCTTAGCATGCAACTACTTTTTGTAGAACATTTTAAGCCGATAGCTGTTATAGTTTACGAGATATAGCGCATAATATATTTCACCAAATTTGTGCAATTGTAGAAAAAATACCCCTTCCCCTGGTCCTATCTGAAAAAATTTTTTCCATTATTTAGGTCCCTTCTTTAGGAGTATCCGTGCTAAGTTTTGTGGCAAGATTGACTATACTTACTGAGATATATAGGGATATATGCACGGATTTTGTCCTAAAAAAAATGGGTTATTCGGGGTTTTCGCTTATATCTCGGTCAATAGTGAACCGATTTTATTGATTTTAAATAGCGATTGTCTCCAGGATATTTCTAATAGTTTGACACCATTAACTGGTCTGTATCTTTTTATTTGACTCCGGAAACTTGATTTCAACAGACGGACAGACGGACATCGCTAAATCGACTTCCCTATCTATAAGGATCCAGAATATATATACTTTATGGGGTCGCAAATGAATAATAAAGAAATTACAAACGGAATGACAAAGTGATATATACCCTATCACTATGTGAAGGGTATAAAAATTGCAAGAAAGGCATAAACGGTAGCAACTTTCTAAATTTTCTTATATATAAAATATATATATTAATTATCCTTTGAAACCTCTTGAAAAATAACGTTTTATCCGACCTTAGACGTAACATAATATTATTTCTATAGTCAGGTTCTTAGCATATAGGTTGGTTAAGTTGGAGCTGGCAGCAAAGAGAGAAAAAATTCATTTTTGGTTTACATATTTGGTGCCTTTTTGATACCCGTAGCGAAAGATAGAAAAAGAGGAAAAAGAATTGAAGGTAAAGTTAAGAGAAGAATAAAGGTATTAAAAATGGGACGAAGAAGACTTACTAGAAAGGGAATCGAGCAAGCGACCCCAAGACTGGCAGGCTTGCGCACTTTCTCACTAGACTACCGGGCACATTCTAGTCCACCGGAAGACCCTAATCCATTGATGACATACATTTTTAAGGAGTAATTTGCTATGTGGATTAATCCTTTATTTGAGAAAAAATAAAAACGCAAAGAAACATTTATATTTGCTTAAAAAAAAATACAAAAATTAGTTGTTATGGTTGAGGCAGAAATGAATTTGTGTTACAACTTTTTTCGGCACAGGGTCACAAAGTCAAAAAAATCAAATTTAAAAACAAAACCAATACAAACCAAGTTTTCTCTTTTTGTCACTCGGGGAACTGAATATCTTAGACCTCTGCATAAAAATACTTACCCAATTATACTACATCTGTAGTTAATTTAGCTCCTTGGGTGCAATGGTCACCTTGATGCTGATGTTTCTCAGAGAAAAATAAGTATCTGCCAAGGCTTGCACTAATATCTACAGGTTAGACAAAGACTATGAGTTTTATATTATGGTAATCACCAGCCAGTCCAAAAGAAGTTTTTGGTTAAGGATAGTTGTTTCATTTCATACTTGATGGTTGGGATTTTAAAGACACTCGACAGATGAATCGGAAAAAAAATTTCAGATGACTTTAATCAATTATATCTAGATCTCTCAAGTCATCTTAACTTCAGATATAAAACAACAAATCCTGACAACCGCGAAAACTAAGCAATTCAGATTTTGTCAGGTTCAGAATCTCCCCAATGCTAGTATAATTCGAGTCACTTCAGAGACTTGTCGCCGTTATGCCGATTGATTTATTATTTCAGAACACTTTGTTGGCACTTTGGGCCTACTCCTTCAACTCGATATTAATTGTGTTAAAACAACAACATGATGTTTTCTTTCAATAACTAGGTTGGATAACTACTATTAAAGAAAGCCTCGACGGGGAAGAACAAGGCTCTGGTAGAAGGGCATGATATGCAAATTCTTGGTATAACAAACGAAAGAGAGCACGCATAAGATCAAAGTATTTGGAAAGCATTCATTAAGTAAGTAAGGATATTTTCAATGATCTGATTGGAATATTCTTAAGTGATCTGCTTATACAGAAATAACATGTACGTTAGACGGTTTTTAAGATTCCAGTGTTGCCTTCCCTATCCGTCATTTCATCGAAGCGTAGCTAAGTACTGATGTTGTTGTGCTCATATATGCTCATATTTATATGGTGTGTGTCATATTTATACTCAAGGTCCCATTTCGAGCTTCTGGCCCTTGTGCAAAGCACCCAATATCGGTGAGCCCTAAGAATTTTTTTCTAACAATATGTTAATTAAAACTGGGCTTTAGTTCGATCACAAGTATTTTTGTATCCTTTAAATAGTAATAAAAGTAGTTTATATAATCATTTTCTTTACACGGATTCCATGTAGAATACTGAAGTACAAACTTTGGTGCTAATAATTTGTAAATGGCGAGCTTAATTGGAGATCGTTTTTGGTTAAGAGCTATACCAAAGAAACTGTTTCCTAATGCTGCACTTACTATTTGTTCGAAATTTTGTTCTTATTAATGGTTATTAGTCAGGAAACTGAGAACAAACAGGAGCCATTGTTTTAAGGTTTTGTTAAATTTTTGTTTTCTTTGATTTATTTTAAAGTAAAATTTCGATAATTTAAAGAAGTCAATGATTTTTTTGAGCTCAAAAAAATCTTGGCTTAATGCAATTGCATATCCAGCGATTGCTTTTAGAATTTTTAAGAATTTTTTTTTGATATGGAAATGAAAAACGAGCAAATGCAACAAGAATTTACTCATACATGAGCTCCAAATATATGCTCTTCATTATTATTATTTGCCTTTTCCTTCGTTTATTTCTATTTATTTTTCTTTTCCTTTCCAAGTAAATGAAGATTTCCCAATTACTTGAACATGTTTAACGCATGACTTTTTTATGATGGAAACATAACAAGAATTACTCAAACCCATTTGCATGAAACATTTTTTCGTTTTTTTATTCTTTAGAATTATTTTGAAGGTGCAGAGATTCTTATTTAAATTTTCTTAAAATAATTATTTTTTAAACAGAGATATTTTTAAATCAGATTAAAAATCTAAATTTGTTTTACTAAATTGTAGAAAAAGTAACGGAATTTAAAAAAAGATTTTCTTAAAAACTTTTTCCATTTTGGAAACTCTTTAACCCATTTAAGTGCGATATTATGGAGAACATTTAATGCAAATATAACATGTTAACGTTAAACGAACTGCTTCAGGGCTTTTACTTTTTTTTTGCCGAAACAACGACAAATTTATATGAAAATGATATGAAGTTTCTTATGTCTTAAGCATAATGAGCAAACATTTATGAAAATATATAAATTCTAGACTTTACATCTTGCTACATTCTTACGTAAATATATGGATGTGCATGCAAGAATATAATTTTATTGTCATTTGCACGCATTTTTCTGCAATTTATTGATATAATTAAATTTCTCTTCTAGAAATATGTAATTTGGTATACATTTTTAAGAATTTTAAATTTTTTGACAATTAAAAAATTTAGCAAATTGAGAAGCGAATAAAGATTTACAATCTAGAAAAAATTTTATATTTCAGCTGCAGCAATTGCATAATACTACCAAAAATACATACCCACTTGTACCTCGTACTTTCATTTGTAATTTTTAATAAAATACGAAAATTTCTACATATCGTTTACGTGAAAGAGTGCTTTTTTACCCTCCCTGTAAGATAAATGCAAATGTGTAATAACATAAATACCATAAAAAAATCTGCAACAAACTGAAACAAAATCCACCATTATTAATGCGTATATTTGGAGGATTCTTATTACCATATAAATCAACAACAATTACAGAGACGAAGAAAGTCCTGCAAATACATGTACAAGGTGGGCCAAAAGAATCACCCTATTAGAAGATGCTCTTATTTTTACAAGTGATGGCCAATGTTATATCTGTTTAAACATTTTTAAACAAGACAGATGTAGAATACAAGTGAACAAGCCATGGAGCGACACACTCCCAAAAGACGTGCCATAATCGTGTCTATTTTTTGAGTAACAATTGTCTGTGGTGTTGGCGAAGCGCCGATTGCGTTCTGATTCCCCGGTCATCCGGCGCCGACTGCGTAAACACTGTGCCGTTTGGCTACCAACCTTAAAGATTATGAGACCACACAAGATGCTGCCAAGAGTGGTCAATCCCGGAGCACCTGTTCTGCCAAGAATATCGCCGCTGTTGGCAAGGATGTCGATCTGTCGCCAAAAGTATCGACCATACTCTGTGCCTTAAGCCAGCTTATCAGCGGGTCATCTCTAAGACGAATTTTCGTCAAATACCTGCGCACGCTCCCGTACAAAATCCAGTCAGTGCATCAGCTGCTACCTGCTGACCGCTAAACGCGTCTAACCTACGCTTAAGCCATCCTCAATCTCGGGAGCGAAGTGAACAGTTTTTGACTAAAATCATAATGAGCAATAAAGCTTATTTCCCCAACCCGTGCTTCAGCATGCCAAACTGCTGCTTCGGGGTCACCAAAAATTTTCAAGTAATGCAAAAGAGCCATTATATTCACTCAAAGTGACTTCATTGTGCGCTGTTCCCGCTGGAGGTTTCATCGGGTCATTTCTTTTCGAAGACGCTGCTGGTAAAATAACAAGAGGGACGGTGCACGCTATAGGGCCATATTTGCCGAGTTTTTTATGCCACAATTGAATGAGTTAGGACTGGACCAAATATCTTTCCAGCAGGACAGAGCAATGGCACACACAGCGCGAGCCACAACCGATTTTCTAAAGGTGGCGTTTCCGGGTCGCTTCGTCTCTCGTTTTGGCGATCAACATTGGCCTGCAGGAACGCTTGAACGAACCGTTCTAGACTTTCGACATGAGGTCGAGAATCTGTCGCCCAAAGTTCTCGCCGAAGTCATGAAAAATGCCATAACATGAGCCCGTATAGCAATCAATTGTGACTTCGCGGATTTGGTCGATATTTTGATATTAAAAAACAGAATAATCAATAATGAGCGCCAAACAATTTCGGATGACTTCTTTTGGCCCACCTTGTATATACATCCTTTTTGCTTATTCTTGTATAAGTATGAACAATTTTATGTTTTTTCTCTTAACATCCAATTACGAATACAAATATACATATTTGTATGTGTTGGAATAAATGCAAATATCCATTTCAATGGCTCAACTTCTACTTCAACAAAAAAAAAAATAAAAAAAATTTACACAAAGAAGATAAATTTTTAAAATGAATCCTTCAGCAATATTTTAAGTTTTTTGCTTCTTTTACAATTTGGGTTTTGAAATGATCTTTTTTTAATATTTTAATAAATAAAAAGAAGCATATTTTTTCAAATAGGTATATTTAAAAAATATCTTAAAAATAAAATGAATGTTCCTTCCTCTCCGAAAATGCCACCAATAAGATTTATCATAAACGACAAAGAATTACTTTTTAATTGTTGTTTTTTTTTTTTTGCATATTTTGGTTATTGAACCTTCGCTTATGCGAAATAGCAATAAGTATTCAAATCTTAAAGCCAGTGCCAGACTAAAATTTAAGTTCTCATAATATAATGAATTCAATTCAATTGTTTCTTAGAAGCGCTAAGGTATGGATTTGGATTTGTTTTTAGTTTATTTAACAACTTGTCTACATACTTAGGTTAGGGTTTCGCAATTAACTAGCGGAACTTGAAGATCCTTGTTGATGTTGCCATTTTAAACATACCGAGGAGCACCAGTTATTATTTTTAAAATTTTATTTTGACGGCGTTGAATTTTTTCAAATAGGCCTATAAAAACTTTATTTCTAACAGAAATACCTTTGCTCGACTGATATCTATGAATTTTAGAAAGCCTCTAACATCAGATATTTAAAGGCAAATTTAAAGCCGTATCACATCCACAAAAATTTTTACTTCAATACATGTATTGTACATATTTTTAAGAAATTTGTGTACGTATTAGACTATTCTAATGAAAAATTTATTTGAACATGTGGCACTTCCTATACATCCCGAATACATTTTCATTTTATATTTTAAATGATCTTATCTACATAAGTGCTATATTGGTATTTATTTATAAAGTTGTGTCTTTCTTACATATGAAAATTTTTGATTATAAGTTTTAAAAAATCTTATTGGTTCCGCCCTAATAAACTTATGCATCGCAGATATTTGAGTTTAATTATGCTTATGTGTGCAATAATTTTTTATATCACTTCGTACAGCCAATAATTCATACATTTTCTGTAGTATGTTACAATTTTATGCTTTTAATACATGATAAATGTTTCAATTGTCTTGCTGTTTATAGGACATTTAGTTCATAATCACTGTTTTGTGCTTAAAAAGTAAACATTATAGTGAAAATATTACTTAGTAGCAGTAAGTTTTAATGCAGTTAATGCATTTGCACTGAAATAGTGGGGTAGTGATTAAAACACACACATATAAATCTTTAAAGGCTCCTATGTGCTAATTTACCTTTTTGTGTTATTAGTAAAAAATGCTTTAGCGTTTAGCGTTTAGCGTTTAAATTAGAGGAGGTAATTAATAAGAGAAAAAATTTTAGTTGTTATTAATATTTTTTATTTTGAATTTTATTCTCAAAAAATAATTATTATATTTAAATTTTTGTTTATAATCATTTTTGTTCTTTTTATTTTAAAGCAACAAATATTTTGCCCAAAAAAAAACTAAAATAAACAACTTTTAGTATAAAAAAATTAAAAAATATTATACTCTTATTTCTGGGAAAAATTAAAACCAAAAATATAAAATAATTATTATATTAATTTTCTTGCCAAAATATTTACAAAAAATGTACTTATTTTTATTTGAAGTTATGTTTTTTAAGTAAAATATAGTCTTAGACATCAAAACTTTTACATTTTGCATTTGTTTTTTCAAAATAAGAAGTTTAAAACTTACCTTAATTTCGTTATGTCGAGGACGAAGATATCAAATTAAAATTTTTATTATAAAATACTATTGGATTTTGTTTTTTTAGAATACTTTAAATAAATTTTTAGATATTCCAGTAATTATGAAAACAATAAAATACTTTGAAGCGGGATTTTTAAATAGCAATTCCGTTTATTAAAAAAATTCATTCACTCAGGGAAAAAACTTGGACGAGTATGGTCACGAGAATATGATCACGAACAATTTAATGACTGCTGCAACCACACTATAGTTGTACTAAATTTCTGGCGAAAATTGCAATCAAAGTTGTGATTTAAGGTACTATTATATGTTTGTGTTAATCACTACTTGGATTATAGGTAGACATAATCTTGATTATAGGTTATCATACATCTCTTAGATCATGATAACCATATTGTAAGAGCATCATATATTTGATTACCCATAACAAAGATAATGACTACCCATGACCAAAAAAATTATTATCATAAACATAAAGTGGTAAGTTTAAACATAACTATGAATGCATTTTTCGCCAAAAACTTAGTATAACTATGATATGGTTGTGGCAGTCATAAAAATGATCTTCATAATCATACATTGAGTAAATTGCTCGCAATCATACTCAAAGTTAGTTTTTTCTGAGTGAAATAAATGGATTTTAGTCATTAAAAAATTTGTTAATAAATTTTATTCAAGTAAAACTTTTTGAATTTATTTAAGAAAATTTTTTCAAATATTTTTATTCTGGTTGGTTTTGTTTCAAAAAAAATTTTTTGGGGGCAACTTATATTAACATTTATAAATTTTTTGAAGAAACGCCCACACACGTACTTACACATATGCATTTATATTTAAAGAGCTATTATTTTCAAAAAAAAATTAAATTTTGTATGGAGTGCGCCTTGGGAAGTTAAGATAAAAGACAGAATTGATCTAACAAACTGTTAAGAGTAAAAATAAGTGTTTTTCGGATATACATTTAAGACCTTTACGAGCACTCTGAAAGCGGTGGTAAAGGATTTTGTTTTAATAAGTATAGAAAGTATAGGGAATATGTTGTTCCAAAAAAATGTTGGGAACTAAAAGTTAGTGAGAGTCGGTGACACATTTAGTGGAGCATTTGAAAATTGCTTTTGGGAAAGAACACATATTTGGTGTAAAAGCAAAATATTTTAAAACATTTATATGAATTTTTTAATATTCCAAAAAATTTTTTTTACTTATATATTATTTACGTTCAAAGGAAATAAATGAAACAAAATTTATATATAAACTTTATTTAAAAAAACACTTAAATATTTTATACAATTAATAAACTTTTTCGTAAAGTTATTTTAAATTAGAAAAAAAAAGTTGAAACAATTTTAAATACATTTTTAATTCTTATTCTAATCACAACTTACAATTATGATAGATGCTGACTATGATTTGTTGGGGTTAATAACTTTTTTTTTTTAATAGTAACCAGCACTCAGGGGATGGCCCCTACACATGCATTGCATTGTGTTGGTATCAGGAAAATAGGTTATGGGAAGGAGGATATGTGGACACTTGATTTTAATTTTTCGATATTTACTGTGGCAGGAAAGACATCAGTAGGAAGATCATTCCACATACGAACTGTGCGGCCGAAGAAGGAATTCTCCCTGTAGTGAGTGGTGCGATTAACTGGCCAGTCGACTACGTATGGGTGTGCTCTTCTAGAAAAACGTGTATCACGCAAAAAGTTGTAGGTCTCGGGAACAAGTTCCCTGATTTCCTCAGAGCACATTCCATCATAGTATCGATAGAACAGCGAAACACACCCCACATCACGACGGTGTCCTAGTGAATCATGACGGTTAGATACCACAACGTCGCCGATGAGTATCTTCGTTCGTTCCTATACGTGGTTAATTAGCCCCAAAATAGACTTTGGGGCACGAGCCCATACATGAGAGTTATATTCCATTTTTTGTCGGATATAGGTGGTATAAATATTGAAAAGATCAGATGGTGTAAAGTAATTCCTATAGATTTAATATATATTATCACATAAAAATTTAAAAAAAACCCCTTCATAAACCTACAAAAAGCACCAGGAATACAAATAAAATTCTTAAATTCTTTTCTTTACATTTATTTAACTCTCTTTTTATTTTCAGATAAATATTGGAGGATATCGCGCAATGGTAAGTTTTACACACAAAAATATGTTTATCCTTGAATTGTTGTTTGTTTTCTTATAAAATAATAAATCATATCGTTTATTTGAAAAAAAAACCATTTATGCAAACCTCTTCTATTTACGTGAGTTGATATGCAAATAAATTTAACTGTCATATTCATCAATTTCCTTTTTCCTGTATCGTTTACTCTCTCTTAAATATATTTGTCATCGCCCCAAAAATACGCCATAATCGGATATAGTTTTCATTGCAACTTTTATGCTAAATTTTAGTTGTCATACCCACACATTGAGTGTATTTTGTATAAAGTGCATAATTTATATAAATTTTAACAACTCACTTAAACATCTTACGGAACATTAACGTTTTATTTCTTGTTCTCCCTCCTTATGGCAAAAAAAAATTATAAATATTTAGTTCTGAATAGAACTTCTTGTAACTAATTTTTTATTTTGAAAGATAACAAAATTATCTTAAGGATTTTTTTTGGAAAAATTATAATTTTTATATATTAACCATTTAAAAAAATTTAAGGAGACAAAATATTAAAATTTGTTTAAAAATTCAAACATGAATGCATTTACCAACTTAAAAAAATTCCAACCAACATAGACAAGTATTTTGCTGCCAGGATCAGGTGCCACATATGTAAGTCTTACGCCCTGAAATCACATTTTACCAAATAAACTACAAATAAACAATGTTTAGTAATCAAGACTTAAAATAACAAAACTAGACAAAAGTATTGTTGAATTTAATTTATTTAGAACAATACCATGGCTATATATTAAAAGGCCCATTTAATTAGTAAAATCTTTGAATATTTTTCTTAATTTAATTATATGGCGTCTTTATAAGCTTGAATATTTGATTTCAAGGTTTTTAATTAAACCATTGACTAAATATATCCTTAGATGAAGTAGTTATGAGCCGTCAAATTGCATGAGCGAAGGGGCCATTAAAAATTACCACTTGTGGAAATAAGTGAGATTCCAAACTGTTTTTGCAATCTATTGATTGTTTAGCGCCATACATGACAAATTATTCCTTTTTCGTTTTTTAATAACCACCTTTCAAAGTATGTCCCCTTTACATGCAGTATAATAGAACAGAGAAATTAGCTCTCGTAGATATTTCATTGAGTTTTTATACTTATAGTAAGAGAAAAAGCATTTGTTACGAGTTTGTTCCACTCACAACCTGTGCGGCTTTAAAACGAATTAATCCAGCAATGTGTTGTGCGATTAACTGGCCAGTAAACCACAAATAAATAAAACGTGGCAAAACTCCTGAAGTAACTGTTAGTAAATTAAAAGAGATTTCATCTATAATTTTAATATATAAATCAAAAATATTTTTTGTTACTGCTAGAAACCAGAAATTTAGATAGAAGACTAAATGCCTTGAAAATGTTTAGAGATACCACATTACTTTCGCAAAAACCTTCGAATGGAATATTTTTCTGTTTAAAGGCCAGTAACATCTCTATTGAATGATATCTCTGAGAACCATACTGACCGTCGCCTAATAAACTAATGAACTCAAGAAATTTAACAAGGCAGTACTTTCCATAACCATGGACAGTGTCAAAGAAATATCCATCGACCTGTAATTTAGAGTTTTCTACCTAATCTTTTTAGGAGCTGGGTTAACATTAACTACGTTCCAACATATAGGCAATTTCGCGGCATGAAAAGTATTGCTAAAAAATTTATCTTGCAGACGAGCCTTGTCAAAGGGTTTTATTTTTAATCCAGTGTGGGTATTTCATTCTAAGACTTAATTAAGCCCTTTGAGCATTTAGAGCTAAAAAAATATGACTGGCATAGTCCCAGACACTCTTAGAAGTTCTGGCAGCGGTTGCTTGTTTCCCGACATTATTTTAAACATGATATTTGATCCAAAAGGTTTACTTTCCCACCCGAATCAGTAGCTAAATTACCATTTTTTTATAGAGCAAAAAGTGAATGTCAAGCATTGTCCCTTGTACTTTTAACTTAAAACCAAAAGCGTTATTTTTTTAGTTGCAGCGAAAATCTTTGCGCCGTCTTGTTTAAATCAAATCCACAATTTTAAAGGGCTGTTTTGGCGTTTAACGATTCCTGGCGACTTGCTTGCTCTTACTGAAAAAAATTAATTCTCAGCTTATTTTTTTCATTAAAAATTTACATGATACTAAAAGAACACTCTTAGTAATAACCAGCACAAATTGTTTTTAACAAAAATGCCTCTAAAATATTTTTAAAAATTTTTCTATTTTGGTCCCCTATATAAGGGGCTTGATCGACTTTAACTTTCTAAAGTTTCTAGCAAAACGTAGTCCGCTAACAGACTATATTGAAAACGAAATAAACTTAATTGAATTAATTTTTTTAACTAAATTTTCTGAATTTTCTGCATTAATAAAAAAAATTTTAATAATTTTTTTAAAATCCTTTTTGCGCTGCAAATCTCTTTTTCATCCTGTGTCCTACTAATTGCTTTAGTTAATTGTAAAAAAGTAGCAGCGCATTAAAATTAAAATTTTCTCGATTATTAAAAAATCTTTATTATTTATTGGATTTTATAATGAAAATGTCCTTTTAGCACTTACATACATAATGAACAAAAGCTATTTATACATGAACAAAAGTGTGTTTGTCCGTCATATTTTTATAATTGCATGACCATTAATTAATTTTTTAAAATGTTTGAAAACATGTGTGTAAGACATGCATATAATCATATATTAAATTTATAAATGCAAATTATATATTTACATTAACTCTCCAATAAGTATGTACCTACATACGTATATTAAAACACATAATAAATACAAAAATATATTTAAAAAAATGTATGTGAAATACAATATAAATGTATGGTATTCACTGAAAGGTGTAAAGAAACCCAAAAAAAAAAATTAAACTTAACCAAAATTAAAAAGATACATAAAAATTAATTAAAATGTCTGAGCCAATTAATTAAATGCTCAATTTATCACATACAAGAAGATAGGGGTTTTCTTGTGTATTAGTGTGTGTGCTTGAAACGTGTATGTGGGTGTTATGGATAAACCACTTGCTTTTGGCAGAGATTTACTGTTAAAAGCTCTTTGGAAAATATTACAAAAAAATACAAGTTATTTAATATATTTTATCAGTTTGTTTTTAATTAAAATGTAATTTTATTTTAATTCTTTAATAAATCATATCAATCAGATATAATTTAAGGTTATTGTATTTTATCTTTCTGGTAAATACTTTTCATATGAATCTCTTCAACGTGGAGAGTTTTGCCAATGTGTCCTGTTATAACCAAGAGTTCTTGTGTAAGATGGGTTAATTTTTCAGCTTCTGACAGCCTAATTTAACAAGATTTCCATGAAGTACATCTTAATTCCTTTATAAAGGATAACTTCTCTTTGTGCTTCTTGAGCTTTACGAGAATGCTGTTCAATCTCTTCCTATATCTGGGTTAGAAAATATATTCATTATCCTTTTAAAAATTTTAATTAAGTTTTAAAATTTGTCTTAACCATCTTTCAAAACATTTTATATTAAATAGTTTTTCATCCAAAGCTAGACATTTTCAAAATATTGAAAGCAAAATTGATTTTTGCATACCGAAATAATTAAGTTAGGCTACTGTTAAGAAAAAGCTTCATTTAATTGAAATTAAGCAGCATAAATTTCCACATCCTTTTTTACTTACTCCATAGCAAAGAATGAAAGTTAATACTGCCAACAACAAAATACTCTAAATCTCCAACAGTTCATCATCATTAAGGGTTTTATTAATTGCTTCCCAAGAAAATTAAAAAAAAACGAAAAACTCAACATTTAAATGCTTTCACTGATTGTATAAAGTATGTGAAAAAGCAAGTTGTATGTGTAAAAGTACAAAAAGAAAAAAAAGCTCACACTGCACAAACATTTGTTAAATCTTAAGTAACAGTCATTAAGTTGATTTAAAAGGCAAAAAAGTAGCGAAGGAAGAGGAAGAAGTAATAGTAGTAAAACAATTAAAATAAATGTAAGAGAAAACATTAAGCTATCAATATACCATTTAAGTCTGTCCATCTGTTTAAAACCATTTAAGATAAGAAATACAAGCCTATTGATATACATAAAGCAAAAAAGAAAGAAAAGAAATGGCCGGAATTTACATCAAGTAGACAGATAGTAGGAAACATATGAATAATGTTTGAGTGTGAGTAAATTTTTGTTAACTTTTAATAGCAGCAGATGAATAAGTGTCTAAAGAATGATTGCAGAAAGAATAAATAGAGCCAGAAATTAAATGCAATGAATAAATCTACATAGTAACCCTGCAGCTTAATTTGAAACTAGTAACGTTTTGGAATAGTTATGTACTAGTTGCAAGCGGGATTGTTGTAAAAGTAATAAGTTGGCGCCAGTTGAAAAAAAGCAAAATTAGAAACAAATTTTACACATCGACTGCACTAAGTACTAAGTTCAATAAAAAATAAAATACAGGTAAAACTCTATAAATGAAAAAACAAAAACTAGAAATTAAACTAGTTGGGCTTTTATGGCAACCTAATCTCAAAATCGATAGTACAATATATGAAAAAAGGTTGGGTATGCAACTAGCTTAAAGTCAAAGGCAACTAGTATATTTGAAACACATACTAGTTATTTTATCTGTAGGGTATATCCAGACAAACAAACAAGCACTCACACACATATACGCCAATGTCCATGTTAACAAATGTTTTTTGTCAAAAGTCACGCAGAACACAAATTGCAAACAATAAATCGAGCTTAAAGTTTAAAAACAAAATAATTACTTAACTGCTACGTCGCACAAATACACTCACACACTCCCAAGCACAAGTGTAGCTAACAACATGCAAAGCATGAAATAGTGTTTCTCAATAGTGTTTTTGCTTTTAATCAGGATAAAAATATCTACATATATTATTAATAAATATTAACACATTTCTATGTGAAATTCAGTCTTTTTCTTTAAAATAACGCAAACAAAATTTCTTGAGTCTTTTAAAAATTAATTAACTTCTTACTTTTTAAGTACATAAGATTTTGATTAACTATTTTAATCTAAATAAAAATATTTTAAATAAATACATAATACTTCCAAAAGTTTCCATTTTTTAAAAATCCAACTTAAAAAAGTAGAAAAAAATAAGATTTTTAAACACGACAAAATTTTTCATGAAATTACTTCAGTGAAATTTTTGTTTGTAGAAAAATAGGATTAAGAACCTAACTTTTCTGCACCCCTCGTCTAGAAACACAAAATTTCACGAAATAGAATTAATAAAAATTTCGCTTAAATTGTGGTCCTAAAACCGAATATGCAAAAGTCCTTAAGCAAACACGTGCCTGCTTAGCTCATCCTTGATTATATAGCCATAGCTACCCTACAGTTAATTCCATTTCTCCTACGGAAGATTTGTCATGTTAAGCATCAATGCCTAATTTTTTAACAAAAATGCCCCATTAGTTGTTTTCAAATGTTTTCTTTAATATTGTCCTATCAAGGCCGAGTCACCTCAAGTGATCTTCCTTTGTCTTGTTACCTGCTTTACTGTAAAATGCCCTTAAGCTGGTCTGGATCTCTTCCATGTGATAGATCCTGGCTCCCGTGGGCATCTATTAGATCCGTAAGCAAAACCTGCTCAACACTTTTACAGATTTAAGGATCCCAAGTAATAATAAATCTAAGATATTTCTATTTACTGTGTTCTTTGAAAATTTACCACTGTGACCATATATTTTGTCCTGCTTCCCCTGCCTATATCAAGAGGCTCAGAAGTAGCCAATACGAAGGTTTTTTTTCCTTATCGGAATGGCCTTGTCTGATCGAGCTTCTTGCTATTATTTTTATCTCCTATTAATTAAAAAATAACAGTATGACGTATGACAACGAGTGCCGCTTAAGACGCACTTCTCATGGCACCAGTGACATTAAGTACAGCACATCGAGCCTTTGGTGCAATACCGTAGTAATTCAAAAAATCGTGAACTGAGAAAAATGCATTTAAAGTTTTAAACCATCTTTTTGATAGTATTTTCGTTTACTAAAGTTATTTTTTTACAAGTTTTTAAATAAAAAGGAATGTTTTTAAATAAAAAAAGACCAACAATTATTAAAAATATGAAACATTTATTTATATTTAAGTACTTTGTATCAACCTATCAATGATGTATCGTTATTGTCACAAAACCTATGACAAACTTGAAAATTAATTCGAAATATATCGTTATAGCAAATAAACTTTTAACTATTTTTTTTCTAACAAAGTTGTAATATGAAATAATACGAACAAGTAAAAAAGAAATCAAATTATGCAGTTGTGTTTCTGTGCCTAAAACGTAGCAAAAAATAATATTGCTTTATACTTTTTTCGTAAATTGCTTTCTGTTAGTAAATTTCTTGTCACAAAAGGAAATATTTTATTATTGCAAATAAATATTGTTTGAAATACCTAGAGGCAATAAAGACATTTTTAGCTGTAGAATCTGAACAGTTAGAGGTGGAATCATAATTTTTTTTTCTTTAGATAGATATTTCCCCAAAGAAAATTTCTGCATACCCAGCTCAAAAAATTCAAATTTTGAGTTACTAAGGTATTGCACCAAAGGCTCGACATGTTCTACAACTTCTCCTCACACAGTGTATCTATACACTGAAAAAATTATTAAGGTAAAATTAACTGGAAATCTATTTAAAATAACTGGATATTCATTTAAAAACCGTCCAACAAGATATTCATTAAAATTAACAAAATATTTCATTTAAATTCCGATATTAAAAAAATTAACTTACATATCCATCTAAAATTAACTAAATTTTCTGTCATTTACAGCAAAACACAATGTATCGAAAAAAAAAACAACGAAGTTAAATATCACTAAAAAATAACTGACAAAAATAACTTTTACTGAAAATCAGTTTTTTTGTTTAGCTGAAGCTTTGAATAACCCTTCAAATCAGTTAAAAAAAATATTGTATTCAAATTTAACTGTTTTTATACCCTTCACATAGTGATAAGGGTATATATCAGTTTGTCATTCCGTTTGTAATTTCTTTATTATCCATTTGCGACCCCATAAAGTATATATATTCTGGATCCTTATAGATAGGGAAGTTAAAATAGTCATGTCCATCTGTCCGTCTGTCTGTCTGTCTGTCTGTCTGTTGAAATTAAGTTTCCGGAGTCTGTCTGTCTGTCCGGCTGTTGAAATTAAGTTTCCGGAGTCAAATAAAAAGATACAGATCAGTTAATGGTGTCAAACGATTAGAAATATCCGGCTAACAATCGCTATTTAAAATCAGCAAAATCGGTTCACTATTGACCGAGATATAAGCGAAAACCCAAAACAACCCATTATATCTCAGTAAGTATAGTCATTATTGCCACAAAACTTGCCACGGATACTCTTAAAGTAGGCACCTAAATAATAAAAAAAATTTTTTAGATAGGATCTGGGGAAGTGGTAGTTTTCCTACAATTACACAAATTTGGTGAAATATTTTATGCGCTATATCTCGACTTTAAATGTTCTATAAAAAGTAATTGTACAATATGACTTACATTTTAAAAAAAATTTTTTTGGGTGGAGGCAGAAAATGGGGTAGCTCCCATACAAATTTACAATTTTTGTAAAATTTTCGATACGCTACATCTGGGAAACTATAACAGCTATCGACTTTGAATATTATACACAAAGTAATAATCAAATAATTCATACATTTCGGAAAAAAAAATTGGAGAGGAGCAGGGGGATTAAAACATACCATAAAAATAAACAACTTTTATTAACCTTTTAATATGAGTAATGTCGAAAACTTTTAAAACTCTCGACCTCAAACCTTCTTCATCTTTTTCTATTATTCATACGAACGTTAAAATTTTTTAAAGTTTTTTATGGACTTTAAAGCTCACACAAGGTATTTTTATTATATTATTTGCATTACAAAATAGCTCGGCTGGGTATATTAAAAGACCAATGTGAAGGGTATATAAGATTCGGCACAGCACACGGAATACTTCCTAAATAACTTACAGTCAGTTACTGTAACAATTTTTTGAGTGTACACTTTAATCAAAAATTTTATTCTTAAGTTTATCAAAAAAAATTCCGCTTGAAATTTTTAGGTATCTGGTGTTGCAGCTTGGAAAGCCCTAGGTTCAAGTCCCTGCTACGTCAAGTACAGACAAATTTTTTTTTAATGATTATTGACTTACAGACCTTTTTAAAAGAAGAAGAGTTTCGTATTCAGTTTTAATTTTATACATAATAATGGGCATATTGATTTTATAAGAAACCTATTTTAGTTTTAAAAATTGTTTATGAATATGCCCCTCAATATGTTTAAAATAAAAACTGAATACGAAACTGTTCTTCTTCAAAAAAAGGTCCGTAAGTCAAAAAACTACTTTTTTATTTATTTCTTTTACGTTTAAATCAATATTGTTTTTGTTTTAATTAAGTACAGCTTGGAACCTCAATCATTTCTTTTTGCAAAAATGTGACTAAAACAAGAAATGTGTACAATACGATTCGTACTCGGCCTAAGAAAATCCCTTCTTGAGTTGAGAAAACCCATACTCAGGACACTTTTGACACTGTTACAGCTTGATTTAAGAAGATTACTTGGTTTATTTTTTGTGTGTGGAAAAATTAATTATACTGCTTTTGATAACAATCATCATCATTTTCTATTAAATAACACATTTTCTGTGCATTTCAATATTTCAAGTTTGCAATCAAGTACTACGTAGCCCCATTGTATTTACGTCTTCTTAAGGCTCCTCCAACCCTATACTTTTTGGTAAAGAGAACTTGTTCCTTATTTGTCAAAGCTACATCCAGCTCTCACACTAACAAAGAAACTGCTAAAAATGCTGATTTCAGTGACTTTTTACCATTAGAAATTTTGCTACTAGGTGGAATGATCACATCCGCTCTATATGCATCGATCTTTTTTTCTTTAGCATCAAACTTTCTTTTTATTCCATTAAAAATTAGTAGCCCTTAAAGAAGTAAAACACCCTCTCCACCTTCTTATTCCTTGTAGTGTCATGCTGGTTAGCAGTGCCTTACTTTGCCCTAGAAAGAAACTTTAACAACTTCCTTACTTGTTTTCAATGACCCTGCCTTAAGCGAAAGAATAAAAAATACTCAATTTCTTTAAAACAACACAAAAGGCGGACATAGGACTGGACTGTATCTTCAGATATTTTTAGCCACATTTGCTTCTCAAATGACTGTCAATGCTTCTCCTATTTTCAAATTACTGGATTCTATTAAAAAAGCAATTGGCTGTTCTTAAGATTAATGTTACCAGATATTATTTTTAGGAAAGAACCATTAAATTCAAAATAAAAAAGAAAATTAAAACGTTTAAAATAAAGAGAAGCCATAAGGTATTCGTGATTTGCAGTACTTTGGATGGCTGTAAATGTTGAGTTATAAATGTGGACTGCGATTGGCAGCAAACCATCAAACAAGTTAATTACCAAAATATATATTCGTTACAACTATTAATGTTGCCGCAACTACCTCTGGCAATTTTCTTTATTTTCTTTCTTTTGATGGTTTTAATGTTCTCTTCAGATTGTTGCTATTTTATATACCAACAATAAATTTAAGTCGATATAATTGTTGATATAACACTGGGCATTGTGTGCATGGTTGTGAATACATACACACATATATGCGCATACTTGTGTATGTAAAATAAGTACGAAAAAAATCAAAGTGTTTTTTGGATAAAAAATCATATAAAATAAAATGCTTAAACTGTTTGTTCCATTTTATTTTGACTTTTAAATCCTTAGAGAGCACGTGCGTGCAACATAAAATTTAACTTCGCCAGCTTTAATTAAAAATTGGCAGTTTTAATTGAACTGAAATTTTTAAATTCATTTAATTAAACGGTACTGAGGCGTCGTAAAATTTTTTGATTTTTTTTCATATTTTTATTATTGAAATAAATATTTAAATCATTAAACGAAGTATAATTTATATTAGTCCAGCCAGTGCTAGACTTAAAACTTAGGTCCTCAAAATAAAGTTAATTAATTTTAATGATTTCATCTAAGCGCAATATTATCCATTCTTTTCAGATAACTGCCTCCATGATGCTGGATTTTGAGCAAGGGGATTAGGATATGTTTCTAGCATTTTTAAATCCTTGTCCAAGGATCCCTAGCTATCATTCTGGGGATTTTGTTTAGCCGCCGATGAATGTTTCCTATATTGGAGGCGGAAGCAGTGCATTATTATTGTATTCCGTAGCACAAAATTAAGTTGTAGAGCAGAAGTATACAAACATACGTAGCACAGAGTTTGGCAACGAGGCAAAGCATTTTGCCCGTTTTAAGTTTGATTTGTCTATAGTTGTGTGTGTATATGTGACTTCCATGCGAAGCAGAGATCGAGTTGAATGCCAAGATATTATATCTCAAATCGTGGAGGTACTATATAGTTGTTAATAAGGATTGGGGAGCACGTCTCTTTCAGTTAAGTGAAATATATTTGGGTAAATTTTTGCTAATTTATTTTTGTATCCCATAACTTTACCCACTTTTTTACTTGGGTCACGAGATATTGCAGTCGTTTCGAGGCCTGTTAAGGGTCTTTATGAGTACTGAGAAAAGCTTATGATTGGTTTTTAATCAGGAGACTCATACGGCTTACAGAAATTCAGTGATACCTAAACATTTTTTCAATATTTCTTTTTCTATACCCCTTAGGTTAAGATTTAAAATAACACCAGAGATAAATCACTAGAATTCTGCACAGCCAGCGTTTGAATGCCAATGGGAAACTGGCTTTAAGGGTACGGCCTACTACACGTTTATCGGAAAAAGTAAGGCAGACCTAGCAACTGTATATCATATCGCATGTGCTAAATTTGACGAAAGATCCCACGTCTTCTCAGCATTGTGTTGCTGGCATAGAGAGCGTTGGTTATCTCATCTCTTTTTTACGTCTACTGACTTATTTTAAACACACTGTCTTCGTTACTCGAAGACCTTCTTGTAACAATAAGCATTTTATAAACTTTTTTATCCGCAGGTTTTCTATAAACAGAAGCCGTATTTTATATGATGTAGAAGTCAAGAATCTTTTTCAAAGGCACAAAGTTCGAGAGAGTTTTAATGAGTGTTAATGATTTTTTGTAAAGTTCTTAGGGTTAAGGTTCATAGTTTCGTCTAAGACATTCTCTAAAAAATCAAAATAAGAAAGAAACGGTTTCTGGCTTGCTAAACTTTAGCTCACAAGTTCCAGTCTATCTCAGTGGGGTTAAATGGTTGAAATGCGACAATTGGCCGTTCAATTTTTTTTTAATAACATCACAATTTTCTTATCACATCGTACCACCTAATGCGTTCGGGAGGGCTGTAACCGCGTACGTCTTCGGAATAAGCATCTAGTATTTTGCTTAAACATTTCTTACAACTCTTCGCTTATATGCTTTTCCTTCTAAGGACGTTTCTCTCTGGGTTAAATAGTTAACTATGGAAGGCTTACGATTTGGTACTACTACTGTCAAGGAACAAAGGTTTTTTTTGGCCCAGGTTACGTTGAAACTAACTGGTTTCTGATCAGATTCTATGTGTGCTGAAACGAATGAAGTTTGAATAGCTGCACTAATGGAAACTGTCTGAAATTTAGTAGCTTAAGGTCTTTAGAAAGGTGACCCAATTATGTATATTATAAATAGCTTCTCGTGTGTTTTATTGCCAAAGCGCACCGCATGCGCAGACGAAAAAGTATATCAATGTGATCAGCAGGTAGATACTAACAAAACTCTTAATGGTACCGCAGAATTTCTTTAATGGCTTAAAATGCGTAAAGATACGGTAAACCTGGTTTTAATCATTAAATCTTGAAGTTGTTTAGTAAATGGCAACATCCCAGTAATGGCAATTAAATTTTTTTTTCTATTTCTGTTTAAGAAAATAAATATTTTTTAATTCCTTTCGCTATTTTGTTTATTAAAACTTTTTTTAAATATACCAAGAACATTTCTCTTAGATTTTCTTTTTGAAAGACATCTGATAAATATTTCCTCTCTAATATTTTTCTATTATAAGTTTCGTTTAATTGCTTATACTTTTCTGTTTATTAAAAACTTGTAACAACTTTTTGATAAAAAAAACTGAAGAGATTTTTTTATGTTTTTGATTTATTATCAATATTTGTTGAAAAGAAATTCAAAAAAAAATACTTTTTTATGTCGGTATTTACAATATCAATCTTTTCTTTATTTATTTCAATCAATCTATATTCAAAGTTGTTGCTGTTTTTTTACTTCATTCATCATTTGCTTCAACCTCTTCTCTTTTAGTTGTTTGGCTACAGAATTACTATTTTCTATGTAAAGAAAAAAAATTTAATTTCCAATTTTACCATATCTATCTGCTGGTTTTGATGAATGAAGTTTTATATTGAAGGCTTTCTTTGTATTAACGTTTTCTTAATAGAGATATAATTTGTTAAGGAGGAAGAAATATTACTTAAATATTAAAAAAGGCTTTGGAATAATAAACAGATAATAATTTTGTGTTAAATCATAGCTGATTGTTCTCTTCGAGCGGAGAAGAATTGAAAGTTGCTTTTAGTAAGCTTGAAGTAAGGATGACTATTCATTAAAAATTTTTTAAAAGTTTTGTATTTTTATTCAACCCAAAAAGAATTTATTACTAAATTTAACCATAATTATTTAGCAGCTCCTTTAACAAAGACTAAACAACTTTGTTTTTTTTCAAAGCTTTTTGTTTATATTTTCTTTTTGTTAAATTAAAAAAAAATTCTAACTAAATGACAAGGTAAATTTTGTCTTAATACAATGGGAAGTTTCTTTTTTAAACCAAAGTGTTGGAGAAAAACCACAAAGGTTACCATTTGTTCTTGTTTTCCCCTTCTTTATTTCACAGCTGTTATTTTTCACACACTAATTCAGTTTCAAAGCTTTTGTTGTTGTTGGAAATCTGAAACTTTTTTTGTTAAAAACAACTTTTGAGAAATGTTTAACAGAAGTAACCATAGAAACTTAGTAAAATTTAAAGCAGAAAATGAAGTGATAAAATAAGCTTTGACACGTAAAACCATAAACAATAACATAATGGATACTTTTCAAGTTACTTTGCACTTTCTTTAACTTTGAATTAAAAACTAAGAATTATTTTCTTGGATCAGAAAGGCACAACGAAGGTAGGGGCTTAAATTAAATTTTAAAAATTTTTAAAACTTTTATATGTTAAATTAAAAAAGGATTTATGGAAAAATAACACCCCCCCCCCCCTCTCCCTTTATTTACGCAAATTATTAAGCCAAAAAAACTTATAGCTTCACATTTGAGGGAAGGTTTTAATTAACGTTATTTTTAACGTTCACATACATTTAAAGTTAAACCAACACAAATCTAAGGCGATTTTGATCAAATCGACAAAAACCTTTTAATAATCTGCCAACATCTATCTCTCTGACTGATTGTTTACATATTCAAAAAACAGGTCGTTTTCTCCAATATTCAAAGTACCCGTAGTATGTCACTTAATATTATCCTGGATTTGCAAAAAATTTATATGGTTGCAATACCGTCTGCAGAAGGCCCGAAACTCAACCAGGACTCACGGGAAAATTACCACAAAATGCATAAGGTCATGTCAGGTTTACTGAGACTACAAAATATGGTAATTTTCCTTTTTGGCAGGGCCCTGCCTAGTTCAAACCATCCAATTTTTTTACATATGGGTCCAACACATGATGATGACAAAGTGTTACAGTTGCAGTCAAGTATGAGAGCTTGTAGTTAATAGGTTTCTGGTTTAAAAAGAATCCTTAGAGCATACCTTCTCTCAGGCGCAAGTGTCAATATCCACCTACTCTGAGTATCAAACGGGGTAACTTTCAGTCAGCCTGAGAGGTAAGACACTTGAGTTATGGTCCCTAAATCTTTGTTCACACAGCGGTCATCCCTATGCCTTCCTAGCCGTGATGTGAGAGGAGATTCGATGATATATTTGTATTGGAAAATATAACCATGTGGTTCCCCACGTGGTTCGCTAGCAAAACAGATGATCCTTAATGGTGCTATGTTATATTGTCTCGTCAAATAACTTACACAGCACTTAAGGGATTCCGACAGCTAATATCCGTTAGTACTTAAGAAATCATTGATAGGGATAGATGGGTATATGTCGCAAGAGAGATTAACCCAGATAGCTTACGGTCGGTCATAGTCTGTTGCCATGATTTGATTTGCACGCGGGCAACACACGGTCTGGTTGATGGCAAGCTCTCCTAAAGAAGGGCACGTAGTGGCTGTGTTTATACCTCTAAGCATGGGATCTGAAAACGAAAAGTGTATATTTGGGCTCGCCTTGCCTGTGGCTGCAGAGAGGTAATCTTGAGAAATCTTTTGGTGTTGATGAGGGTCAATTTAGGATGGAGATGTTAGGTATAATTTATTATAGGAAATTGGCTTCGGTTATGGTTTGTATGACCTGTAAAAAACACTGTCGTTGTTTTACCCAGTAATGTAACTCAGCACAGGTTTTTGTTTCTGAAACACGAAATGATTCGTGATATCGAGATATCTGATATAAAAAATTAAAACCGGCTATGAATAGAGTAATTTCTAAGCAAAGTATTTGTTACAGTTAAGCACTGAACTTTGGTGGAAAATTGCTATCTGGATGGCCTAGTAAGCCGTTCTGGTAGCGGTACAACTGGTACTCAGTGGTTAGACAAAAATGAGATATTTCCATCTGGGTAGGTGTTCATGTAAATAAGTAATGTATATGGGGGCAAACTAGCCTAATTAAACAGACACGCCTTGCCACTACAAAGTGTAGCTGAAGGCAAACTGGGTATCAGTCCCGGGTTACGTTAGACTTACTTATATCAGACCAAAATCCAAACCTGGTATCACAAAATCAGTAACCTGCCCAGATATTTCCGAATTAACAAATTTTTATGGCAATAAAGTTGGTACTTAAGTATATACCTGCACAATCTTTTTAATCATCTAGAAACCTAGATAGTCCTAGTTCTTTCGCAATTTGCCTATTAGTTGCCCAGTGTAATAACAAATTAAACAAAGGGCACTAATTTTTGGCTAAAAAGTATCCTGAATGTGGTGTAACCACCGCCAATAAAGCCAACTGGTCAGGGTGTTAACATGGATATTTCCTGCGGGGAATATGTGTCAATTGGTCGGCGTACTCGTCCTGTTACAGGTACAAAACATGAATTGGAAAAAAATTATTGGTCGTGGTGGGTTAAAAAGGCACACATAAAGTAACAGGTTAAAAGTGTTAAAGAAGCTTAGCAAAAAACCATTTACATACATCTGTTTATATACACACACACACGCTTGCTAAAACAATAAATGCAATAGTTGCTTATATAGGATTGGTCTGTAACCCATTCTGAAGTGTTAGTTTTGAACCAACTTCCCCCTTCAATGACAACGCAATGTAAAAGTGGCAGGTTCCTTTCATATAAAGTGCAAGAACTAAAACCAGTCTCTACCCTAACAAACCGTTCACGTCAATAGTCTTAGACAAGTCCACTTCACCGTAGGGTTCATACAATTTCTCAATAAAGCCGCCCTTTACCACATAAAGCTTAATTATATTTTTTTTTAATTAATTTTATAGTGAAATTATAAGACTTAAAGAGGAAGCCTATGTTTAATGTAGTTCAGCTTATGCGGAATAAAAACATCATTTTGTTTTTAAATTATTCTTTGTTTTTTGCTTTTATCTTTAATTCTGATTTAAAAAAACTGTAATTTTTCTACAGTAAAAAATTAAATATAAAATAGTTGCATAACATCATTAAAAAGCCATACAAATCTGCAGACATTTAAAAAAAAGTAATAAAATTGACTGATGACTTAATGGTGTTTGTTGTAATTACATTCAATTTATCATTGTATTTGTGCTTATAAATTGAAAAATCATTTAATTAAAATAAAATTATAATGAAAACATAAATTATGTTTTTTAAACATATTTTATCAAATAAAAAAAATTAAAAAAAAACAAGTGAAAATATATTAAAAGTGCTGTGAAAAATTATTAAATTATTTATTTAGCATGTTATTGGATAAAGCAATAATTAATTTTAACTTTAACCAGACTTAAAGGTCAATAAATAAAGAAGTAATAAATTGCTATAAAATTCTGGCCATATTTAGGTACCTAATAATTCCAGTAATTAAATACATAAATTTAAGCTGTATTTGTTTTATATTTTAAGTAAATAAAATAATTACTAGCAGTGACTAATTGTCATTATTTGGAGAGTTTTTTATTTAATTATTTGGGCGATATAAGTGCAACATTTTTTGAATATGCAAAACCAGAAATTAACAGTTTAACTATTAAAAAATAATAAAGTAATAAATGGCCTAATTCACTGTGATGGTTGTGACCATTTTGCTCACATTTTTTTTATAACTCAAACAATAAAAAAAATTTGTTTGAAATAAAACTGTGATTTACGAAGATGGTATGTTTTTCAGCGATTAATAGTAAGCTGGCAATATAGGAGCATAATTTCTAGTCGCAATGATCACTTGAAGGCTATGATAGATGTGACTTTACAATTTTGAATTTAAGAGAATTTTGACTTTAAACTCGAGTTGTGTAACATATTCTTGAAAACGGGTCTTATTTTTGTTATATTTACGGTAGTTTTCAGTGATTTTAATTGTATATAATTCATTATTTCTACAAAAAAATATTTTTGCTTAAAGAGAAAACCTTCTCTAAAATGTGATGGGTGTGACATTTTCATCAAGGCGTAAAAACTGGATGGTTTTTCAGTATGCGATCATTTTAAGCTATTGCAAAATTAATAAATATAAAATATGAACCAATTTATTTCTGTTTCACTCATTTTCGTTTTCTTTTTAAAAGTAAATTCATCGATTTTTTTAATATACAAGGTGGGCCAAAAGAAATCACTCTATTGGAAAATGCTCATATTTTTGCAAATGACAGCCAATGGCACATCTGTTTTGAGATTTGAAAACTAGACAGATGTAAAATACAAATTAACCCGCCGAAAACACGAAATAATCGTGTCTATTTTTTTACCTAACAATTCGTCTGGGGTGTTGGCGCAGCAAAAATTCCGTCACCAACTACGTGATTTGGCCACCAATCTTGAAGATTATGGGACCACACGAGATGCTGCCAAGAGCGGCCGACCCCGAAGCACCCGTTCTGCCGAGAATATTGCCACTGTTGGCGAGGATATCCCTAAGGCGAATTTCGCTCAAGGACCTGCGCATATTCCCATACAAAGTTAAGGTCATGCATCACCTGCCGCCTTTCGAACGCCAAACGTGTGTAACCTACGCCCAAGCCATCCTCAATCCAAAGGCCGAAGTCGACGATTTTTCGACTAAAGTCATAACAAGCGATTAGGCTTATTTCCACCTCAGCGGGTACGTGAACAAGCAAAACTATCGTTTCTGGGGTACCAAAAATCCATCATTACACCCGCTAAAAGTGGCTGTATGGGGCGCTGTTTACGCTGGATGATTCATCGGGTCATCGAGGACGGTGTTGGTCAAACGACAACAGTAGACGGTGCGCACAGTTTTTTCTATCGCAATTGAACGAGTTAGAACAGGAGGATATGTGGTTCCAACAGAATGGATCAACGGGGCACACTGCGCGAGCTATAACTGATATTCTGAAGGAGGCGTTCCGGGGTCGCCTCATTCCTCGTTTTGACACTTTGCATTAGCCTGCAAGATTTCCCGGATCAGCCGTTTCAGACCCTTTTTTGTGAGGTTTTTTGAAGCCCCGTGCTTACGTGAATAAGCTCGAGACTCTTGAATCCCTAAAGGACTGTATTTGACACAAGTGCGAAAATCTTTCCCCAGAAGTTCTCGCTGATGTAATGAAAAATGTCATAAAATGGGCCCATATAGGAATGAATTGTGACCGCGCCCATTTGATCGATATCATCTTTTCGACTTAGCAAATAAAATTCTAAAGGATCAAGTAAACATAATCAAAAAAACAGAACAAAAGTTTTTCATATGGAAAAAAATGAAAGCCAAACAACATCGGTTGACTTCTTTTGGACCACCTAAATTCTCTCCGTGTTTAAAAAGAGAGAATAAAAGTCTGTTCTAAAAGTGTTTCATGTTTACACCAATGGTAATGATAAAATCAAAATCTGTTATTTGATTGCTTGATATTTTTTGTGGTAACGGCATATGGTTTAAGTTACACAATAATAACAAAAACAACATGAAAAACTTATACGCTGCTCTTGATTGTTTGTGTAAGTAAGTTTCTAAAATGATTTAGAAAATAAATATTTCCCGAACACTTGTCAAATTTTGTATCCATATTCTTTCCTCCTCAGTACATTAGGGCTTTAAATGGAGAGTTTTTTTATTCTTACACAACATTTGTTTGGAATGTCTTAATATAGGTTTAAAGGTGCCTTAACATACCTTTATGGACACAAAATAGTGAAGTTTTCGTAATATTTTGTACAGTCATTACCTAAAATCTTGAGTTTTCTAATTAAAAAAATTATAAAAAAATGTGTCTTAAGTACAAAAAATTACTTTTTATATGCTTTACGTTGTATATTTTTAGAATCAAAATTTCAAACCAATGGAAATAGCTACCAGAAATGGACAAGAGTATTTTTTTAAACGTTTTCTTTAACTATACTTCTAACTAATCAGTGCATAAGGTCCCTTAAAAGAACTGACTTTTTTTAAAGTTTCCTCAAAGTCAATAAACCAAAAATTTAAATTAAAAAGGCAATTATACGTACATGATTGTCTTCTCATAGTAAGTATTTCGTTGAATGCAATTGTATTTGTTGTGTTATTTTGGGCAAAAAATTAACGGAAATAATAAAAATCGTCGAGGATAAGAAAAAAGTGAAAAAAAATAAAAAAATTTAAAAGTCTTTTTGGATATGCCCCTAAGTCTTTCCCACAAAAAAATTAGACACGGGCCTCAAGTGGCATACAATATGTTTAAATCGGGTAAAACTTAGATAATATCAACATATCGTGTTTCTCCAATTCAAACTAATTTTAAGGCCTTAGTATCTTAATGTCCCCAAGCCCCGTCTATTTATAAGAAAAAAGCTTTTTCTCAATTATGATCAATAAGCAATTTTCATTATTATTAAAACATATTTTTTGTACAAACAGAGTTAAATTTATAAGTCTACGAACTGGTCACATCAAACACAGAAGTTTTTATTTAATAGATAATCAACATTTTTCTGTTTGTCATCTTCATAGTAATAGTTTAAACTTTAATATATTTCCATACAAATTAAACCCTCATAAGAAATCAGTTTTAAAAAAGAAATCGACAAAATTTAAAATTTTGTTTTCTATAAGAATCTTTATATTTTTTTTTATTTAAGTAAATAATTTTTATCAAAGAGAAATATATTAAAAGAATGTAACAATTAAGTTAAACGGAAGATAAAATAGTTAAACTGCAAAGTTAGTATGTTTGTCTATGGACTTTAAACAGGAAACGGAAGTCATTTAGTAGACATTATAACTTATGCTTTGAAGAGTAAACTAAATATAACATAAATTAAAAAAATAATATAAAAATCTAAAAATCTTAACCAAAGAGAATAAAAAATTGTCTTATTTTTTAAAGAATATGAGAGATCTGATTTAATGAGATTTGTCTGTTAAAGATATTCGTACAAGATTAAAGTTTTATCGTAAAGGACTTAATATCGCATTAAGAGCAAAAATGACTAAAAAAAATAATTTCGCTTTAATTACAAAAAATCTTAAGAAAGAAGAAAAATTAAAAGAAAAGAAGTTTTTACGTAATGCATTAAAAGAAACCCCAATTAAAAACATATTTAAAAACAAAAAGTGTTTAAGGACAATAATATCAGATAAAACGGTTAAATAGCAAATTAAGTTGAAAATTGATAAGAATTTGTATATCTTTTAGGCTTAAGGAAAATTATGAAAATAATGACTTTTTTTTAATGGGAAAATATCGTCATAATTATAACATTTTATGTGTTAGATCTAGATCAGCTTTGAGAGTAATTATGTGACCTTTAGGGTTATTAAAAAAAGTTTATATATTAAAAAGAGGATAAAGGACTTAAAGGAGCATTATGATTTTTATCGTTTTTTTTTAATTTTTCTACACTCAGAAAATTGTATTAAGAAACTTCAAAGTCTTACTCAGTTTCCTTGATATGTATTTCGTCTTTTTGTTGATTTCAAACAACTGTAAAGTAAAATAAGCTGCAATTAATAAGTAGTAAGTTGGAAACATGCACCTTCAACTTCATATTTTTTATTTCTATGTTAATAGTGTGAAAAGCTGTATTTCACTAAGCAACACTTAGGAGATTTACATAAGTTAGACTTCAGATTATATAATACCGTTTTTAATTTACAAATATCCAGTATATAATCATATCAAAGACATTAGATACAGGGTGTCAGCAGGCAAGGTATACTAATTTCTTTGTTAGTAGTTTTTGACTAAACGAAAAAGAATGGATGTTATGTTGACAAATGTTTAATCTATTGTTGGATATTATGTATGAAATGAAATATTAGGTAAATGGTCGCCTGTGTTAGTTAACCTCACAAAGCCGAGCCCTTGCGAGCACATTATTTATTTTATTCTCACACATTTCGCTCGGTATCTCCGAAGCATTCAAGTTAGGCGACCGTGGAGGCCAATCAACATCACCATTTTTATACCCTTCACATAGTGATAAGGGTATATATCAGTTTGTCATTCCGTTTGTGATTTCTTTATTATTCATTTGCGACCCCATAAAGTATATATATTCTGGATCCTTATAGATAGGGAAGTTGATCTACCCATGTCCGTCTGTCCGTCTGCTGAAATCAAGTTTTCTGAGTCAAATAAAAAGAATACCGACCAATTAATGGTGTCAAACGATTAGAAATATCCTGGAGACAATCGTTATTTAAAATCAGCAAAATCGGTTCACTATTGACCGAGATATAAGCGAAAACCCAAAGTAACCCATTTTTTTAGGACAAAATCCGTGCATATATCCCTATATATCTCAGTAAGTATAGTCACTCTTGCCACAAAACTTGGCACGAATACTCCTAAAGAAGGGACCTAAATAACGGAAAAAGTGTTTTCAGATAGGACCAGGGAAAGGGGTATTTTTCCTACAATTGCACAAATTTGGTGAAATATTTTATGCGCTATATCTCGTAAACTATAACAGATATCGAAATGAAATGTTTTACAAAAAGTAATTGTACACTAAGGGCTCCACTTTAAAGAAAAAATGTTTTGGGTGGGGGCAAAAAAGGGGTAGCTCCCATACAAATTAACGATTTTTATGAAATATTCGATACGCTATATTTCGGAAACTATAACAGATATCGAAACCAAATGTTCTACAAAAAGTGATCGGACATCAAGGGCTACGCTCTTGAGAAAAATTTTTTGATAGAAGGCAAAACAAGGGGTAGCTCCCATACAATTTAATGATTTTTATGAAATATTTGATATGCTATATATCGGAAACTGTAACAGATATCAAAATGAAATGTTCTACAAAAAGTAATTGGGCAACAAGGCCTACGCTTCAAAGAAAAAATTTTTTGAGTGGGGGCAAAACAAGGGGTAGCTCCCATACAAATTAACGATTTTTATGAAATATTCGATATGCTATATCTTAGAAATTATAACAGCTATCGACATCAATTGTTCTACTAAAAGTAAGTATATCAAGGGTCATGTTTTAAGGAAAAAATTTTTTGGGTGGGGGGTGAACAAGGGGTAGGTCCCAAACAAATTAACAATTTTTATGAAATTTTCGATAAGCTATGTCTCGGAAACTATAACAGATATCGAAATCAAATGTTCTACAAAAAGTAATTCGACAACAAAGCCTACGATTTGAAGAAAAAATTTTTTGGGTGGAGGATGGACAAAGGGGATCTCCCATGCAAATTAACAATTTTTATGAAATTTTCGATATGCTAAATTTAGGAAACTATAACAGAAATTGACTTCAAATGTTTTGCAAAAAGTAACAGGATAAGACCTGCATTCAAAAAAAAGTTTTTTTGGGCAGGGGCAGGGGAAGGGGTAGCTCTAATACAAACTAGAATTTTTATGAAATTTGCGATACGCCACATCTGGAAAATTATATTCCACAAAAAGTAATAATCAAATAATTCATACATTTTGGAAAAAAAGTTGGAGAGGAGCAGGGGGACTAGAACATCCCATAAAAATTTACAACTTTTATTAACCTTTTAATATAAATAATGTCAAAAACTTGCATTACTGTCGACCTCAAACGTTCCTCATCTATTTCTATTATTCATACGAACGTTAAAATTTTGTAAAGTTTTCTATGGATTTTAGGATTTTTATTATATTATTTGCAGTACAAACTTACTCGGCTGGGTATATTTAAAGACCAATGTGAAGGGTATTTAAGATTCGGCACAGCCGAATATAACGATCTTACTTGTTTAAAATAACTTGTTGTGGAAAGAGGTCTCGCAGTAACTTCATTGTGGTCCTAGATGTATGCGATTTGGCACCGTCTTGTTGATACCGCATGTTAACCAAACCAAAAACATGCAGTTGGGGCGCTAAAAAGTTTTGAATTATATCACGATATCGCTTCCCGTTGACAGTTACCATTACGCCATTTTCATTTTCAAACAAGTAAGGTCCAATGATTCCTTTTGTCCAAATTTCACACCAGACTGTCACTTTTAATGAATGCAAAGGTGAGTTCTAAATAATTTAAGGGTTTTGCATTGCCCAGAACCGACTGTTCTGTTTATTCAGATATCCATTCAAATAAAATGTGCCTCTTCACTACCTATGGTTTTTAATAAAAATCGGGGTTGTCATGGGGTTTCGTGTTTTAGCGATTAAAACACATTTATTTACGAAATATTTTTCTATTATTAATTTGCCACGTCTCTACTTTAGGAGTGCCAAATATGAGGTGTCAAAAATAACGTTAACCAAAATGGCGGCCAAACAAAGTAGTATACTTTGCCGGCGAACAAGCTGTCCTTTCGTATTAATAAAAAAGTTCACATTTGTTCGTGCTGAACTGTCTCAGCTTACCCTAAGAAATCTTTAAAAAGGACCAGGCGCTTACCTAGAGAACAACTAGCTAATGCTTTGTAATCTTTCGAAACCATCAAAAAAGTAAGAAAACTGTAGTATAATTTTTCAAGGACTTACAATTTTTTTCCTTCTTTTATTATTTTTTTGTATCATAAATTTTTTTAAATTTGAGGAGAAAAAAAATTGGTTACAATATTCAATAATGCCTTTTAATGTTTTATTTTTTTTTTAAATCTTCACTATTTAAATAAGCCTTCGTTATCTCTTTTATGGATTTTTTTTAACATGCGTTAAAGCTTAAAATATCCACAAAAAGCATATTAAAAACCATTTGCCATAACACCTACAAAAAGGATTTCGCAGGTAACGTATAACAGGTCAAGCGTTTCAAATAGGATTTCTGATTTTGCCTCATTTTAAAATAATCTGAACTTCACTGTGGTCCTTTGGAAAGGTTTTTTTTTTATAATAAAAACAGTTTTCATAAAATTAACAGATTTTATGGTCCATTAGGGAACCATTATGAAAGATCATTGGGATTATTTTTGGAATTATTATTTTGATTTGGTTGAATGTAAACATGTAAAATTCAACAACAAAAAACACAAAAAAAACGTGCCATTTAGTGATTCAAATTTTTTTTTATTAAATTTTTTGGTATTTTTATTTGCTGTTGTGTGGTTTTATGTCAAGTATTTTCATATATTTTTGCAAAATTTTAAGCTTATTTAATTAGACAAGAACTGCTATCTGCTTGTGATTAAATAAATTCTACCATAAGTATGTGTTTTTCTGTAATATTTTAGTTTTGTGTTAAAAAGCAATTATTCAGGCATTTATTTGGTGTTACTTAGCAACAGTTCATTTATGCTTAAATGGAGAAAATCTCTATAGTCCTTTATGTCAAAGATTAACTGTGACAACAATGAGCATGTTGAATGACAAAAGTTTGTCAATAAAAAAAACGCAAATAGGTTTTATGTTTAAATTAACACAAAAGAACATAAACAACAAGAATTTAATAAATAAAATTGTTAAATTTAATATTGCATTTTAAATAACAATTCAATGTAATTTGTGACGTGCAAAAAACGTACGCCCTACTCCAAAATAATTAAAGAAAAAAATATTTAACTTTAAAAAACAAGACCTTGACTTTGAAGTTTTTTCCTACCAATCGAAAATTTTTACTAAATCGACAACCTTGCCCCTGAACTCTTACTAAATTAACTCTGACATGCAACGGCGGCTCAACGGCGCATTGAAACCCACTGGCGTTGCACCAGAAGCTCTTTCCACGGGTATACGTAAGTACTTGTAATAGCGATGGTTACTGGCTTAGTCATTTTGGTGTTCACTTTTAGGTTGTGTTTACATGGATTTCCGCTAAAAATCTTCAGAAATAAATGTTCTCCAATCTGATGCCGTGCTTGTTAGTATAGCTTTGAGGAGCTCTTTATTACACTTTAAGATGACGCTTCCGATTTAACATTAAACTGAAAAAGTTAAAACCGTTTTACTTTGCTCTTATGAAAAGGATTTCGAACGGATGTTCTATAAGGAAATGCCGTATTGAAACTTACCTAATATAATTGATATCCTCCATCAATCAGCAGTCTTGTTGGTCCAAGACTTTCAGACAGGTGTCTGCCTATTGATTACCTACGTATCGTGTTAGTTAGAAAGTTTGCTTTTTGTACTGATTTCTGTCAACACGCATAGAAATCACTGTAAAAGCAATAGCACTCAACACGTTATGACCATCTGAGTAACTTCATTCACAATCATTCAAAATTTAAATATTTATTCTGTTCTGTTACTATCTTGATTCATTTTGTAAAAATAAATTTTATCTTTAGTTGAAGGCTTTATGTGAAGACTTTACACAACTTCAAAGTTACTATCAAATGAAACTGACTGGAAAAAAACTTTTAAACTTTAACTTTTATTGTCATTTTAATGAAGGATTTAGCCATTTGAAAAACCAAATACTAATTTAAAAACACAGATATATAAAAGGCTAGAAGCACATCTCTCAACTGCTAATTAAATTGAAAATGGAGTTAAACTAATTTCTTGCAAACGCCAGATAGGCCACATCACTTTCGATTAACTTAGGAGAGAGGTCAACTAACGGAACGCAAGACGCAATAAGAAAAAACATGGCAAAATGTCTACAAGCAACAGCAGTAGTTCACTGAACAAGAGATCTATTGGGAAGTCACATATCCAAACGCAGATCACTGAGTAATACCGTTGGTGATCTTCTAAGATCCAAAGTATAGTATCTCAATTTTTGAAAAATCTTCTAGGCCAACATGGGGCCTACACACGTGTTGAGTAAAAATATATTTACTTAATAACCAAAACATTAAATTAAGCCAAAAATGATAAGTCTCGTAATCGGTAATATATTCCTTCATAACTCTCTGCGATTGGAAGACTAACTTCCGCATACTGCCATACATTCTTATGGCAATGTGGAAAAACCAAACTCTTTCAGACAAGGTCACAGAATTCTTCCACATAAAAGTTTATATTATTTCCAGAGGGAATATTTAATATATTCTTGCTGAGAATGGTCAAAAAGTTATTGCGAATACAATAAACATAGGAATTTCGTTGATATTCAGAGTGGGTTCTGCTCAAACAGACCTCGTGTTGGCTATGCCAATGGTATTAGGAATAGTCTGAAATAACCAGATTGTGTTTTTATTGTTTGTTGGCACCGAAAATGCATAATTATATTACCTTTTGAGCATATTGGCATATGTGAGGGTCCTTCTAAAAATAACAAATATTTTCCGAAAACTGTACAACCTCTACGGTTGATAAGTGCTAGTACACAAGTGCCTAAGTCTACCTCCAAGCGGTATCAACTGGATAACTTCCGGCAGAGTGGTCGGAAGGCTAACGGACATGGCTAAGAAGAAAACAATCTGTCTTGGGCTTAAAGAGACCAGTTTACTGGTCTGGTTCAAGGCAGGCTGTCCTTGTTGCGTTGTGCCATGGGCGTCGCCATCAAGTGGTACAACAATACAAGGTTTATAAGGGTACCAATACCTTAACCGTGAACTTAAATATTGGGAGGAATGATATGGAAGTGGATATGAAAATTGAAGTGGAAGTGGATTTCCGAGGCTGACCAGAGTCCTATCTGGTACCACGGGAATCAGTTGACCCCATGTGCTTACCCAGTGCATGAACTGATTAACGGTGAGGTCTCCTTCGGGAGTTCACGTGGTGGCTGTGGTTATCCCCAAGCGGGGCAACTGTAGAAAGAAAGTTGATATACTGGGGTCCGTCCTGTACGGGCCCCAGAGTGACCGTGTAAGCGGTCTTATATGAACTAGAGGTTCAACAAGAAAAGTTTCTGGTTTTGACGGATCTACCCAGGCACATGAGCAACTGTGGAAGTAGGCTATTAGCTGAAAAGGTGTAAGTGTGTTTGGAAGTAGGTGAATAGGGAAACTGGCCACGGCTGGGAACTCTAGGATCTAAAATAAGATTCCGCCAAAGTAGTAGCAAATAAACGAGAAGGCCGGCATGGCACTTCAAAGCATGTGCGTGATTCGGTCCTGACTGGCGGTGAGAAGATTATGGAGTGTTGATGATGGTGGACACAAATGATCCTAAGTTGGAATAAATGAAATGAATGATCCTTCAAATAGAGCTGGGGGTCGCATCCGTATTGGGTGCAGCTGAGAATCATAATCTATCTTGCTTAAGGTTGGGTACTGTTTCACAAGTGTGTGGAGAGGTGTCTTGTCGGCGCGGATCTGCTTTGATATGAATAAGCGAGATCAAAACTAGTAACACAAAGAAAACCGGGTTTAGATAGCCCAACTCCTCACCAAGGGGTCTGTTGTGGCTGCACGGAGTCATACCAGAGAATTGGTACCTAGGTGGTTTGAACGAACCGAGCCATTCTAGGGGCGTTGGTGGACGCTTTGTATTCACCAGTGTTAAGAGCACCGTGAGTTATTGCCGCTGGCAGTTACCACGTAACCTTAATGAGTCTGTACAACCCTTACGGGAAAAAGGAGTAGTCTAGGGCTTTTGACGTGAACAGTTCCTTAGGGCAGGCACTGGTTCTAGTTCTTGCACTTTATATAAAGGAAACCGGTCACATATTAAAGCACTATCATAGAGAGAGGAATTATTTTAAAACTTATGCCTCAGAACGGGTTACAGGCCAATCCTACATAAGCAACTCTTTCATTAACTCTTTAAGATCCTATTCAAGCTACTCTATTGTATATACGTGTGTGTGTGTGTACAACGATGTGTTTTTATATATGAAAGGGCCATTATTTCTAGTTTTTTTCCTTAATTTCGTTGACACATTTAACCACTTATTTGATGCGTGCCTATTTAACCGATCACAACCAATAACTTTTGTTCAGTTCCTGTTTTGTACCTCTAACAGGAGGAGTACGCTGACCAATTAAGACACATTTCCCGCAGGGGCAATTTGAAAGGTCATGTGACTAATGGGAATCAGATAAGTAAAACCATCGGTGGTAGACCAGAGTTAGGCCGGCCTGTTATTATTTTTAAATTTGTTATTAGATTTGCTAAAAAATCCTTTTTTAAGGATTTATTGTCTTGGACATATTTTAATGCTTATTTTTTATTTATCGCTGCTTAAAAATTTAGAACAAACATTTTAACATGTATTTAATCAGCTCAAAAAACTATGCACTTTCTCTTTAAGATAAAAATTTTAATTTCGTATCCCTACCAAATTCAATGAAGCTTAATTAAAAGTTTCGTCAGTACACAAAACCAAAATAAAGCTAACCAGGAAATGTCCAATAAAAGTTTACTACTTGCGTCAATTAGAGTAAAAAATAGTAAAACATTTTTTATCATATTAGTTGATTTATTTCTTAAGCCAGTCCCTAAAACTACGATTTTAGATATTTGCTCCTCCAGCCTTAATTTATTTTTTGTAATAAGGATACTTGAACAAATTAGTGAAAGGTTTTTATAAACTTTTCATCAAAAAAGGATTTTTTTATATATTAGAGGCAAAATCTTAATAGCTCGGTATTACTTATATGGTTGTTATGTAGATTAATAAATTTTTATTATTATTGTTTTATTTAAAACCATTTTTAAACTTTTTATTGCCCCCAAATTATTGACCACCACCTTTATATCTTTGTGTAGAGAAACATCATTGTAGTTGGCAGGAGTATTATTGCAGTCGTGTCACACAGAAACAATAACATAAAAAATAAAACAACAAAATGCCAAAATGTCATACCATACACCTTCTGTGTAGACAACAAACGCTTGTGCAATCATGGCATTAATTATGAAAAGGTAAAAGAATTAAAATCAACAAGCCAAAAAGGAAAAAATTAAAAAAACAAACTCTTCTTGAAAGCCAAGTAAGCAGCACACGTTGCAACAAGTTCTCAATGGTGCTTATCAGCTTGACATGTTGGTTGGTTGGTTGGTTATGAATAGGAAATAAAAACAAAAAAGAAAACATCATAAATACACACAGACCAATTTGTCTTTCATTTACGTTTTTGATCACGACTTAATATTCTAGCTTTTTTTCCTCTGCATTTTTGTCAAGTAGCTTTTAGGTTAAATGAATTTTAATTTGTCTACAATTATCCTTTTAATTGAAAAACATTAATTTATTATAAGCACTTTTACAGACAACTTGCACTACAACAAAAAAACTACTGGCGGTATTTTCAATATACAGACAACTTTATTAATAAAAAGTGAAAAAATACAAGGGACGATTTTAAAAAAGAGTGCCGGTTGATAGGCTGGGGTCTTTCTTACGAAAAGATAGAAAGCTTTGTTTTGTTGATTAATAATCACTGATATAGAAATTTTGAAACCTTCTAGATCCTGCTTGCTTCATTCCTAAAATGCCCCGTGATCCATGTTTTACTACTTTGTCATCTGCTTAATTTCCTTTTCGTACCAATTTCATCCTATCTGAGAGAGTGTCATGGAACCTTATATTTTCCACAAACCTAAGTCCCCGATGCGCTGACCTAAAGGCCAAGACCTCGAAGCATTTAGGTTGCAACTCAATGCCTTAAAAGCATCTTGGCTGTTGACATACATATATGGTCAAGCATTCCATCAAATGTTTGTCTGCTTTTACCCATCAGTGTACGAGGTTTTTCTAAGATTTAGAGCACTTTTTGTGCAGTGCTTTTGCATAGAAGATCACAAAGTTTTGTCATTATTATATATAAAATAGCTGGCGAAGTATCTCAAGAGCTTTCGCAATATCAGTTGACACATTTTATAAAATCTTGTACAAAATCCTAAGCGGCAGTCCTTAAAAAATATCTTACCAGAGTAAGCAACAGGTAATATATAGGCCAGACTATCGATATTTATATACAAATAACTATCAGTAAAATAAGCTTGTTTCCAAAAACTTTATCCCTGTATCACTCAGGACTATTTAATATGAATAATTGTATTAAATCAGTTTTTCAAAAATTTACATCGAGTCTATAAAAGTAAAATTTTTTTCAGCGCTCCCTGTATAAGATCAGCCTTCCTTTAACCATCATCAAAGGCAACTATTTCCTTTACCTTCTTTGAAGATCCTTCGAATCTCGTTGGGAATCAGGTAGTACGATAGTGGGGAGAACATTTTCCCTTGTGGTGTGGCCCTGGTGAGCACCTTCTTCACAGAGACCTTATCTAAGTTAAGCTCTAAAGTATCACGCCTATCTTGTCCCCTAGGCAGGGTGACTGATAACTGATGTAGGTTCACTGTGATTTGACTCTAGCTTTACCTTTATTTAAAAGCCGCCAATAAAGAATAAGAGTGTAGTTGATTGTGTTCTGTGGACCTGGTTATTTCATGCAGCCTTTTTTAAACAGATCTTCCTTAACCTTGCCTGGTGATTCCTTCAAACATTCAGTAACTAGTAACCACTTTCCAGTGAGTAAACTAAAGAACAGAATCGATACCTAGCTGTGAATTGTTAGATGTAATGGCAAGGGTTTTGGCCCGAAATACACTGCATTTATTAAGAAAACAAAAAAGTTGCTCCCCAAGTCCACTGAGTAAGCAATGAAGCAGTGGGTCAACTCTAGTGTCTTTTCGAGACCTGTCCTCAAAGTTTTCCAAGTGAATGCAGTCATAACCCCATTTTTATCAAAATCTGAATGAGGTGAAATATAGTCACAAAGTAAAGTACTTACGATTTTTTGTATGGCCGTAAGTTTTTGATATCCAACAAAGCCAAACCGTCAGCCTCACCGAACTTCTGGTTAGTGTGGCCGCTAAGATCTGAAAGTACCAAGTACATCATAGTGTTCGGCATATGTAAATCTATATGAAATGTATATCGGTTTTGGCAGTTTGTCAGTATATTAGATTTTATTTTTCCACATACTCTTTTACCAGTTTTTAATGCTTAACCAAATGCTTACCCAAGCTAGTCGTTAACACGCAAGTTGTCCTTCCCTTAAGGCTCTTTTCCTTAAAGCCTTAAGACATAATTCTGCAAGATTTTTATTTTTAAAGTTGGTAACTTATGTTATAATATTCAACCTTCATTAAATAAGCTTAAGTTATTTTGATTGTACTCGGATTGTAAGAAATTTTTTTATCTATCAAGAGCTTTTCGAAGCTTTCTGACTTAACTTTATGCTACAATATTAAGATTTATACATTTAAAGGGAATATTATCTCCTTTAATCTTTCACACATTTTATTTTTATCCCTAAACACTTGTTATACCATGTTCTTGCTTTTGTATACAACCTTAAACAAGAAACAATTGTTTAATTCTTATGTTAACAGTAGTATTATAAATGTGAACATTAATATTTAATCTACTTTTAGCACAATTACAAATAATCCAACTTAAATGCTTGATGGAGGAAAAGTCAAACAAAATATATTATGTTGCAGACCAGGTATGTACTTTGCACTTCATGCTTACGTTTGAAAACAATTCCATTGAGAATATTGAATTTTGTTTACAACTTTTGTACAATATATGATTCATTTATATTTGAGGTAAAGTTTTTCGTGACAATTAGAAAGCATTCAAGGCTATTACTTTGTATGTCTGTGTAGGGAACAAGGTTTTTAAGTTTTATTTAACATATGTATTTTATGCACAAAAGCATATTCCATGCAAATGTGTACATTATTGTATGTGTATAAGGGGTTATTGCTTACTTTTTGTTACCACAATCTTTATTAAAGAAGTTGGAAATGCAGCAACTAATAAATTGACTAACATAAATCGGATTTTTTATGATATTTGAAATAAAATAAAAAATTTATTTAAAGTAGGCCTTATTTACTTCATTTTAATAGGTGTGTTCATTTACAGAAAATTATCACTTATTTTCGATAATTATTACTAGTAAGTGTTCACGTACACAAAAAATTAGCAGCTAGAGAGCCAAAAATGAGCGTAATATGTTTAGAAACAAAAATGTTTCTGATAATTTCTGCTAGTAAAAATTTTACTATCAGAAATTATTCAAACAGTCTTTCTGTCATTATGCTTTGAAAAAAAATTTAAGTTTTAAATTTTTATAAGTTTACAATAACAAAATACATTTGCCTGCAAGTTTTGACTGTAAAAGTGTTCATTTACTTTTAAATATTTTTGAGAGCAATTTTGAAAATATGTATTTCTTTTTACTCTCTCGTTGCTAGTAATTACTGGAAAGTTATTGAACACAACTAATATTTTAAGAATTTTTATAGTTTCACCACCTATGCGTATGAGTAATATGTTTAATAGCGTCAGATAAAGAAATGTTAATCATACGTCCATATAGTAAAATGAATGCATGATGCAACTGAACAAGGATCTCTACAAGGTTTAAAATTTAGTGTTCTGGCGCATTTAAATTAAAATAAACTTTATTTTAGCAAAAAAAACAAAAAAATAATAACTAATAACTAAATTACGTCTTTAAACTATATTTATATTCTTGACAACATTTCTATATTTATTGTTAGCAAAGTTTTTATATATAAACTTAATGGTCTAAAATAATTTTACGGTAAAGAAGGAAGTCGGAAAAAATTTTTATTTGACATTATTTTGAATTTGATATAAAATTTTACTTCTGACGGTCTTTCCTTCATTTTATCCTTCACATATTGAAAAGGATATATATTAAAATCTTAAGAAAATTAACTTGCGATACAAAAACAGTTTTATATATTCAGTATCTTTATGGATAGGAAGGCCATGTTATTAACATCCATCTGATCGTCTGTTAATGTATAAAAATTAAACGCCAACTTTAATCCAATTATTCACTACTCGCTGTTAAACTACCTTATATATCCCTGATACAACATATGGAATTGATTAACGGTACACTATGTGGTGACCTTATATAATGAAAAGCCAACATGAGAAAAAATTGAAAAACGATAAAATTTGCAAAATTCTTTAAATTAATGAATAATATAAATTTTATCAAAGAATAACAAAACTCAGATAGGTCATCGTGTTAATCAGTAAAAAAGTGCTCAAATAAATTGATCAGGTTCAATGTAATGGATTCGATCCTTAGAAAAAAGCCTGCAAGTATGCATCGCTCAAAATTTCTCTTCTTTTAATCCTTGTCTATATTTCATCTTACCTTTGGTTTCTACAATTTCTCTTTTTTTTCTGCGGATAACACAAGGTGACTTAAGGGAGCTGTATTATTTCCTCTAAGAGCTGTGTATTTTACTAAGCTTTATCTCAAAAAGTTGTTTACCTTTTCCATACCTACTATTAATTAGAACTTTCATAACAAGGATAAAATAAAATAATTTGTTACGGTATTTCTTTCAATTGCGGGCAATGATATGCCTTCCTTAAATATGTCCTTTTATACATATGTAAGTCAAAAAATCAAATAATAATTAGCTTATTTAGTTTAGTTTAAACAGCTCCTTACTCCCCCAAACATATCCCCAAAAATAACTATATGGTTATTAGAAGAAGTCAATAGGCGAATAGAATTTTGTGCATCCTCGTTATCAACCCAAATATTTGACCAACAATTTCTCTTTTTAAATGGAAAGGGATACTTATTTTCTAACTTACAAAAAAACCAAAAATTTGATTACTTAAGTTCCAAGGATTTCTACCATTTCTATATACTTTTTAAATAAAATTCTTTACCATGTTAAAAAGTAATGTAGAATAATACAATTTTTTACAGCATAAGAAGAAACATGTTTTGTGACCAGTTCAAATTCCTTTCAATTCTGAGCAAGGATATGCCAACCTTAAATTGACAATTTTTAAACCAAGAAATTATATATTTCCATACATGACATTCATACTTCAGTTGCCGTAAAAATTTTAAAATAAAAATTAAAATAGATACAAAATAGTGGTTGTCACCTTTAATATGAAATTAACCTAAAACTGTGACAGCTGTCGATTTTAAACCTGTTTGAAACAGTTTTACTAGATAATGCAACCACTAAAAAATTTGTTGGGAAGGAACACTGGGTATAAAGCCGATTAACTTTATCTCATATATTTTAAAATATATTTCATATACTTAAGTAATTTAATATGTTATTCGAATTATAAAAGTGTATAAAGCCTTTTATTAAACTAAGCCCAGCTAAACTAAGTGCCCTAACTTAGTGTAACAAAAACTATACAAAACACATTTTGCAAAAACTTATTTAAAATTTTCCTAAAAAAATTAGCTTGTCAATGAATTTTGCATACCAACAATGAGAACACAACTTTGATAATAACTTACCCTTAACAACAACTTAAAAAATCTACAAAAAAAAATGATTCTATAAAACCTTAAATTTTATTCTGTGACTTCATTAAACTCTCAAAGGGTTAGTAATTTACAAAGTCTTCCTTGCCATGTCACTGCGTTTATCTCAACAAAAATGTTTAATTTTGTTGTCATTCATAAAAAAATCTTTTTTTGTTTTCTTTTGTATGTTTTGATTCCTCTAAGATTCAGTTTGACCATTTTAATCGCTTTAGTTTTGTTTTTTATTTTTATATTTATTTTGACAGTTTTTTTTTCTTCACAATCTGACATGACATGAAAAGCTGTGGCTTTAGATTCCTTAACTCGCATTATGAGTTGTCATGGGCAAATATGACAAAAAAAATTATTTAAAGCACTTAAACCTGCAGAAGAACCGTTAAGGTAAAAATTTTAAAATCTAGTATTTAAAGTCCAATTGAAGAATCCTTTTTTAATTATGTGTTTTATAGTGATTTGTTTGTAAAACCCGCATTTTTTCACTCCATTTATTTCCTTAATACTTAAGATTTTCTTTATTTTATAAAACTTAACACTCAAAAAATTGTTATAAAAAACTATATATCAAGACACCTTTACAAATTCAACAGTAAAGGTTCAGTTAAATAGTTATTGTCAATGACACCATTAACACTTTTAACATCATTAAAACTTTAAACTTTTTAAAATATTATTTTCATATTACACAAATTATAGAACCATCAACGCAGTAACAAGCTAAAGTTTAAATGATTGTCATAAATGTTTAGTTAAAAGAATGTAGGTATTTAAGTTGCTCAACAACAAAACGTGATCATTATTAATGACAAAAAGAAACCCAAAAAACCAACAGAATATAAAGTTTTTGTTCATTTTTAAAGCAGGTCAAATTTATAGCAAACATTTTTTTGTAAACAGAACTACACAAAACACTTAGTGAGAAAAAAGTTTCGGTTATAAAAAAAATAAGAAAAATAGAAAATTAAAAACCTATTGCTATTGCAATAAGCTCAATAACCTGGGACGAAGCGGCTAAAGGATACGATACTAAATAAAATTGTATGTTCTTCACAATTTATATGCCTATGAAAAGTGGTTAAACAAACGATTACTTAGAAATTGGTTTTTGTTAAACATTTTTTTTGCATATTTTAATTATTGAATCTTTGCTTATTCAAACTTGCAATAATTATTCAAATCTTTGCAATCCATATTTATCAAGCTAGAGCCAAACTTAAATTTAAGTTCTAAATTAATAAATTATTTTTAGGGTTATCTAAACAAAAAAGTATCCCTTTTTTCGGGTAAGTGTGTCCACTATTTTGCAAGATGTATCGAGCGAGCAGATTTGGATGTGTTTCAGTTCATTTAAATAAGTTAAGAAGTTTGCATCTAACTAGTAAAATTTGTAGATCCTTATGAATGCTGCTGTTTTAAACATACCAAGGCGGAAGAGGTATCACTCTTAAGATTTTGTTTGGACGCCATATAATTTTCTCTATGTTGGAGGAGAAAACAGTGCACCATTATTGTATACCGTAGCACCGATTTGTTTCAAAACTAGACTGTAGAGCAGAAGTTTATAACTAAGATAGAGCACAGAAATTTAAGCAATTAAATTATGAATTTTGGCAGTTTAGAAATCTGGATCTATATGTTACTTCTCCGCAATTCGGCGATCCAGGTGAATTCAAAGATATTTCGTCTCAAATCGTTGAGTCACCATATGATTGAGGAGCACGTTCTTTGCGTAAAGTTAAAGTTTCATGGGTACAATTTTGATCATTAATTTTTATTCCCCATAGCTTTGACAATCTTTCTGCTTGGGCTACGTGATCTTGTAGTTAGTTTAAAGCCTCTTCAGGGTCTTTATAATTACTTTAAAAACTGGTATCATCCAAAAATGTCAGCTGGTGTTTAGGGCTGTGGGTTGACATGTCTGTATGTAAAGCAAGTATAGAATTGGACCTTAAATACTCCCTTGAGGCACGCATGTTATTTCTGTCCCAGTTAATATTAAGAAATTTAAATCAAATGTCCTTTTATAATCCTTCCCATAACCTATTTTTCTAATACCAACACGTTGCAATGCATGTATAGGGACCACTTCCTGGATGCTGGTTTTTATATAAAAAAAAAAGATTTTTGTCCAGGTCTTTTGAAGGTTTTTTTACCGGAATAATGGATTTCTTTCCCATTCAAAAAAAAAACTTTAAACCATTTTTATCATGGCATTGACCAAGAAGCATATTGTCCAGTTAAATTTCCAAAAAAAAACGTTAAAATTTTTCCAACAAGGCTTTTTGGAACTAATATCTGATTAATTCCTGGCTATTGTCGATACATTGTAAAGTTGAAAGAATGTAATTGAGGTACAAATGGTGCAATAGCCCGCGTTTCTGAAAGGTGAAAGGACATCTGCATCGTATTATGGTGCATTTAATTACACGAAATGTGTGTTTGCTCATTTACAAATTGCACACAGAAAGTGCGCGTTGCCAATAACTCAACATGGTGGCCCTCTTGAGCTGTATGGCCGGAATGGCTAAGCTAAAAAAAAATTTTATCACAACCAACAACTATTTTCCAATGGGCAGTTATCCAAGGGTTCTGGCTCCCTTGCCAAATGCATGATATTTTATTCAGATTTTGGAAATGATGAGAGCCCAGCTAAATGCTTAGCGCACGAGTTGTAGACAGTAGTATTGAATATACTCAAAATACCCTTTATTTACAGGTTCACCACAGGGCTTACAGTATTTGCCCATGAGTTGTACTGATTTTAAATACGAGCAGCTCTCTAATGTTAACTCTTTGTTATTTTTGCTAGGATCCAGCAATCAACCAAGGTTATCGGATCTAAAAATCACTACTTCTTAGAGCTTAGGGGTGTTTTATAATTTTTTGGCGTTGTTTTTTATTACTGTTCCTTTTTTTGAATGTTGAATAACCTGGTATTTTTTTTAATTTATTTCCTTAATTGTGTGCAGCGTAAAAAATTAAGTTTTTGCAATTTGTGTATCAGTGGGTTTTTTTTTTGTTTTGTGATCCTTTAATATAATTTTGTATTTTTTATTAACAAAAGTTTCCTGAATTTGTTTACCTTTTTGTTAAAAAAAAGCTCTCTGATTCTTCAACTAAAAACTGACAATCAGATTTACCATCTCTGCTATATAAACACACAAATATATATATATATGTGTGTATGCTTGGCAACTTGAAAAGCAATTTACAACTAAGTTTCTTTACAAAGAATATGTGTTTCTATGGCAGCTGCTCAGAGATATCATTCCATATGTTTGTGTTTACTTTTAGACACTAGTCCGTCAACCATCAGTCATTAAAGAAATATTGTTTCATTTTAAAGTCATATATTTGTTGTTATTATTTATATTTGTTTACTTTCTTCTATGCACAAGTGGTAGGGAAAGAGATTACGGAGTTTACCAAGGTATTACTATTTGTTGGGGGACTGGTTGTTTTTATTATTATTGCTAAAGGTAAACATTGCCAACAGCAAAAGGTATATTTGTGTGTAGATCTACCAATTCATGTAGACAGAAATAAAAACACACAGTTTTACAGACACACACATATGTAATGAAAGATATCAAACAGAAAGAAGACAACAAGTGTCACAAATGGCAAAACTGTTTGCGCCTCCATAAGGTAGAGGGAAAAGAAGTTTAGCAGCGGTGTTTTGTATTTGAGGCTGGTATTTAATAAAAACCAATTAAGAATGTTAATGCTCAATCTACTCAATGTGAAGAAGGATTTGGCTTTGTTAGCTGACACCTTTAACCTTTAGTGGAATTAAATTTAACACCGTTTTTTCAAAAGTTGGTCTTAAATATTAACGACGGCCTGATAATTTTTTTATATAATCAATTTTAAAAAATATATAATAATAAATATAAAAGCAAGACACTCCTGTGGCTTAATCGTATTTTGCGCAAGATTTTAAAAGTGTTCGAAATTTTTTTGCATTTGCTGAGACTATGTATGTATATCCAAAGCCCTGAATGTGGGCACATAAATCGAGACTGAGCCACAGTTTATCATTAAAACTATCTTTAATATAGATCTCGCTGAAATCAGTGGGGTCGTAGCATTATACGATTATATTTTTGTCGATATTAACCTTAATTCCAGCTGATATTATTTACAGAAAAACTTTTGATTGGGAACCAAATCAGCTGAGTTTTAGCAAAAATAAAAAATTGCCTTAGCAGAAACTTATCTCCATAAAGCAAAATCTTTTAAAAAACAAAAAAAAACAAATATTTTCTTAAACAAAATTAATATCAAAAATTTGAAAATCGATTGAAACTCAGATCAAAACAGTGACTTTACTTTTTTATTTTTTGAAAATTCGTTAATACAGTAAAATCCCGATAATTCGTAATCGCAAAGGACCGGTCATTTCTTACGAATTATAGGGATTTTCGATCTAATGGGGTTTCGATTTAACCGGGTTAAAATAAAATAAATACGAATTAACGACGTTTTTCAATTTATTAACGATAAAAAGAAGCATAAAAAATAATTGTAAAAAATAAAATACAAAATAAATAAAATGAATACATAAAATAAAGTAGCAAATTCATTTACTTAGCGTAAAATGCGTGTATTCTTGTAAAAAACTAATCTTAAGAAAATAAACACACACACAAGCAAAAACCCACGAAAAAAAATAGCGATAAACAAAAAATAATAATCTCCATGTTTTTGTTGTTTCTGTTACGAGTTATAAGTGGTAGTTAGCAAACAATTACGATTTATAAGAGGTAAAAAAAATTTTTATTTGAAAAAAAAATACGAATTAGCAAGGGGACCAAATGTATGGAAATTTTACAAATTAACGAGATTTTTTCAAGGGATCGACAGTTTATTACGAATTATCGGGAATTGCGATTTATCGGGGAACGAATTATCGGGATTTGACTGTATTTAGTATTTGCAGTTATTTAAAAAGCTAATGCTTGTAGACGTATGATTAAAATTGAGCAAAATAAATATTACGTATACGTATGTGAACTCTATTTTGAATCATTGTGTAATACAAAATCGAACATACAAAACCTTCAAGGGGTTTTTAAGTCCGATGCGAGATTTTTTTTACACTCATTTGAAAATGGTGATTTTGGGATGCTGTTTAATAAAAAAAGATCATTAAAAATTTTATCAAATAATGCTTATTTATAGCAAATCGTGGTATCTAATTGTTTTAGCAGTCGACGAATTATTTTTGATATTTATTTTACCTAAAAATCACTCTAGATGGCGCTGTAACACATATGTTGCTATTTCTCGTAAATATTCATAGAAGAAACGGTGCAATTACTATTTTAAGCTGAAAATCAATTTTTATACCCTTCACATAGTGATAAGGGTATATATCAGTTTGTCATTCCGTTTGTAATTTCTTAATTATTCATTTGCGACCCCATAAAGTATATATATTCTGGACCCTTAGAGATAGGGAAGTTGATCTAGGCATGTCCGTCTGTCTGTCCGTCTGTCTGTCTGTCCATCTGTCCGTCTGTTGAAATCAAGCTTCCGGAGTCTAATAATAAGATACAGACTACACCATTTCCAATTGTATTTCAGAACTTTCTAATTGTATTTCAGAAATTTCTAATTCAATTTCAGAAATTTCTAATTCAATTTCAGAAATTTCTAATTCAATTTCAGAAATTTCTAATTCAATTTCAGAACTTTCTAATTGTATTTCAGAAATTTCTAATTCAATTTCAGAAATTTCTATTTGTATTTCAGAATTTTCTATTTGTATTTCAGAATTTTCTAATTGTATTTCAGAATTTTCCATTTGTATTTCAGAATTTTCCAATTGTATTTCAGAATTTTCTAATTGTATTTCAGAATTTTCCATTTGTATTTCAGAAATTTCTATTTGAATTTCAAATGAAAAATTCTGAAATACAAATAGAAATTTCTGAAATACAAATGGAAAATTCTGAAATACAATTAGAAAATTCTGAAATACAAATAGAAAATTCTGAAATACAAATAGAAATTTCTGAAATTGAATTAGAAATTTCTGAAATACAATTAGAAAGTTCTGAAATTGAATTAGAAATTTCTGAAATTGAATTAGAAATTTCTGAAATTGAATTAGAAATTTCTGAAATTGAATTAGAAATTTCTGAAATTGAATTAGAAATTTCTGAAATTGAATTAGAAATTTCTGAAATACAATTAGAAAGTTCTGAAATACAATTGGAAATGGTGTAGTTATTGGGGTCAAATTGTTAGAAATATTCAGCAGCCGATCGTTATTTAAAATCAGCAAAATCGGTTCACTAATGACCGAGATATAAGCGAAAACCCAAAACAACCCATTTGTTTTAGGACAAAATCCGTTCATATATCCCTATATATCTCAGTAAATATAGTCACTCTTGCCACAAAACTTGGCACAGACTCCCTTAGAGTAGAGATCTCAATAATGAAAAAGTTTTTTTTTTCAGATAGGATCAGGGAAAGTGGTATTTTTCCTACAATTGCAAAGATTTGGTGAAAAATTTTATGCGCCATATCTCGGAAACTATAACAGCTATCGACTTAGAATGTTCTACAAAAAGTAATTGTACACTAAGACCTACACTATAAAGAAAAAATTTTTTGGGTGAAGGGTGAAAAAGGGGTAGCTCAAATACAAACTAACAATTTTTATGAAATTTTCGATACGCCACATCTGGGAAACTATCACAAATACCTCATCTCTACTAAAATTCATACGAACGCTAAAATTTTGTATAGTTTTCTATGGACTTTAAAAATTGCACAAGGTATTTTTATTATATTATTTATATAGGATTCGGCACAGCCGAATATAGCGCTCTTACTAGTTAATGTTAGCTTGTTGCAAAGCATATTTTTGATAATATTAAAATTTTCCTGGTTCTTGCTTTAAGTTAGTATCCTTTCAATAATTATTAAAAAAAGTTCGTTAAAAATGCACTTGATAAACAAAAATAGACCCAACTCAATTTTTATCTGCGTTTTTAATATTTAAATATTTTTAAATAGTTATTTTTGTTAAAGACAAGCTGGCAAATTATTTGTCTTAAAAGTATAGTATTCCTTATGTTAAAATAGAAAAATTGTTTTGACATTACTAGCCTCATTGGTTTTTACTTTAAATTGGATTTTTTTTTATGTTTTATATGCCAGTAGTAAACATTTTTATATTTTTCATCTTTGAAAGAATTTTAAATTTTCTAAAAAATTTTATTTTTTATTTCTCTTTATTTACTTACACATATAAACCTTCTGTGCTTATTTTAAACAAACAAACTGCTTTAACTTTAAAATATAAATATAGAAGACAAATATTTTTTTTTTCACTTTATGTATTGATTATATTAAAAAAGCCTAAGGTTTATAAACTACAATAATTTTAAAAGCTTCAAAAAATATCTTTAGCACCCTTTTAATTTGGTTTTAACAACTGACTAAATCACAAATTTAAACAATCTTTTACTTAGTTTTCTTTAATCAAACCTTCTTATGTTATTTAAACTAAAAAGACTTTACCATAACACCTCCTTTGAAAGAAAAGCATTAGCTTTTGTTAAACCAAAAAAACTACTTTAAATCCAATTAAACTAAATGTTGTTTTTAGCAAGAGATTTTAATTGTTTAAATTTCTTTTGTCGACAAATCTTTTTGCAAACACTTGCCAACAAAAAACAGTAATACTTTTTACCTTTTTGCTGTTCTCGTTATAAAGAAAAACAATGTAGACATAGTTATTGCACAATGTCCATAAGATTTCTACAAAAAATAAAAAGAAACAAATAAAAAACTTTATAACAAATTGTGTTTCTGTTTTGCACTTTCCTGTTGTCATTGTTACAGTTTTGTGAAAAATTAACAAAAAAAAAATAAAACAAAATTAAAACAGAATAAATTTAAAAATGCACATTCATTCTTACTTTAGTTTTTTTTCAAAGAAATTAACGTAAGAGAAACGTAGTGATTGTTTTTGAAACTAGTGTTGAAATTTCGCCAGGAAACCAGCTAAAAGAAGAAATGAAATATTTCATAAAATAAAACTTTGTATCATAAAATTGTAGAATTTCTTTGTTAATTTTTTGGGGATTTTTTTATTTATCAGTTCTCTTAATTTTTTTTTCGCAATTTTTAACTTACAAGAACGTTAATAATTTTACTCGAAAACATTTATATAAAATTTAAGTTCTAAATAAAAATTTATTTCAACAAAAAATTTATTTCCGAAAAGAAATTGACTAAAATAAAAAAAGTTTGTCTTTAAAAAACTTATTGGTGGTGTATACATTTATTTAGCAGAGAAGAGGAGAAGATAATAAACGGAAGCTTAAACTTTTTGCTTAAGTCCTGCTAGGCCAGGTTACACTTGACACACTTAATAACAAAATTTTTACTTTGTCCTACGTGGGCTTCGCTCATACTTAGGCAAAAATGATACCATCAGTATGATTTTATCAGCCCAAAAAGCTAAAAATAATTCCTCCTCTTCAATTATACAGATCAATTTGTAAGCACTGTTTTCCTATCTCTCCACACTAATCTTGAAGCAGACGTTTAAGAAAAAGGTTTCAAGTTTTTTTAGACTAATTTTACTTATGCCGATTATACTGGAATTACTTCCCGCATCAACATATTAAATTCCGTTCATCTGTTCAAATATTTGTCATTCCCATATCATTAAAATACCTTCTGCAACCAAAAAAACTTTGTTTTAAGTTAAAGGTTGCATCTACTGCTACGCTTAGCTTCATTAATCAGTATCACAAGTTCGTGTGCGCTCTTTTGATTTCCACAGTTTACCTATCTTTCCAGTGTGGTTAACCACACAAGTATCCCATTAAGTACGATAGGCCTAGATATTGCATTGTACAATCTAATGCATAGCGTAAGCCCCACGTTTTGTCTAGTGGGGTTCTGTATGCATTGGTTGCCTTTCTTAACGCAATTGAACTCTAAATACGTTATGTGGTTTTTCAGTAAAAGAAAGCTGATATACAATCTACGTGTGGATCATGGACCAGTCTTTATCCTCTTGATGAAGAGAACCAAGTCTGTCTTATTTAAATTTACCCACTCTTTGCGCAGCGAGCGTGTAGCTTCTAACTATCACAGAACTGATCGTATTTAGGAGCTTATCGCAACATCATTTGCATTCAAAGGTACTGAATTGGATCTGTCCCCAAAACTAGTAAGAAGTTTGTCAATAAGGAGAGTCTGAAGCAGTGTTAACAGTACTTGGAAGGTTTCTTTTCTTTTTTTTGCGTTTTATCTTGCCGCTTATCACAGAGCAGATCATTAATTTTCTTTTTGAGAATTTTTTGAATATAAACGAAAGCTTTTACCTGATTTGGTAAAAAAAAGACCCCGTGATTTCCTTTAAAATGCAGGTACAAAATTTCAGGCTTAGATTCTCTTTAAAGTTCACAGCATGGCATTTCCACCGTGACATTAATATGATTGGATAAAGTAAATAACTATTCCAACCCTGTCATAGGAGACAATATCGCAGCGTTTGTTTCCCATTGTACCATATGGCAAATCTTACAGGTCAAAAAGAATCTGGTCAGCTTGGAAAAAGAGTCACGTCTGATGCCGTCACATCACTGCTTTCCGTCTGCTTAAATTTAATCAGAGATCTTAATGCTACTACAGAAGCTCTTTCATGGGATTCTCTCTGCCTTACGTACGTTGTCTTTATACACATTGAAAGCATCTTTAATCTGCGTTATCAATGCAGTTGGTCTGCGATCCTAGAAACTTTGAAAAGCTCACGTTATTCGTGTTGGAGGACGCAATATCTTAAAAGATTACATTAAATAAGTTATTGAATCAAAGAAAAATTGTCTCCTGAATTAGTAATAATTTTTGAGTGTTACAAATTATTTTTAAACAAACTCACGACAGGCACTAAATTTTTTATGGATATTCACGACGTTTCTTTTCATATTTGCCAAACTTCAATGCTGTAACTAAAGAGAAAATATAAGCAAATAAAAAATAAAGGAAAACATCTTATTAGCTGCAAAGATCCATAGTTTTTGCATTTTGGTCACAGTGATCCTCTTACTATATATGGAAGAGTTTGATTGAATCTCTTTTCAGGTGTTGTAGGTTAATTTTCTTGGCTTTCAGTGAGGTTGACGGAAGACTTTTGCAGCAATTGCGATTGCAATTCTAATTGCTTTATTATCCGAAACCAAAGCTGCAGCAGTTTTGCCCTCCAACCACCTTATCAGCCTCCCCGGTATTCTGATTTGCATCTTAAGAATGAATTTTTATATTCTCTCGTTGCTAGTGGTTGTCTGTGAGTATCATCGGTTGGAATGATCACTATTTTAATGCTATGCCAAACCCGTAGTCATTCTCCTAATTTAAGTTTTCTATTCTTTATTCAATCAACAGTCTATGTGCAGTTGTTGTTGAATACAAAGTTATTGGCTTCTTTTATTTGGATGAGTCGTGGTAGTTTGTTGCAGCATTACTTTTTATGTTTTAATGAATGTTGAAGAACGTGTCTGGAATTTTAAAAATATTTTAATCGCAATTTTAATTTATTTTTGCTCCATCAATATGCATGTCTATTTAGATATTAAGCAGGATAGAAACGCAAAAGATAAATATAAAACAAAACAAAATAATAAATTTTCTATTTTAAATTAATTTAAACAGAGAAAACTAAATTTTGAAAATATCAAAAACACAAATTTAAATTTGTTTACCTTGAAACTGCTGTTTTACAAAATTTAAGGTTTTGAAAATAAAATTCGGAAAAAAAAATAAATTTTTACTTTCTGTTTAGCATTTCCTTTCTAGCCTATCCTGGTTGAAATTTTGATGTTTTATTAACGGCAGTCGTTATTTGATGTTACTGCAGTTATCAAAATAATTTTGCAATAAAACTAATACTCTTTCTTTCTTGGAACATTAAAAATCAAAGACTCGAACCCCATATGGAACTACGTTTACATTTATATTCTATGTGTTGTTGTTTTTTTTTTTTTTGCTTCACTACTCCCCAATTCATAAATGTTTGTTTAAACTGAGAAGATGTTGAGAGCTACTTAAACTTACCTTTAAGGATATATTCAAAAGAGAAAAAAAAAATAATAATTTTAATGTTTAGTATAACTTTTTGTATTTTTTATTGCAGTTCATAATCATCCTTAAAACATTATCAAAATAGTTTTTATTATTATTAGGGTTTGTTTTTTAGAGATATTAACATCTTCTGTTAAATAAGCTTGATCTACTGCATTCGAACGTAAGCGATTATTGTTGTGTTTGATATATTTACGTACAAAAGGCAATACACTGTGGTCCCAACAGCAAATTTAGCAGGAGAAAATTTTTGTTTCGGATGACATAAATAAGTCCCACCGTGCATTGTCAATATTATCAATGATGTATTGTTTCAAACAGAAGTAGTTGCTTTATTTTGTTTTATGTAAAGGAAATGGTCGATAGTTTTGTGTGGTTCGAAGGGCTAATAAATAAATAAATAGAAAAGTTTTAGTAATATTTTTTGATTTATCTTTGCAATTAAGATTGTGTTTTTATTCCCTCCATACAGTGATAAGGGTATATATCAGTTTGTCGTCGGATTAAGTTTCTGCAATATTCCCTTTTGACTCCAGTAGGTATCTATATTCTAGATTCTTATAGATAGGTAAGTCGATATATCCATCTGTCCGTCTAATTGTCTGTATGTCTATTAAAATCAAGTTTTAAGAGTCAAATAAAGCAGCACAGAAAACCATTAAAAGTATCCCTGAGACTACCACTAATAAAAATCAGCAAAAAGTGGAAGATTAAAGCGAAAAACCAAAATAGCCCATTTTTATGAAAACATCCGTGCATATATCTTTTTATATCTTAATAAATACATCCACTCTTACCACAAAACTTGGCACCGATGCTCTGAAGATTGGGACCTAAAAAAGGAACAAATTTTTTTTTTTTTAAAGCAGAAGAAGTTGTATCCCCCCCCCAATTGCAGAAATTATTTGAAATATTTTATGCGCTAAATCTGGAAAACTACTCGTATACAGGCTGTTTACTTAAAACCTGCTGCAAAATAGTTCCAGTGTAATACGTGCATTATAGAAACAAACATTGTTTAGGAAAGGAGCTGGTGCGGGGGCAACTTTCAGACATGTGTACAAATTAAATGAAATTTGCAAAACACTATAGTTTGAAAATTAAAACTGCTATCAGCATCAAATGATCAAAAAAGGGTAATTGAACATCAATATCTATATTTGAAAAAAAAATGATGGATAAGATCAAGAGAAGGGGCACTGCCATTTTAATAAACAAATTTTATTAAACTTTTCATACGAAATATGATGAAGTTTGCTGAATTTTATCGAAGTCAAACCTTCTTTATGGTATTTCTTTTATACATGCAAACGTTAAAATTTTAATTTTTCAGAAATTATTTAAGTTTTTTTTTACTATACAAAACACTGGCATGAACATATGGAAACATCAGTGCACAGAAAACGATTTTGCAAGACTTAGGTTAGGTTAGATAGAACAGGCAGCCGTTAAAGGAAAAAATACATTTTACTTGGGTCCGCTAAGTTTGGTCCATTTCTGTTGCCTGGAGAGACAAATAGAAAGGGTGGATATATAAGGAAAGAAGAAATGTAAAGAAGGGTAAGAAAGAAAAAATAGGATGAAGTAAACTTGCCAGAATCTCTGGTGAGAATCGAGCCCACAACACCCAGACTGGTAGGCTCGTGCACTTATCACCGATCTACCGGGGCACCTTTTTGCAGCTCTTACATTAGCTTATTTTATTTATTGGAAAGCATCACGCCCACTTAATAAAATAGGCCAATATTTGACTGTGCCTTGGCCCCGAAATATATTTATTCTATAAATTTCAAAATAAAAGCCACGAGCACGCTTAAGCATAGGCAAAATATTGTCCCTAAAATTCTACTAAAGCCTAATATTTGGAGCAATAAACGAGTTAAAATTTTTTCTCGCTTAAGTGGTACTTAAAAAGTACCAACAAAATTTGTATGGATGATGAACAATTTACTAAATATAATTTTTGATATTTTTTAAAATAAATTATCCAAATCCGCTAAGTATTTCCATGATTTTTAATTATGGTAAAAACCGCGGTTTCTTGCCTTAACGCTTGCATTTAGGGCCAGTTTTTCAGTTGAATAATAGGGTTCTTATTTTGTTCTTATATTTTGGAAAATAATTTAAAAAATGTGATAAAGACTATTCAGTTGTGGTATAATAAAATTTATTTTAAAATCTTTTAAGGACCAGTTATAGCCAAACTTAATCTTAACGTTGGTCTGCTTACCAAAAGAAGACAATTTCGTCTCAAAAAAAGTCAGAATTGAAAAAATTTTAAATAAGAAAGTTGCCCCAAACCAGGGTGGGCGGTAACTTGTAATTTATATACAATTTTATGACAACAATAAGGTTTTTTTTGCTATACAAGAGAGTTTTTCTAACAAAAAAAATAATTATACTAATTAACATTTTCGCAAATTTATTGTTTTATTTTTTTCAAGGAATTGATTTAAGGCCAGTGTTCAAAGAAAAAAAATTTTTGCTACAGAGTTTTATAATCAATGATTTCGCACTATTCAGATAGAGATAATAAAATCTTTTTTTCCAGAAAAATCCAAAAATAAGTCAAATTGTTTCGTTAGTTATGTGTCGAAAATCCCAAAAAATAATTTGGGGGCCAAATCGTCGCATTCGATTCGAATCGAAATTTCACTTGATCGATCGAGTTGTCAATGCTTTTAATATAGGAATTCTAAAAAGAATTTTTAAATTTCGATTCGAATCGAATGCGACGATTTGGCCCTAGATTTTTTGATTTATTTCAATGTTTGTTAGGAAATAATAATTACTTTTTGATTTCTTCTTTTTTTTAAATTTGTATGTTTTTAGGAAAAACAAATTAGTTTTTTCTTTTATCTTTATTTTTTTTTTATAAACTTAAAATATAAAAATCAGGGGCCAAATCGTCGCATTTGATTCGAATCGAAATTTCACTTGATCGATCGAGTTGTCAATGCTTTTAATATAGGAATTCTAATAAGAATTTTTTAATTTCGATTCGAATCGAATGCGACGATTTGGCCCCAGTACTGCCAAAAAAAATTTAAACTTAAAAATTATTTTTATTTCTTGACAAATAATAAAAATTAAAAAAATAAAAATTTTTGAGAAAAAAACTAAACTAGAATTTTCAAAAAGGACTTGATTTTCAAAAATCTAGTCTCGTACCATCAAGACTCGACTTTCCCATGTTTCCTCGTACATGTTTATTGCATTCAAAACTCGAAAATAATTGTTAATTAGAATCCCTGAAATAAACAAAAATTTTAGTGACTTGCTTAGTTATGATATAAGGCCTTATCTTTTTTTTTTTGGTAAAATGGAAAAATGCGTGACTGCGTTACATGTCATTCAACGCTAACTTTTTTTCTACCGTCAATAAAACCACAACATATCCGTCGGGAGTTGTATTCACATCGACACCGCTTTCGCATAACCTCGAACTAGCTCTTCCTGCAGGGATTACCCTGCTATCGATCTATAGCTTGCGTCCTTGCCCGTATCTTTTCTGATTTGCTCCGAATCTTTAGCTCATTTAATGTGCTTGTGCTTGGAACTCATCCAGGATCTTTCCATTTATCCTTATCATACTTTCATAGTAATTTTATATGGCATTCCAGCCTACTTTGTCCTTTACCATCTTTTCTGCCTAAATCTCTGCAGCTATATCTCCCATTTCTTGCATCAGCTTTAACCGATCTTCAGCCCAGAGGGTGCACATAAAACAAAGCGTTCTCCGCATCATTCTGAACTATATATTTCTCCTACAAAAACATTGGCGTACGTGATGTAAAAATTTACTTCTCCTATCTTCTGGGTTACCCATTTTCTTTGTTATATAATTAGCTTGGAACTTCATCTCTATGTTCTTCGTCTTTCAGGCATGCTTGCCATTTCTGGAGAGCTGCATCCTTTATCGCCAGATACGTCATATCTGCTTTATTATTCTGCCTGGCGCTGATGCTTTGCATTAAAAATTCAGACCCAGAACTTGCATCTGTAGAGAAGGGTGCTGCTGCAGGATTCCGTAAAAAAGTTGTCTCTTTTTTGAAAGGGGCCACCAGTTTTTGCCATTAGTCTGCCTAAATTTGTTGTTATTTTGACAGCCTTAGTTGTAGCATGTCGTATCGGAGCGGATGGAGTAATATTTAACACAGCTTAATTATATAACACTTCTTTCGGAAGGGCTTATAATTAGAAATGAATAACAAATTTTTGGAGTCACATTTTACATTTTTTTTAGATATGACCTATTTTTTGTCAAAAAAAGTAGCAATTTAAATACGAATTACATTTTTCAGAGGTTTTTAAATCTCGCAGTGAGTTAAGGAAAAATATACATCCTTTCCTACATCTCATTACTTTGATTAGCTTCACATATTTTTATTGTCCTTATTGTTATTATTATTTTTGCCAAAAGATTTACTTTAATGGTCCATAATACAATATTAATGGTTGATATAAAAACACTTAATAACATTATTACATAAATATACATAAACTATAATAATAACACATCTTATACTCATTATATTTTTCGTTGTTTTTTTTTTTTTTTTTTTCAGTCTTGGTTACTGAACAGCGTTACTTCTTTAGTTTACTGTGTGCTTTTAAGCAGCATAAAGAAATTTATGTTCAACGAAAAGGAAGAAAATCGTTTTCCCCCTAAGAAAACAATGAAAAGATAGTTTGGAAAGAGAAGGCAAAAAAAAAATAAATTAAAATATGACTAGTAAGTAAATAATAATCAGATCATTAATGTTTTATAAAGCAAAAATTAAATGGCAAAAAAATATGTGATTTATAATTAAAAATAAAAGTAGAAAAAAACAAAATGGAAAAGAAAAAAAATAAACTCTTATTAAGGGATGTAGAAGTTATAACAGGAAGACTGCAAGCTTCAGATACATCCTTAAAATATTTATAAATGGTAGTTAAGCCTGTTGTTATTGTTGTTTCTTTTTTCTTAGTATCCTCTATAAAGCTAAAAAGTCTGTTGATGATGTTATTGATGTCTTGCAACGTACCTAATTAAAAATTCTTTGACTCTACAAAACACTGTACTAAAGGAATTTAATATTTTTCGCTTTTAAAAATTTAAAAGAAATAATCGATGGGATGCTTTAAATTAATACATCTTTAAAAAATAAAATATTGTTGGTAGATTGTAAATATTTTACTGTAGCTCGAGGAATCGTAATTTCAGAAATCACCATTAATTAATTTATGAAAGCGATGCACAAAAAAGTCTTCTTCTTTTAAAATATACAATTAGAACAAAAATTTTTAAAATGCATTTCATAAAGCATTTACGAAAATTATAATTTTTTATTTAAAATCTAATCTTTTTCACAATAAAAAAAAAGCAAAACATAGTTTTAAGCATTTTTAAAATAAACAACCTGCAATTTTCATTCTCTATTTTAATTTAATGTTTTCTTAATAATATTTATGTCAGTTACAGTTGGCAACATTTGTTTTATTTGAAAAAGGGTATTTTCATTATATATAAAATATACGAACTCAAAACAAATATTTATCTAAACATAAAGGAAGTAAAAATAACAAACTAAGTCACGCAAAAGTTTGTTAAGATTGGCATAGGCAAAACCATTAGGAAATTAGAAATTAATAACAAAAAATCTAAACGAGACTTATTTTGCTTCCCAAGTGGCATAATACACTTTTCAGAAACAAATACAAAAAAACAAACAACCCTCCCAATCTTGCAATTATCTTGTCAATACTTGCTTCCAACAACAAGGAAAACAATAACAAATAATTAGAGTCAGAGTGAAATTAAACGTAAATCGTTTACTTTATTAAAATACGAAAATATATTATTCTTGTTTGCAAAAAAAAACATTTTAACAAGAACAACAAAAATTTCAAACAATAAGCGGCATTAAAGACACCCTTATGGGCGCAAACACATGCTTACTTACGTATACATATGCATAAATATATAAAAAATAATTCGTAAACATTGTAAATGTATGTAGGAAAAATTATCCTCTTAAAATAAAAACATTAAAAAAAGCAAAAATATTAAATTAAAGTCGTTTGAAAACAATTTTTATAAACAAAATACTATTTTTCTTCAAAAGTGATTTATTTAAAATCTGGAATATTTTTAATAAATTTTTGAAAAATTTGAGTGATTTCAATAAAATTAGGTAAAAGGGCTATATTTGGCTCTGCCGAATCTGCAAAAATATAATAAAAATACCTTGTGCCGGGTTTAAAGTCCATAGAAATCCTAGTTTTCGAAATAGATATAGAAGGTTTGAGAGCGAGAGTTTTGAAAGTTGTCAACATTATTTGTATTAAAGGTTTTATTAAATTTTTTAAGATGTTCTAATCCCCCTGCTCCTCTTCAACTATTTTTTCCAAAATGTATGAATTATTTGGTCACTAGTTTTTGTAGAACATTCGTAGTCGATAACGGTTATAGTTTCCCAAATAAAGTGTATCGAAAATTTAATAAAAATGGTTGATTTATATGGGGGTAGCCCTTGCCCTGCCCCTACCTAAAACACTTTTTTTCAAAGGTGCTAGTCTTATTGTCCAAATAATTTTTGTAAAACATTTTATGTCAACAGCTGTTATAGTTTCCGAGATAAAGCGTTATGAAAATTTCATAAAAATTTCTAATTTCTTTGAGAGCTACACCTTTTCGTGCTCCCACCCAAAAATTTTTTCTTTAAAGTGTAGACCTTATTGTCCAATTACTAAGTGCCAAGTTTTGTGGCAACAATGACTATGTTTACTGAGATATATAGGGATATAAATGTGCACGGATTTTGTCCTAAAAAAAGGTTATTATGTGTTTTCGCTTATATCTCGGTCAATAGTGAGTCAATTTTGCTAATTTTAAAAACCAATTGTCTACAGGATATTTCTAATAGTTTAACACCAATAACTAGTCCTTATCACTTTATTTGACTACGTAAACTTGATTTCAACAGATGGACAGACGGATATGGCTATATCGACTTTCCTATCTATAAGGATCCAGAATATATATACTTTATGGGGTCGCAAATGAATAATAAAGAAATTACAAACGAAATGACAAACTGATGTATACCCTTATTACTATGTGATGGGTATAAGTATATCAGATAAGCCCAAAAAGTCGATTAAAGTTAAAAAGGACATTACACTTGCATAGTTTTGTTAGGATAGGTTGATATAAGAATTTTCTTTAACAAATTGTCTGTATGCGGGCAATGGAATTATTGGTTAACAAGTAAGAAAGTTATAGTCAGTCAAGCTCGGTTCCGTTATACTTGACATCAAAATTGATTTTATTTAGGGGCCAAGATATAAAACCCATATTCACTTCAACATCTGATGACATAAGACTAGAATCAAGAGCAGTGACACGCAGCCCATACCACAATTGTGGGAAATAAAAATAAACGTATCCCAATGATCTTATATTAAGTCGTCAATTATAAAGCGACCAATGATTATGTGCGTGGGTGTACGTGCTATTTTTGTTCTTTATTTTTGCACAGTGGGCAAAATGAATGTTAAAATTCAATGAATTTTTTATAGAAAAATTAAGTTTACGAATTATGATTTGAAAGAAATATTTAATGATTGGAAATGCTTTTGGCAGCATGCAGTGCCTCTTTTGTTTAAAAATAAGAGAGAAGATGTTCCAAAAAGGTATTTTGAAACAATTTATATTATTAAAAATTAGTAAAACCTAGGAGAAGACAAAGCATTTTTTAAAAAAGTAAAATTTCCTTTTTTTTAAATTTAAAAAGTTGGATGACATAAGAAAAAAAGTAACGTTTTTGGTTGCCCTGGTAATATATGTATAACAAAAGACTGGAAACCATGGCCCAATTTTTTTTTAATTGCCCTAAATACATTCATACATATGTTTGTAACAGGAATTTAAATTCACATGCTATTTTGTTGTTGTTGCTTTTTTTTCTAATTAATTTTTAGCTTGTTAATAACAAAACTTGTATAATTTGCATATTTTTCATTTTTTGATGATTTTTATTATTAAAATTCATTAAGTTCAGCCACTTAATTACTAAAATATTTTTTCTTGTTTTTTTTTTTTTTTTCTTTGTAAAATTGTTTTAAAAAATTGCCTTTTAAAGCGTTTTATGTCTTCCAAACTTTTATTTTGCTTTTTAATACTTAAGTCGTTTCTTAAAGGAAGCCAAAGCAACACCGTAAGGGTTTTTATTTTATACAATAATGTGATAATTATTTTTTGCTGAACATGTAATTAAAAATTTTCCAAAAGTTTCCCTTTAAAATTAATAGCTTTATAATTTCATAATTTTATAAATACACACATACATACATATGAGTGTATTCACATACAAGTTTTTTGTCTCACACGCAATGCTTAAACCAATATGGGTCGGGTTTAATTAATAATCAAGATAAGTCGTTTGTTTTACTTTATGCTTACTGACATAAAAAAAGTTTTACACTTTTTTTTTTAAATTTTGTCTGAGTGCAATTTTAAATAAGTAAAAAAGGAATGATACAACTTTCTTACCTTTTAATAACAGCAAATTGGTATTAATTTTTTTACAACTTTTTTCACTCTGTTCACGTTTAACAAAAAATTTCACATGGGATTTAACAAATTATAAGTTAATAATTAAGAATAAAAAAAATTTTGATAAGGGTTTTAATTACGTATAATATTAAAAAGGTAAAAAGCTAAATGTATTGCAAGGAAGCAACTTGATTGCTCCTTGTAATTTTAATAAAAGGGTTTTACAATCAAAATCTTTCACCACATGTATGAATTAGTGTGGTTTGATATAATTTGTGGGTGAAGCTACATATTTACACAATGGCCAGTTGTGCACTGGTAATTGGGAAATTTGTGCAACTCTTTAATAAAAAAAGTGTTTGATCTTTACTCTTTTTCGATACTATGACGAATAAAGCAAATGTGGTTTTCTGGAACAAAAAAACTGGCTTAAATGGTCAAAAAAAATTTATATTTAAAGATCCCTTATGAGGGCAGAAAAAATTTACTTTTTTAAAATTTTCAGTCCCCGAAAAATTACTTCCTACGGTTTAAGTGCTTATTACAGGTCGTCTGTTGTATTATCCGAACGAAGCTTCCTTTTGCTTTGATCTTCTTTCCAATTTCTGATACCGACTTTTGGGATGTCCTACTTTTCTTGATGCTTTAATCGGAGTTTCGGTCTTCTGCAGGCCTGCACTTAACTGACTTCCTTACTGGAACATTTTCATTCATTTCGACAACATGACCTAGCCAAAGTTAACGTTGAAATTCTATACGCAGGACACCGGTTTTTTTTCAATGCACACTGGTCCATAGATCTTTCAAAAAATTTTTTTTTTAACATTCCAAGCACTGCCTTATCTGCTTTCCAAATACTTATACTTAAGAACCAATTATAAGCTTGGATATCAATGTCTTGTAGAAATAAAAGTTTGTTTGTCGGAAGGGGCTTTGCTTTTAAACTACTTATTTAGTTCCAGGAAGCATCTTTTGGCCAATATTATTCTTGTTTTAATCTCACAAGGGATATCAATGATTTTGTTTATGGCATTGTCGAAGTATATAAAATCGACATTTTACAAAGAAGTTTTCAATTTTCACTTTCTGCCCAAAGCTACTAGCCTTAACCCAAAAAGCTTTCTCCCTGTCTGAAACCACATTTGGTGCTGAATGACACAAAAATGTTGCCGCCGATCTAAACAGAGGATTGCTTATTATTTAAAGTCGTCGAGTCATACAAAGTTGCAGGGAAACCAAGCTTGAACATGGCTTAAAACATATGGAACTGTCAAAAGAAGCTTTTCAGTTGACAAATAAATGGTATGGGTCGGTTAGCCATTCTTGGCTTTATTTAAGGTTTGGCAAAGTGCCTAAATCTGGTCAATGGTGAATTTTCCATCTCAAAGGCGGTGTCAATGAGGCCTAATTGTCTTGCTGACTTTTTTAACCTTTAATACAATTCGCTGGATAGTACCTTTTAAGGTATGGCCAGAAGAGTTATTCCTTGGCAGTTGGCACAGACTGTCCTTGCTCCTTCCTTGCGCACAGGACATAAATCATTGGCGTTCCATTCTTCGTTTATGCGTTCTTGTAGCCACACTGAGTATACACCTTATCAGCATGTCGCCACTGGTCTTAGACAGTTTAGCTGGCAACCTTTCGGCTCTGCTGCCTTGTAATGTTATTCTCATACTCAACGTAAAATATATAACCACTTATTTTGAAGATGCGACTAGATGTGATATGAATTTCAAAAACTGACATCACATCAACATTTTTGGTTTATGAGAAAACATTCAGACATATTTTTTATTGATTCGCGCTTTGAAAAAATTCTTCAGCAATTCAAAACTGCAGGAGAGAAAGCTGCATTTTTTTAAATTTTTTCATCATGCTTATTCTGCTTCTAGATATGAACTGATTCTTTGATTTTACCATATTATTAATTTGGCCTTCCATGTAACTGGAATTGGGCACGGTTTGTTCATTTGTCGACAATCCTTTTTGTGTTGTAGGCTGGTAAGACTTTAGGGCGGTGGCATATAAAAATTGATAAACAAATGGGGATAATTTTAAATGTTTACTTCTGACGGATGGAATAAAGATTTTTTATTTTGTTTTATTTTATTTTATTTTATTTTATTTTATTTTATTTTATTTAATTTTATTTTAATTTATTTTATTTTATTTTATTTTATTTTATTTTATTTTATTTTATTTTATTTTATTTTATTTTATTTTATTTTATTTTATTTAATTTTATTTTATTTCATTTTATTTTATTTAATTTTATTTTATTTTAATTTATTTTATTTTATTTTATTTTATTTTATTTTATTTTATTTTATTTTATTTTTAGACGAACAGAAAAATATTTTTAAAAATAAGGCAACCTTTTTAGTTGGCAGTGAGAGTTTTAAAGCATTATATGCATTTCTTCGTCCTTCGGAGCATTTTTTGGATTATTTGGACATGACAAAAGTTGATGATTTTTAATCAAATTTGCTTAAAAGGTATTTTTTATAGTTTGACTTCAAAAGCTACCCGACGGATAAACAACTATGGCCAAACGGGCTTTTCTATTCATAAAGATACAAAGTTCACCGTTATATCAAGTGAAAATTACAACGGATTCTATCACAGCAATCTCTATGTTAAAGGTTGTATACAAATTTAAAAAAAAATAAAATAAAACTCTTACAAGGTGCCACCAGTCTTACATGCACAAACTTTTTTTTGTTTTCAATCCTGGAAAAAAACTTCATCACCTTTTAAATGTCAAAACAATAACACTAACCATTCTATTTTTCATTCCTGAGTGAAGTAGAAAAATCATATTAAGAAAAAAAAAACAAGAACAGATGAAGTGAAATAGTTGAAAATAATACAATCAAGTGACGTGACACATGACTACATAAAAGTAATACGATTATGACGACATAAAACACACCAACGAATAACAAAAGCAAGAATGAAAATAAAATAACAACAAATGCCACAATGGCGAACCAACACAACTTACCAAACAAAGTGAGCAAGAAAACATAAAAACCAGAAAAAATTTCAAATTGGATTTGTTAGTTTTGTTGCTGACCACAATGAAACTGGTCAAAAGGATATAAAAATTTTAAACGATTTCATATACTTACTAATATTACATGAGCATAAGTGAGTCTTTGTTTGCACGAACGTTTAAACTCTAAAAAGAAACGCTATTAAAAATAGAAGTGAAAAAAACTACTCCAGAACAATCACAATATGATTGTTAATATATGTCGTAAAATAGAAGAGCTACGAAAGGATTAACTTTAAAGAAATACGATGTCATAGTAATAAAAACAACACAAACAATTATTCTAACTTAAACATAGTGAACTGACAACGTCACCTGGAAAAGTAAGAAAAATAGATTTGGAAAAAATTATTTGTAAACATTTTCTATTCATTTTAAATTTATCATATATAAAATGTAAAAAGTTGTTGAAATCGAATGTTCCTAAATATCCAAAATTTTTCCATTTTTGCAAAAAAAAAAAAAAACAAAAAGTCATGTCTAACGTCACTTCAGCATGCGATATTTTTTACACCCCTTTTATTAGCCAACTCTTTTACTTGTCGTAATGTGTTCATGCAACTAACCACAAAATCTGTCATTAAGTTGAGTAAAATCTGAAAGACATCTTGTATTTGTGACAAATGGAAAAAATTGTTTCTCATTTTTCAAGGTCATTAAGAAATCTGTGCTCAAGTTTGGCACAAATAAGTTTTAAGTTTTGCACTTTTAATTTATTTTCTTATTTAAAACAAATTATATAGTTAAATCATTTATATTCATATTGAGATTTCTATTTGTATAAATTTGCCCTAAAAGGTACGCCAGCTTGAACATAACTTTAGTGGTCCCCTTCTTTAAATTTTTACTATCGGCCCGCTTTATATACAGGGTGTCTTGCGGCGAATTTATATTTTTAAATACAATTATTTTAAAAAGTAATCATCAGTGCGTAGAGAGTGCGACGTCGTCGTAATTATGGATGGTGTAGATTCGTCAGTCACAATTTAGCAGCAGTCGAGTGAGCATCGCTCGTTCGCTATGGATACCTTTTTTAATAGTAATGATTTTTAAGTAATTTTTCGACAACAATTTTGTTAATAAATCGGTATTCAGCAAAAACGTGATAGACAAAGTGTAAGCCCAATTCGCCCGTGGCAGCAGAGATTTCGCGCAACTGATCGGCTATGAATGTCCCACGGCTCAGTCGATCTTCAAGGACTTTCAAAAACATTGACAGCAGTTTACGTGAAAATCCGCGACGTTCAATACAGAAAAGAATAGCCTCACTGGGACTTCCAGGAGCGATTATTCATGAAATTGAAAAAAAAATCTGAAGTCCCATCCTTTTAAAATTCAAATCGTTTAAAAACTGAACGAAAGTGACTTTGATTTACGCAAAAATTTTTGTGAAACTATTTTTGATCATTTTTGCACTGTAAATCTCATTTTTTTTGGAGCGACTCGGCTGATATTTAATTAAGCCGCCATGTCAACAAGCAAACTTGCCATTACAAGTCTGGCTCGTCAGCTCTCAAAAATATTTGAAAATTTTCCGGTTTTTATGCTGAAAATGAATAAAACATACCAAAAAGGAGGAAACGAGGAAACTGTCTTTCTGATTTCTAGATTCATTTGTTCAAAGTAGATGCAAACCCCAGCTAAAGTATCGTAAATATAGGCAGAAGTCTTTTTAAGCTATAGAGGGTTTTTCTTATTTTTCAAAAGGTCCTTTTGGCAATTTCTTTAACCTTTTCCAGGTTTTTTGTCAAATAAGATCAGTCATCTGCAATTAAATTAGTCCATGTTGTGGTACAAGAGTCAGAAGTAAAACTTTACGCCACCAAAACAAAAGCCCTGCGTATCAAGATCAATAATTTATAACACCATCATAGTAGATACTTAACACGTCATTGTTGATACTTAACGATCATAAGTATCTGGTGGAACAACCAGATGTTAAATCTTACAAATAGAATCAGCAAAGCAAGGAAAATATTCTGTAGACAAAATTCTTTGTGACAAAGAACCTAAAAATTGTCAAAACATTTGTTAAATTCACTCTCCCCGGAAACCAAAATGATCTCCCCCAGCAAAAAATATTCAAAAAATATTGGCACAATACTAGGCCATCCTCTGACAAAAAATTTAAACGAGTAATACCCTAAATTTTATATTTATTATACCCTTCACATAGTGATAAGGGTATATATCAGTTTGTCATTCCGTTTGTATTTTCTTAATTATTCATTTGCAACCCCATAAATTATATATATATGCTGGATCCTTATAGATAGGGAAGTTGATATAGCCATGTCCGTCTGTCCGTCTGTCCGTCTGTTGAAACCAAGTTTCCGGAGTCAAATAAAAAGATACAGACCAGTTAATGGTGTCAAACTGTAATATCCCGCTAACAATCGCTATTTGAAACCAGCAAAATCGGTTTACTATTGACCGAGATATAAGCGAAACAACCCATTTTTTTAGGACAAAATCCGTCTATATATCCCTATATATCTCAGTAAATATAGTCACTCTTTCCACCAAACTTGGCACAGACTCTCTTAAAGTAGGGATCTCAATTATAAAAAAGTTTTTTTTCAGATAGGATCAGGGAATGTGGTATTTCTTCTACCATTGCACAAATTTGATGAAATATTTTATGCGCTATATCTCGGAAACTATAACAGATTTTGAAACCAAGTGTTCCACAGAAAGTAATTGGACATCAAGGGCTAGGCTCTGAAGAAACAAATTTTCGGATGGGGGAAGAAAAGGGTTAGCTCCCATACAAATCAACAATTTTTATGAAATTTTCGATATGCTACTTCTGGAAAACTATTACAGCTACCGACTTTGAATATTGTACAAAAAGTAATAATCAAATAATTCATACATTTTGGAGAAAAAGTTGGAGAAGAGCAGCGGGACTAGAACATTTAATAAGTTTTATTAACCTTTAAATATGGATAATGTCGAAAACTTTTAAAACTTTCGACCTCAAATGTTCTTCATCTATTTCTATTATTCATACGTTAGATTTTTGTTATTTTTTCTATGGGCCTTAAAACTCGCACAAGGTTTTTTTTTATATTATTTGCAGTACAAAATTACTCGGCTGGGTATATTTAAAGACCAATGTGAAGGGTATATAAGATTCGGCACAGCCGAATATTTATTACCCTTCACATTTATTATTATTATTATTATTATTACTGTTGTTATTGTTATAATTATTATTATTATTATTATTATTATTATTATTATTATTATTATTATTATAACTATATTTCATATAAATTTTTAAAAAAGTTTCAAAATTTAAGAACGTCTAAAGTTCTTAAATATTTTTAAACCAATTTTAACTTCACTTAAAATTACAAGGATGCATAAAATATTTTCCTCTTTTTTAAATCGTACTTCTACAGAGCTACCAGTATTATATGAACAAAGAAAAAATAAGTTGCCTCGTATTGTCAAGGAAGTGAAATTATAAAAATCACCCCAAAAACTATATAATGAAAAGTCATTTTATTGCTTGAGCTACAAAAGTTTCTACAATTACTGCATGCTTTGGTAAAAAAACCACCGAAATCCCATAAAAATTAAATTTTCTCCCTTTATTACTTTCTCATTTTAAGCGCAAAAAATATTTAAGCAGTGTTTGAAAGATTTTTTTGCTTTTTGTCTTTTATATGGTTAACAAAATGATGATGTTTTACTTTAATAGTTTTATGATTTTCTGACACTTTGTGGTCTCCGGGCTATAATTTATATTAAACCTTTAAGAACACAAGCACACAGACACGAAGACATTGCAATTATCCTTTAACTTGCTCTTTTTCACACAGAAACAACTGTCAACAATGGTATCCTGTCTGCTTCATAAAAACTTATTTAAGATTAAGGTAAGTCTCTTAGTGCAGTAGAAGGTAAGAATAAAATAAATTGACTGAGATTTATAACATCCGCTTGTAATCTTAATGACATTTATTCATTATATTTCTTTTTATGCAAAAGTGTTAAAGTGAAATGAAAAGAAGAAGTGATGATATTCGATTTTTAGCTCTGATTGTCCAAACGCAATTCTTGTTTGATTATAAATAATTCAAGGGTTGCGGCTGGGCATCGTGGGTCGAAATAGTAATACAACAACAATTATCAAAGGAGTGAGAATTGAAAAAGTTTAAAAACTTAATAAAACAAAATAAAATGAAGTGGAATAAAGTGCAACTATATTTAAAAATGTGAGTGTGTATGTAAGCCTGTATGTTTTTACAATATTGTCGTCAGGCGCATAAGCAAAATTAAATTAACACCAGGTGTGACTTTGTCACCTTTGGCATCAACATTCATATATTACGTATGATGAATAATAAATTATTCACGATTCAATTATCACTCATACGCCAGGTGGTGCATAATTTAGCATACATAGTTAATGCACAGTGTGTGTAAGAGTTTGCATACAAATATGAACCAAAAAAAATTTCCAATATTATTATGTTAAATATTAGTTGAAAAAATGATTTTTTTTGGGAAATATCTTTAAAGATTAATCACGTGGATAAAACCGAAAATTTCTACAAATTAAACCTTTTTATAGAAATGGTAAAAATCATACTACAAAATTACAAATATATTCTATACGCAAATTTTCATTAATATAATTTATTTAATCATCATCACCAAATATTATTTATTTGAAAAAATCTGCCCATAGGCCACAATAGCCTTCCTTATACTACCAGAGAAAATTTAGTAAAGGTATGAGTTTTTCGTTGGTCAGTGTAAATTATTGATCTCCGCTAGTTATGAAAAAAGAATGTACAAAGTGATAAAATGAATAATGTGTTTAACTGCCTTTATTTTGAACTTATTTAAAGAAAACATATTCACCTTACGTTTCACAGTTGATTAAAACTTAACAGACCTATGTTTGTTATAAATAAACAAACATACAACTGTCGCATTTTGGAAATAGAGGCAGATTCCAACCAGACGATAAAGCGAGTGTTTTAACTCGGTAAAACATTGCACTTATCCTTTTGAGGTTAAATTAAGTCAAGTTAACTTTTGAATATTTTGAAAATAAAATTAAATGCAGCATGCTTATGTTTTTCCCAAAAGCAATCACTGGAAGCTATTGGTCACCGGTCAAGGAGTGTCTTGGATAATGCCAGTAACATTCTTTCGGACCCGCATCGGGAACTTAGTTTAGGCTTCGAAGGGTGATGAAAAAAGTAAACCATCTCTTACACCAACATTCAAAAACCTTCTGGGTTCATCGTTCATCTCGTCAAAAAAAAGTGAGTACAAGGAAAAAAAGATATCAGGTACAGACTATAAGAAGAAGTAAGACCAACAGGAGTGAATAATACTTAAGAAAGAAGAAACAGCTTAAATACCCGTGTAAAAATTCCTTCTTCGTTCCCAATCTCATGAACTCAATGATGTTTCCCAGTTCACACTGCGAAACATCGGTTAGTTTTTTGGGGCTTCTATTACAAAACAACCTCAACAAGTTGTTCTGCATTCTTAGGAAGTGACAGGCAACATACGCCATTGCCTTTGGTCCTTTTCATCCTCATACATCTTTTAATGATCTGGAGTTCCAAGATTTTTTTCGTCATAACCCTAATCGGGCAGTGTCCCCAATTATGACCCTAAGGCCCATTCTTCCAAGTGCATGAGCAACCTAAAGCCTGCTGAGCTCAGGTTCGGCCAAGCTTCAGTACCCTCATTTTCTCATAACAATTACTCATTTGTAGTTTCACAGCTTACTTCTTACATTTTATATCCAGAACCGAACCACTACAAACAATCTCATCAGCAATTTCATTACTGGTGTTTATACAAAAAAACCTAACATGCAATGTTTTTTACTAAAAGGGTTTCACCATAAAAGTGTCTTAGTTTCATTGTAGAAATCCCTTCATGCCATCTGATTTTTTTCAATATTCAAACAAATTTTATTTAACCAAAAATGGAATACAGTTCTTGAGTTTTACGTGCTACTTACTTTACCGTGTACAGCAACGGGCAAAAGTTTCCATTCGTGAATTTTGAGAACCATATCGCGTCAACTCAGTTTCGTTAGCTTCGTAAACGTTTCAAATTATACTTCCCTGCTTAAATTACATGTCCACAATAACAATCTCTTCTATTCATCTTCTTATAACTAAGTTTTCTGATAACAATAAAAGGCGCTACATACGAGGAGATTATCCCCTGAGTGCACATTGCAAATAAAAAATACCTCTTGAAACCAAATTAAAAAAAAAAATTCCTTTTCTTAATAGGGAGAATTTAAGTAAAAAAAATATATAGGTATATAAAATTTTAACATTTAAAAATCCGTAATATATCTTTGTATACCAAAATGTTTTTTAAAAAAAATTTCCAAATCCTTAAATTTAAAAATTTTCTCTAAATAACTGATTCATAAAAATCATTGTTTTTCTCTTGCTTGTTTATTTTAACAGTCTAAAGGTTGCTCTGCACAAAACCGTTTTAGCTTCGTTGAAAAATTTATTATAACAAGTGTTAAGTAAGCTTACAATAAAAGTAATAAAGAAACTAATATAAAAACCCCCAGACAGACAAACATTTGTAACAATTCAATGGATTAAATTGGGGAAGATATAAGTGTATGACTACCAAAAGATACCTTTTTATCTTAACTGCTTACAATCGTATAAATTTGGATTTTTCTAAACCATTATTTCAAAGGATATGAAAAAAAGTCTTAACTGCAATTTCAAAAGCAAAAAAAAATTGGAGAAAAAGATTTGTTCACGTACATAAAAATGAGTGTAAAGCTCAGAAGCAACGGTAGCGATAAATTTTCAAAAAATTGGGATAAAGTAACGAAACTTGGTAAAAGACGTACTTAAGAGATGTACATATGCATGTTGTATAGTGAAGGATTGAAAACAGCAAACTAGTTATAAGTATAAACTGTCCAAAATATGTTTATAGGATAAATTCTTTTAATTAAAAAACTCATGTTACATTAATATTTTAAAGGAATTTTTATAATATTTCTTTAAGTCTTAAAAAATTATTTGGCAGTTTTAAACATTATCTTAATTAAGCTTATTTGTTGTTTTCATAATTTCCCCAAAATTCTAAAGACATAAGTTTTTAAAAAAAACTAATTCAGAGGTTTTTAACGAAAGTTATATGCGATTTTTTTTTAATTTGAACTATTTGTTTGAAGACAATTTTGTTATTATTATTTTAGGCTTTATTTCCTCATTTGCAAAATATAAGAAATTAGTAGGGATCAAACTTGATCTTAAAGTAAGAAAAACATAAAAGTTAAAATATTTATAAAAAAAACGCATAAAACAAACAGGACGATGATATAAATTAAAAAAAACTGTAGATTAAATATGGTGGCCTTACAATACCAATCTGATAAAAAGTTAGAGCGTTACAACACTTTATGACGTAAGTATAAGAAAGAAAAAGTTTTTGTTTTTTTTTTAATAATAACCAGCACTCAGGGGACGGCCCCTACTGTAACAGGAAAGACATCACAAGGAAGTTTATTTCATATACGAACTGTGCGACCGAAGAAGGAACTCTCCCTGTAATGAGAGGTGCGATTTACTGGCCAGTCGACTACGTATGGGTGAGCTCTTCTAGAAAAACGTGTATCAGGCAAAAAGTTCCGGGTTTCGGGAACAACTTCCCTGATTTCCTCAGAGCACATTCCATTATAGTATCGATAGAACAGCGAAACACACCCCACATCACGACGGTGTTCGAGTGAATCAAGGCGATTAGATACCTCAACGTCGCCGATGAGTATCTTTGCTCGTTCCTGTACGCAGTCAAGTAGCCCCAAAATAGACTTTGGGGCACCAGCCCATACATGTGAGTTGTATTCCATTTTCGGTCGGATATAGGTGGTATAAATATTGAGAAGATCAGATGGTGTAAAGTAATTCCTACACCGTTTAAGAAAACCAAGACACTTCAATGCTTCCTTCGACACAAGAAAGATGTGTTCCATCCAGCGGACATCGCACTGGATTTTCATGCCCAGAACATTAAGAGTCTCTGTCTTTTCAATACCATCCATTAGTGCAGACGTGGCAGCATCATCCATTGTGCGTTTATGTGTCAAAAGACAACATTTGTTTTTACGGGCATTTAAATTGACCCTATTCGCACGGCCCCAATTGGAGATTACCATCAGATCGCTATAAATCGAAACATCTCTTAGCTTCAATCTCCAAAGAGCTAGGCCAATGGTCAAACGAGTACGAATGGCAG